>CM019227.1:15069893-15117054 GCA_009741485.1 Malurus cyaneus samueli | reverse complement strand
GCAGGATGTAAACAAGAGGCTTTTAGCATATGTAGGTGCAAGGTATAAACTCACAGCAGCACTTGAAATGCTTTCTCCTGGCATCACATCAATATTTTATATAATTATAAAAAGCTTCCCAGCAATATTATTAAAATTTAAAGTCATCAAGTTGTGTGAAAATGTGGTCTTCCCCCTTTTAAAGGGCATAGCATTAATTTATTAGCTTGACTGAGATTTTTTCAGACTCTTCACTCCTTGATGTGGCAGTGCTTACCTGTTGTTCCATTCCATGTATAATGTAGAAACATTCTGCAGTGTTTACAAAGAAAAAAAGAGAAAATTTTGATTTCTTCCCGTGATATCTTTTGCTAATTGAGGTGGCTTTGTGTACTCTCGAGTAGAGGTAGCCACTGAGAGATTGAACCTGTGATGGCAGCACTTACTCTCTAAGTGTGGTAGGATACTTCATGATGTAATAGATTCTCAAGAATATACAATAAGATCAATAATGCCATAGTATTTAAATTCTGTCGCTGAAGGTGGAACTGGGGATTGCTTGTGTTAGAATGTGTCGAAGTTTTGTGCCGTCATTTTCTTAGTGGACGATAGCCACCTCACTGTAAACATGTGTGCTTTTGCAACCAAAACTATACTTAACACTAAGTGGAACCATTACACTGCTGCCCAAGGCCGTATGCAGGAAGCCACTGACGACGTATTTCACGGTTCTGTCTCTCCAATGGTAGCAATCTTGGGAGTTGAGTTGTTTTCATACAGCACAACCTTTCTTTCCAACACTTTCCTGAAAAAGGGTGAGCACCGACAAATTTGGATTTTAGGTACTGTCAAACCCTGTCATATTGGGTGGGAAATTCGGTCTGTTCAATGGAGCAATCTTGATTAGTTGTTTTAAAATACTTCAAAATTTCAAAAAGTAGAGAAAAATTTTAGTACTGTCAACCCTGTCAAGGGAAATCTGTATTTGTTGACAGCCCAAGCAATTAAATGTTTTTATTTGGACTCTCCTCCTTCCCTGGACAAAGGAGAACTTTTTTTGTTCTGTACTTCATGTACAGACACCTGTGCTTTAGGAACCAGAGCTCATCAATATCACAGTTCACACTGACCAAGAAACTTTAGAGGCTTTTGGTCATTACTGATTTAGGAACTGCAGTGAAATCCTGAAGCAGAACCTATATTGTCTCTGAGGGGTACAGACCCTTTTCCATCCTGCTCCTGCTGCAGTTTTACACCCCTTTTCCCCCAAAATAAGCTTGGTTCAAGATATTCTCGATCACTGCACGTCATTCTCCACATTTTCTGTGTAACTCACCTCCCCAGAGGTGATGGGATTTTCTCAGAACGTAACAAATAACTGTTTGAGGATTTTGGTTTGTTTTTTTTCTTTCAGTTAGAGGGCTCTAAAGTTGCTGATTCGTGCTCAGCGCCGTAACTGTTGGTGGGTGAAATGAAAGTTGATGGCTGAAAGCTGAGACTGCTCAGAATCTTTCCTGGAGCCCACAATTTTCCAAACCCCTTCTTTCTGCCCAAAATTCTTCCTCCTCTTTTTCATGTTTTGAAAAATAAGTGTAGTGTGTCCACATGGCAGCACAAACAACCCCTTGATTCCCAAGCAAACCCTCCCATGGATTTTTGTCTTCCACTGTTTTGAGTTTTCACTGACCTCAAGTTCAATTTTCATATTCCGAGTTAGAAGCTGAGAGTTTATATCATGGAAAAGTCAAATCCCATTAAATGGTGTCATAAGAAAAACTGGAACAAAATCGTTGGTAAATACATTTTTAAAATGCAAATTATTAGTTTTCCATATTTTGTTGTATGCTATGAAAACGCTGGGCTACAATTACCTTAATATGTCATAATACAGTTTTATAAATTTTATAAACACCTAATTACTGTCTGCTTAGTCAGAGGTGTGCTTCATTCCTGCCAGTCTGATGTTCTTTTTAATAACAGGGAATGAGTTGTCAGAAATTTTGGATATATTTAGCTGAGATTTTTTCAGTAGCAGCTTCAGACTGATACTTGATCAAACAAGGCAGAAAACATGCCAGCAAATGAAATTTGTTGTGGTTTTTTTTTTTTTTTCCCAAACTAGAGAAGCAAACGAGAAACAATTGGAAAAAAAAAAAAAAAAAAAAAAAGAGTGGTGCAACGGCAACAAGATAATTTCTTCTGGCAATAGGACACTGTTTTGACAACTCTGTAGAATAAAGCTTTTGGGTCCAACGTAGAGATTTGTACTTGTCTGCATTAGCAAAATGTTCCTTAGATGAACATCTGGGAAGAAGTCTGGAGGAAGAGGCAGTGAGAGAAAGACTAGCAGAAATTTAATGTGGATATTTAGGAATTTAAACTTCTTTATGGCTGCATTTCTGGTGCTTCTCCTATTTAGAGACATCTTAATACACGCACAGGAGTCTGTGTCAGCTCACATATTCAAAAGCAGATGGTGTTTTATTCAGCTGACCAAAGTCTTGGTGTTTTTTATGCCCTACCAAATGTGTGCGGGCACAGAGTGTGCTTTTCTCCTGCCTTGGAGCAGGGTGTCGTTTCAAACCTCCCTTGTGCTCCAGGACAACTCTGTAAAGGCTTTTTTTCTAAAGGAAATGAGAGGCCTAAGCAGATGTGAAGATGACTAAAACGATAAAATGAAGGAACAAAATCTTAGGGTTTTTTAAATTGGAGTAAGGAGCCAACACAATGCTCATATTTTTTAGAGTAACTTCACTTACTGGGTATTTTGCAGCATTGGTATTGTGTGTGTTAAGCAAAATATTGCTGCCTTAAATGAAGGTTTTCCAAAATCATCCCAGACTAAAACAAAATGAACACCTGCCTGTGCTTAAAGAGCTACAGACAGTGAGATACAACATGAAGTGAGCTGGAAGAATAAAGGACTTTGTTGAAAACATTGTCAGCGGAGCACTTGAGGAGTAAAGACTTTGTTGCATAGAATTATTGAGTAATCAGAGCATTTAGATCCTTTTGGTTAAGAAAAATCAAATATATTAGGCTGAAAAGCTGCAGGTACCTTTAGAGCCAAAGTGATCCTCATTCTGCTTTCCACTGAGACCTTGAATAAAACATGCAGCTTCATCCTCTGCATCTGACTGCCTGACCGCTGATGTTGAATAAATATGTACCTTTTCCTATTAACACAGGAAAATACAAAATGATTTCATAATAGAGTCTGCTGATGTGAATAGTAAGGATCTTCAAGGGTATCTGGCTCAATAAACTTGAATAATGAAGTATTGCCATTTATAAATCTCCAATCTTGATGGCTAAAATGAAAGGACTGGCAGAGATGCTGAATGAAAACAGGATTACAATTAGTTATGGTGGAATCTAAGACAATTCTCAGTAGGCTGTCTTCATGTATCTGTTGGAGCACACACATAAATTGGTTTAAAAATCATGTGTATAATAATTCATGTTGTGAGGACAGAAGCTAAAAATCCCACTAGCATGCAAAGCACCAAGACATTCAGCAAAATAACCTTTTTTCTTAGAGTGAAAAGAGAAAGGAAACAGAAAAGTGATTTCAGTTTAGAATATTTGGCAGTGACTTTTGGTCATCCATACTGTTGGTCTTGAAGGGTTTTCCTGACCTGCCACAGTGTTTTGTAGAACACCATTCTGTTGTTTGTGTGGGGTAAAGATGGGAAGAGAAAAAATCAGGATGATGCTCCATGTTTTCCAGCACTGCATAAGAGTGGCTTAAGCAAGCAAGGCACTTTTGGTTTGTAAAAACAATGTACATTCCTTTAGACACAAACACTCATATTTGGTGAAACTGAGTTTAAGCAGGATTAGACTGCATTTAAGAATCAAGAATATATGTATTACTATTGTTGCTAATTGTTGCAGCAGAATCCGTGCATTTTGTGTGAAGCAGTGTGGCACACATACTCTGCTCCTTTCTGAAGCTGCATGATATACTCCGTGTCCTTTAATTACCAAATCTGTTCTCCCCTTTACTTTAGCCAGGAGTTACGCTTGTCCAATTAACCTTATCTTCCTCTTGTCCCTCCTAATAGCTCTGTTTTCCATCAGAGCTTTCAGTGAGCTGCCTGGGTGTCTGTATCAGTGCAGGGATGTGTGAGGGAAGAACTGAACAAAGACTGCACCAAATGTGGCTGGGAGAGCAGGCTGGAGCCCTGCTATTGTCCGACTGTTGTTATCTCTTAGAAGAAATCCTTCCTGGACACCACTTCTGTGCCAATCTGCTGGGTTTAGGCTGCAGCTTAAACTTTATCTGCTGTTGGAATGGTTTTAGTTGAGGAGGCAGAGGAATGAGCAGGTCCTGAAGGCTTTTCTGTTGAAGAACTTTGTTTGTGTCTTGAGATTAATTTCTCGATGTGTTCCTGTTGGATATTTGTTCCAGAGAAGTTTCTTCCTGTTCAAGAAGCTGTAACAGTCCCCAAACCAAGATTTTGCTGATCTTTTCACTTTATGAGTAAGTGCCACCAGGCTGGGTTTCCCTTTTCTAACTGGTTTGGCTGTCTCACAGTTTAATCAACAATAGGGAATGTTTGCTGATCGAAGTCTGGGTGTCTGCTCACATCTTTCAAAATGATGGCTTCCTTTTCCCCTCCTGCTCCTGGGCTGATATTCCTTCTGCTTTTTCCCTCCTGCTCCTGGACTGATATTCCCTCCTTGCCAAGCAGAGGAATCTGTGTTTGGATCCCTGTCACAGCCTGGGATGGAAATCCACCTGTTCTTACTGCACCCACAAAGCTGAAGTCCCACATTTCTGCAGAAATAGCTGCTTTTCTCAGAGACCTTTACTACAGTGTGGATATTTTTACCCATCAGGGTGGCAGTTGTGTCACAGGTTGGACCCAGCAGCCAAATTCCCTCTCAGTCTCTGCCTCGGTGGGACAGGGAGGGAGGGGGAATGGGAAGAACTGCAGTGAGAAAGCTCATGGAACAGCAGAGACAGACAGATCCCTTCCTGATGGCACAGACACAACAGACTCTCCTTGGGAAAAATTACATTATTTATTGCCAGTTATCATTTCTGCCAATTAAGTTTGGCACTTGAACTTCTGAATCAGGTAGTGGAAAGCAAAACCAGGAACCCTTTTTGTTATCCCTAAACTCCCTTTCTTCAGTGAGGCAGTGAGTCATGGGGAGGATTGCAGTCAGGACACTGCAGTTTCTCTTTTCAACCTCTTTCTCACTCTTTCTATGCTCCCCATGTGCTCCTCCATGGCAATAACACAGCTTTAATTCAGCCAAACACATCAGACAAACTCTGATTATTGTCATCTCAAGTTTCCTTCAGAGATTGTCGTGTTTGGGGAGTTTTGCACACTTAATCTTTTGTGATGTGAGCCTGAAATCCAGGGACTCATTTTAAAGAGGAAAAGCTGATTTGTGTTTGAATTTCACTTTTCAGTGAGTTTCTCCTCAAACACAATCACAGGAACTCACAGAAGGATAAAAAGTGACAACAAATCGCGAGATTTAACAGAGACTCAAGTAGATCTTACTATTGATGTGCTTCCTGCTTCATTAAATTCCCCTTAAGGTTTGCAGCATGGATATGGATCATTTGCAATAATAATTATGCACTGATCGATTGATTGTGTCTGACATTGTACTTGTCACCTTGAAATGCACAAACCATTTATTTTCGGGTGTGTGAGCATTCCTGTCTAACATTAGACACCAGCATGCACTGCTCTGTGGTGGAGAGGGATGCATTTTATAAACTTCAGAACTTAATATTGACCTGCACCTGAAAGGAAGTGTCACTTGTCGTTTTACAAAAATCACCCAACCAGTGATGTTTTTTAGGTTAGAAAACACAGTTTAATTTCATTAAAATTCTTCAAATTGGAATGTTTGTGTTTCAGTTGATTCCTGGCTCTGTATTGCTTTCCATGGGGCTGTGAGTGAGACAGGATGCAGTGAGCACTCTTGATAAAAATGGGATCTCTGCTTTTGGAACTGCTGCGTGTTCTTTGGAAAGTCCATTTCCCCTCTTCACTGAGACTTTGATTCATAGCTGCATTAATTAATTGGAGAATCAGCAAAAAATGCTTCAGCTTTAGTCATTCTTGGAGTCAAATACTGCACAGTTCATGTTTAGACTGGTGTGATCATCATGACCACGTAATCTTCCTTTTATTAAGAATATTTGTAGTAATGAATGAAATGCTGTCCTTTGGGCTTTGGGAATTTTGTTTCTATTGAAATTCGAGTGAATAAAGTCAAGTTAATCTGGGCTTTCCCAACTAACATTAAAGCAACAGCCAAGGGAAATGTTGCATTTCTGGGCATTCCACTGGAGCTTTTTCAGAGCATCCATTGTTATGGAACAGCACGTGAAGACCAAAGCTATGTTTGGTGAGATGTGATTTGATTGAAAAAATGACTTTTTCAAAGCTAAAAGCTGGCTTTAGATTGCATGAGACTAAATATTTATAATTACTTTTATTCAAGATTTAATTTTTTATTCAGAGGTCTAGTTTATTTGAGTTTTGGTTTTTTTAATCAGGATTTTTGAAACAAATATATGTTTCCTTTATTCAAAAAACCACATTTTTTTAATTGTTAACATTCTTTAGGGTGAAATGTTGTGCAGATAACTTTTTTTCCCTCCAAGGGTGAGCATAGGTAAACATATACATTGGAATAAGGAAATGGTTAATATATTGGTACTCATACAACCAGTTTGAAGAGTAACTGAAGTGCTAATACTTGTACTGTTGAATTAAAAATTAGCAACTTCGTTTTTACCACATTATGGGTACTGAACAGAGCTTACAAGACTACTTTAAAACATAAGCAAAATATATTTTTAAACAGTTGTTTTTTATTCAATTCATGTGTAAGGTAGCTGAAACACTTGAGAAAAAGTTGCTGGTTGTGCCTTACTATTTTCACCAATTGTAATTTTTTAGCTTGCAAGTTTTCAGAAAACATCCCAAATCAATGCCATTAATTTCTAGAAAAAAAACTGAGATAACTGCAGCACATGGGAAGACACCCTGTATATCCATTCTTCTGCATTAAGCTGTAATTGAATATAGCACCACTTTTTCTTTCAGATATTCAGTATTCAGCCATAGAAAATCCTAATTATCAATGCAAAGCCCAGTTGTAATTTTATTATATTTTATGTTCTTTATCCAGTGGAAATGCTGAGAAAATTGAGGTAACTTTGTTTTGTGGGGGGACACTCCCAATGGCCATGATTGCTCATCCCTTTGTACCTTCACACTCCAATCCTGTCTGGTAAATTCAACATCCCAGTGACAACAGGGACAACACAGGAAGAAGGAAAAAACAAAATGCATCACTGAAAGGGAAGGAAAATGAAGGAGAGAGAGGTCAAGGGGCTGAAATGAAAGGAAAATATTTAACATCAAAACAGTCACTGTCCTTTTCAGCTAAATGTGAAGAAATCATGTCCTCTTGACATCCCTGAGGTTCTGCCTCTAAAGCAACCCACAGGGTGAACTTATTTTTTTGTCTTCATGTTCTTCAAACCCAAATTGCTGCCAGAGCTCCTGGAGCACCTTGGTGATGCTGTTGATAACAATGTCTGTGCTCTGCTCTGCTTTGGTTGTAGATGTAGATGGCACCACCCTTTCAGATAAGGAAAATTAATAAATTCCAACTGAGACCATTTGTAAAATCTTTATTTTTGGTGGGGGTCACTGTGGCTCAAAGGCAATTAAAAGCTTGCTTTAGAAAGGGGTCGTTTTTATTCTCCTGGTAGGACTTGGTTGCAGTTGTTTGAATTGGGTTATTCAGAATCAGAGTGTTTTGGTGGGGTGGTTTTTTTTTTTTTTTGTTTTTTTTTTTTTTTGTTTTTGTTTTTTGTTTTTTGTTTTGTTGCTGCTGGGGATTTTGTCAGGGTTTTTTGTTCATTTGTTCTGGTTTGTGTTTGTTTGTTTGTTTTGTTTGGTTTTTTGGGTTTTTTTTTTTTTTTTTCTGCACATCTGGCAGCATGCTTGATGACTCTGTGGGCAGGAACATAATGATATCAATAGGATGCAAATTTTGATTTGTACATTGGATAATTCCTGATGATTACTGGGACAAGTAGAAGAGGGAAGAAGCTGATCTACATGTATACAAATTAAATGCTGTTAGTTTAAAAATATGCTGGAGACAAATGAGGGATGTGGAATTAAGTCTTGTAAAGACTAGGAAGGTAATTTAATTTAATAAATTTACATACAAGCCTAGCTGAGGTAGAATAAAACATCTCATCCTACAGCTCACAAGTGAGGAATCCTGAGCTGTAATTGTAAAAGTTCCTTGTGCACTTCTGTTCCTTACCCTTCATTATTCAGAGTGTGTTAAACATTTACTCTCTTATTTCAGAAGGTTATCATATGCTATTAATGTAAAACCACCCAGTGAAACCGAGGATAACAATCCTGTTTTAACTTAATATATGGATGTTCACAGCCAGTGAACAAATTCTTAATTTAAATTGGTTTATAAAAAGCAATTATAAACAGACAAGTCAAATTTATCTCTTAGCTATAAAAACCACACACAAGTGAGCCACATGTTCAATTGGAATCTTTCCTGCTGGAGAGCAAGCCTGTTCATGTCTTATTCTGTTGGACATGGAGGAATTAATATTTACTCATGTTTTGCAGCAGTGTTTTACACACTGAAGAATTCTTTTTTTCTGTGATGCTGCTGAAGTAATGTGATTCAATCATCTTCTAAGTGAAGTGACTCCAATTTACTGTAGAGACACGTCTTATTAGGGAACAAATTTAATAATGCTATCACAGGCAAATAAGCTAAATATGATCCAGCAATCTTTTTTGCATTTTTTTTTTTTTAAAGCACATTATTTAACTGGCTCAACATTTTAGTTCAGGCTCCCTTGTAGAAAATTTAACACACACATTTTCTGGTGTTATTTTAACCAGTCCTTTCAATCCTGTTACTCTGACTTTGTTCAATTCAAACCCCCCGTTTTCCACATCAGGACTGGTCTGTGGAATGGGTTATTTTGTATGGGAAAATTTTCTGTGTGGGAATCTTGTTTTTGTATAGATTTTATACATGTTGATAGCTCTGTTAATTTGGGGCTATTTCATGTAAATGCCATTGCTTGTCAGATGAGCTTCTCTTCAACAGAATCGTCTCTAAACAGTACAATTTGTTGGAATTTAATTGGGGCAACTATAGGAATTACCATTTCTTTACTATAAAGAAACTGCTGCAAAAAAATGACTTATTTCTTATTACTTATTTGTAGAAATTACTGTGCTTCCTAACAGTTTATTACTGAATTACGATTGTGTGCTGGAAAAATCCCCAGGCCAAGGAACAGTAGGATGAGCCTGAGAATGATTTCTCAGTGTGACATGAACACAGTCCAGTATCACTTACTCCTGGTTTTCACCCCGATTATTTACTGTGAATTGCTGGTTTTTTTGAAACCAAACATGTGGCTGTCCTAAAAAACCAGAATGTTTTGGTCAAAAGATTCTTGCATGACATGGGAGCTGATTCCTGGGCACCCCATTTGGAAATCACAACTGCAGAAGCTCATTAGTGATTTCTTTAAAACTCCCTTGTCTCTGTTCAGGAAGAATTTCAGACAAAAAGCTGAAATCGAGGGCTTCACCTGTGCCCACTCACCTACCCTGGTCCTTCTGCACCGAGGGAAATCCTGATCCTTGCTCCACATTTCCACTGCTCTTAGCCAACAAATCAATTCTCCCACCCTTCCTGTAGTCATTTTCTTCTCAGATTTTGAGATTCTGCTGGGTTATCTCTCCCATCCTTTTCAGTTTCTCAGAGGTGTCACTGCTGTTTTGAGTTCAACATGATAATTCCATGATTTTGGCATTCATATCTAGTTTGTTTTATTTTTTATTTTTTTGGTCAGGATGCTGAACCACTCTCTGAGAAGCTCAGGTAACAAATGGGGAAAAATATTTCAAATTGCTTATATCCTTGGTGAATCTAAATGAAATGTAAGGCTGGGATTAAAGTATGCACAAAAAAACTTTGTGGATTTTTTTTTAATGTTTTAAAGAACTCTTGCAAACAGCAGAGACTGCTCTTCCAAAATTCAAAATGCAAAGTGCTCAAAGTGGATAGCACTCACCCATGTGAATAAAGGAGTTCTTTGTAATAATATATTGTGTTTCTCCCTTGTAGGCTGCAACGTGGTTTAGAATAGTGATTTTTATATTCACTAATACATCTGGATTCACTTGTAATTCTTAAAGTACATGTAGTACTCCAGGAAAATAAATATTTCATTACCAAGTGTCAGACTGGTGGGCTAATTAACATTTCAGGAATGCAAGAAGCAGTGCCATCAGCTCTACTCATAGAATGATGGAGGGTGTAGTTCCTCATTAGTCCTGAGGAATTTCTGCAGTGGAACTGCACAGACAGAGGTATTAACAGATAAATATTGGTGCTATTAACAGATAAATATTGGTGTTGAATGAGAGGATGAGATTGCAGAACACAGAGAAACTTCCCTAAAGCCAGTGCAGGACCCACATGGTCCAAGAGTTCAGTGGTGAATGTGTGGGAAGTCTCTGAATGTCAAGAGCATTTTTCACTCCAGTTAATCAAATATCTGATCTCTTTGTGTGACAAGGAGGAGCTCTGGTGGTGAATGACACTGAGATGTTTGAGTGTCAACTTCTGTTAAATTATTTCTCTTTTGAGGAAAGGGCTCGAAGCTGAAGCACCTGGGGTCTAACACCAAAAGGGTGACACCCCCAAGTTTAAATATTCAATGTTTGTTTTTCAGCTTGCACTCTCTTTGCTTATTTGTTCGTTTGCAGCCAATTAGTGTAGCAGTAGCTAAGAAAGATTGAGAGGAAGAGACATGGGAGGGAAAAGCAGACACAAAATTCAGGCCTTGAATTACGCTTTCCGATAGAAATTTGGCTCCCCAACTCCTTAATGAAGTTCAAGGCAGCAATATTTCTGAGCTGCTGTCTTCTGTGAGACAGGTGTAGGAGGAATTTGACAATAAAGCCCCGTGCTAAACTGTTTAAGGATTGATTTGGGCAGTTTAGTATCCAACGTGGCTGTTAGGGCAAAATCAGCTACTGAAATATCCAAAGTGAAAGATGCAGAGTGTCAGCATTTCCTCCCAGCGAACCAGGGTGTGTGATTGTGCCTGGAAAGGTTTGAAAAAGGAGGGGAATTGTATCCTTTCATTTGGAGATTTTCTCTGACTTTTGGAATGTTGCACAAATGTGTCAATGGAGTTTTCTTTCCTTCTTCCCAGCTGGGTGTTTCGCTGCACATTAAAGATGGGGATTTTCAGAGAGAAAGTTCTGGGAATCTTGCCTGGAGTTTTTCCGTGAGGATGGATCTGTCCAGAGATCCACTGAGAGCAAGTTTTAATGGAAATTTTTGCAGTTTAGTAGTTGCACAATCAGACCACAGAACTGCCAGTGTGTAAAGTCATTTATGAAAGGCAGGAAGCTGCTATTCTGTATAATAGCAGATTTTTTTTTTTTTTTTTAACTCAGAGCCTTATGGCTTCAACTTTTACCATAGAGTATCATTTTGATTATTTCAAGCAAGCAAAAGACTGGATATCTCTTCTCAGTTTGTCACTGAATATTTTTTTCCATTGACAAAAGATATAGAGAGCTGATTTCCATTGATGTAAGCAATCATTAATATTAGGGACAAGAATTGGATTATTCCAGATTCATCAGTTCTTCCAGGTGCATATTTCAGGCATATTTCAAGAACTAGCTTTCAAATAATATCTACAAGCTCAGAAATCCACTAATCTTGAATATTTCAGAATGGAGGGAAAAGAATGATCAGGCAAAAAAAAAAAAAAAAAAAAACAAACACAAAATGAAACTTTACCTGAGAATGAAGGTTTTGTATTTGACTGTAACAAAATACCTGAAATGCTGATCATTCACTGCTCATTCTAAAGGGTTAAAGTATTTGCAACCTAAACCTGCTGTGCGCAGAGTAATTTGTTCATTTACATGTATTTGTATGTGATAACAGGTCATTGAGGCATATTTCTCTGATCTGCAGTGCATAATAAGTGTCTGAAATATCCATTCCTTTGGACTTCACAGCAGCAGGCACATTTTGAAATACTGGGGCTAATCTGAAACGATACAGCTGAACAGAAAAACAAAACCAGCCCCAAATATGAATAAATGATTTGCTGCTTAATATGTCAGTGTATTCTGTCAGCTTGATAACATTAGGCTCAGCTGCATTCAATTCTAAACCCTGCAATATTTGAAGGCTGATATTGTGCCTCACTAAATTTAATACATGGACCTCAGTAATAGAGGAAATCACTTTAGCACTTGGCAGTTTGTAATGCTGGATAAAATTGACTGCCCTGCAAACACAATAGCGATAATAAAAATTGTGGTCAGTAGAGGGGGTGTAATGCATTTTCCAGCTCCAGCAAAGGTCCAGGGGAGATTTATTGAGATTTTGCTGTTTGGGTGAGGATCAATAGAGCTTCGTTAATAATTTGTTGTAAGGGCACCCTTCAGGGATGTGACATTTTGCTTTAAAACTTTGATAATTTTGAAAGCATGCCCTGTGATAACAATGTCAAGTCCCCGTGTATCGTGGGCATGGATTTTTGCATTCAGCTGGCAGGAGCGTTTCCTTTCCCAGCAATTACATTTGAAATCATTCAATATACGAGGCAGTCCAGTATTGATAACAGGATTCCACATGTTCCAGTGCAACTCTTGAGAAAGAATCCCAAACACATTCCCAAATCCTCCATTTTCTCTGTTGTTTTCTCCTCTAAGCAAAGATTTAAATGTCAGTCTGTGATGCCTTAGTGATTTCTAATTTTCATGAATGATCTGGAATCACACTCTTATTTCCATGATTATAGAATTAGAAAGTTTCACAAGCAATTAATCCCTTTCCCTTCCTTTTGCTGGTAGCACTTTGCATAATAACTGTTCGATATCTGTATTTATTTTATATTTTCCTAAAAGAAACTTCACTTCATGTGCTAAGCAAGCCTTCCTTTCCTGCTAGCAACTTTTGATGGGCGCTGCTGTTTGTGAGGAAACAAAAATCTGTCAGCAATCGCAGTCAGAGCACAGGGACAAGGTACAGCAGAAGGATTTATTTGCAATGAGCATGCACAAAGTAAGATTTATGACTTTTGCAGCTCAGATGACGTTCCTTCCGTGGCTGCAGAGCTGCAGCAAATTAAAGGGATCCGTGAATACTGAGGGGTGTGTTTTTGTAATGAGGGAAAAGAGACAGAAGCAATAAGAAGATAATTAAGGTAACAACTTGTGAAAAATTAAAGTGTTTCTGTCTTTCATTTTTGAATCTCTGAGCATAAACTTTGTAGTTGTTAATTTAATTGCTGATGTTCTCTGTATCCCTGAAGAATATTAAGGATTAATCATCTGGTTCATTCCAACAAGAGATAAGGCCTAAGTGAATTGAAATTTTACCAATTTAACCCTCTCTCCCTCCTAATATGACATGATTAACATTCCTCAATTAACAACACATAATTATTCTAAAGGCCTCATTGCACTTACTCCATTTTTCAGTTTTAGGTTGTCCTTTGCAGGTATTTCAGAACTGAATAAAAGGCTGGCTCTATTTTTGCTCTGTATTATCAGTCACTTAAATTCAGCCAGATTACAAGAACTGAGATTTTAAACTTTTGCTCCCTTTTTTTACCTGTAATGATCTCTATATGCATGTCCTGAAAATCAGTTCTGGTTAGTGAAACATTTTCTTCAGCCCCTCTTTAAGGACAGCCAAGTGTTTCTTTTCCAGCCTTTGCCAATCTGAATAAATTTTAATTATTTGTGGCAGAATACTGATTTACAGAAATAGTGATTTCATTGAGCCCTAGAATGCAGAGCTGTTGATCTAAATATTAATTCATAATGTGTTGTTTAATGTTTTAATGATATTTATTTTTTTAATATAAAGATAATGAAATTACTTACATTTGTAGGACTTTGATTTTGAGCTACACTCAGTGAAAATGCAGCACTTCTGTGTAACTGGTATTTATTTGAAGTGCTTTCTAAAATCTTTCACTGGGCAAATTGTACAGAGTTGTCTTGTGTCTGGTGGATAATCAAGCAGCTGTTATTGGGAAAGTATCATTAATTTATGGTAAAATGGGACAAAACAAAATAAAAATGCATAGGAAGAAAATAAAAAAATACATCTGTTTTCCTTGTGAAAGCAAGGAGGTGAGGGAATTTTACTGATTTGTAGAGTTACAGTTCAGGATTTGTAGGTTTATAACACTAGACGTGGAAATGCCATTGTTTTCCTTTAAAAACTTTTTCAAACTGTTTTTTCCCTATCTAGTGCTTAAAGCATTCTGTATTTTTTCCATTCCAATTTTTATGGAGCTGATGCATGATAACCGTGAATATTCCTGATGTATTTGTCAGGGTTCTGTCCTGGGGAGTTTTGGGATATTTCATGTGGGGATGTGATGAGTGCTTTGTAAGCCTGGACCTCTCCAGTGCTCAGCACATCCCTAAACACAGCCTAAAGTGACAAAACTTCTCCTGTACATCCAACAAAACTTCATCAGGGAAGGAATTAGTCAGGACCCTCTTTCATGCATTAAAGTGCAGGACTTTATGAAAACTGCCAAAATGAACTGTGATATATGCAGGGCTACAGAAGGAGGAGAAATCTTTCTGGAAAATAGATTCAAGTATGATTGATATATAGATATTAGATTAGGGAGGTGGTTTTGTGTGTGTGCACACATGTATATGTTTATATATGCATATATATATATGTACAAACTTTAAATATATCCAGAATTTTATCTTTAAGAAACAAGCAAACAAAAAACCCAGCCTCTCTATTTTTGCAAAAAGGAGTCTGACACCATTGGAAACTGAAACGTTCTATCTTTTCATGGGTCAGACAAATTATTTCACGACAATTGAACACAATTGTTATTTTTGCTATTTCCACAAGTTCATGTTCACATGATGATCATGACAGGCAGGCAGAGGATGCCCACAGACAGGAATGGTTCTCTCCACTGCTGCATTTTTAAAAACGTGTCAGGGCTGAATTGTTTGAAATTTTGCTCAAGAGGAAAAATATTACCGGTGGAAATAATCAGCAAGTGAAATGCCTTGCACCCCAGGCTCACCTGTCTGTGCAGAGCTCTGCCCGGGGTCCATCCTTGCAGCAGGCAGGCAGGAATCTCAGAATATCAATGTTAAATGTGAGAAATGCTTTGGACACTGCTGCTGGTGCCCTGTGCAGGCACTGTGCTGTGTGAGGAGCGTTCCAGGGAATCCCTGGGATGGGGATGGCACTGAACAATTGCACAGCAGCACCTCCTTCCCTCTGCTGTCCCTCTGGGCTGGCTGCAGCAAAACAGAAAGCAAACTTTTATCTATTTCTTTCACCTCCTTTCTGCATTAGTCACTATTTTGGGGCTCACCACCTGTTTAGCCCTTGTTCAGAAGCACCGATGAGCACCACGTCCGAAAATGATCACAGGACCTGTGCCAGTAAAACTCTTCTGGGTGTTTCAAAACCTTTTTCAGAATTTTTCCTTCAGTTTAACCAAATCTGCCTTTTGGAATTAGCAAAGGATTTTTTTTTTCCCAAAGTCAATTCATTTGTTTCACCAAAGAATGGCAAACAGGGATGTTTCACTCATTTTGGCAGCTGTGATACACAGGATGTGACTCTTGAGGCAGTGATAACTGTATTAAAAACTAGCTAATACTACAGAAATAACCAGGATGAGAGAATCTTATTTAAAATAAATTAGGATGGACAATGAGATATGAACAAGGATCTTCCATCGCTGTTCTGCAACAGAAAGCAAATTAGTTGTGGACCAGGAGAAACACTCCAATGGAGAATAACTTCTGATTTTTTTGTGTGTGTGTTTTGTTTATTTGCTCCATAGCTGGGTTTAGTTTCATATTTATCAAAGAGAAGCCATGGGAAGAGCACTAAATCACAGAGTTAATTGCAGTTTCTCCCTCTGTCAGCTTTTGGGGAGCCGGGTGCTCCGTGGTGTGGGTGATGCTGAATGGACTCATTAGCAGGACAGCCGAGGGGAGCATCTCAGGGGGCTGCTGCTGGCCTGCAGCTCCCACCAGGACCTACAGGATAAGCTCTGGAACATTCTTAGGTATTTTACACTTTATTTGACACTTTATTTTACCTCTTACAACAGGAGCTGGCCTTTCCTTTTCACTGTCATGCTGTGTTGCTGTAATGCATGAAGGCAACTGCTTTGCTCTGGGAGGGCTGCTGAAAATTTTCATCATAGGAGCAGCCTCTGAGGTGTGCTTTAATTTATTCTGAGACACTCTACAGGGAAATTTATTAGTTAGTGAGAGAAAAAAAACCCAACCAAAACCAGTTATTGCATGCCCTGTAATGTCCTGTGGAAAAGAGTGAAAAATCCTGTGCTGTTCAACTGTTGGGCTGCTTGAAAAGATATGAGGAGAGAGGAAACAAGGCAGACACTGAATCTGCAATTCCTTGAGATAAATGTCTCTCACGTTGTTCTGTATTTTATCAGCAAACACCCTCAGATTTAAATTTCTGCAGAAAAAATTTCTGCAGTGCCAAAAAGTCATGTTTGGGTCCTAGATTGGGTGGGTTTGTTTGTGGGGTAAAAATAAGCACAAGGCTGTAAATATTCAGGTGAATGACAGGTTGTCAAACCCTGAATAATGCAGGGTTTCCTCAAACACTGCCCTGCCCAGCTGCTGAGCAGGGAATGTCCAAAAGATGCAAGGAGTGTGTCCTTATCTCCCTCCAGATGGAAATCCTGCACAGTTCCTCCCCTGCAAAGCTGTTTGTGATGGGGTCTGGCTGGATGAAATACACTTTTATGGTGAATTCTGGTGCTAGGACAATTCATTGCTGAAGTTTAGAATATACCAGAAAAAAAAAAGGAATTGGGTTTGGTTCAGATTGGTGTTTGATCTGAGTGGGGAAGGCTTTTTGTGGAATTTGTGTTGGCATCTCCCCAAGGGACAGGAAATATCTGAGCAGCTAATCCAGGTTAATGCAGGGAATTTATCAGTGTCTTTCACTGCTTTCCTTTCTCTGGCTTTGCCTGTGTTTATTGTCGTATTTAGTTCTTTATCAGTACAATCCTCTCACTCTGGAGCTCTCCAGGTAAGTACTGAAACCTGTATTTGCTGCACTTGATTGCAATTAAGGATGCAGTTCAGTTTTTGAGTGTGCAGTGACTCTGATTTCCTCTGTGCAGACCCCTACAGGCCTGAAATACTTCCTTCAGTAGGACTGTAAAGCCAGAATAATTTGAGATAAATGCAGTGTTAAGCTACTGACATGAAGAATTTAGGTAAATCCTCAGGTTTGCTTTTTTTTTTGATGTCTGTGAGCTGTGACCCACCCATGTGCTCCTAAATTTACAGGACTGGATATTGATTCAGTGATAAATTATGAATTACAGTTTGGGGTTTTTTTCCCCTTTTTCTTTGTCCCTGGAATGACATGCTAAGTATGATGCCTTGCTGTTGGTGGATTTACACTTCATATCCAATTAAAAAAACCCTGAATATGCTATGAAAACTGATTCATTCCACAGGTGAAGTGGTGAAAACTCACTTGTATGCTTGGCCTGTCAAAAGCATGTTGTAAAAAGAGATTGAAAATATGACATTCCTCTAACATCTTTCTCTAAGGATGATTCCATATGCCACTTAGAGAAAAAAAAAACAAAAAAAAAACCCAAGCAAACAGGATTTTTTTTAAATTAAAATAATAATTCAATGTTTATTATTAAATAAAGCACTGTTAGTGTGGTAATTACGATGCAAGCTTTTAAAAGTCTAAATTATAAAGGTTTGTTCTTACTTTCTTAAGCACCACTGGGTAATTTACCCATTATTATTTATCTCAGTATTAAATGTGCAGGAGAAAGCAGGGTCAGTATTTTCAAATAGTTGTTTCTAACACCATGAGCCTCGCAGTTCTAGGTTACTCAGAGTGTGGCTGTGAATTGAATATATGGTATTTAATTTTGAAGTATTATTCATTATTTTTAACTTAGGGATAACAGAGTGTCTGTAACCTCTGGTTTGGTCTCAAACAATTTACTGAACGATCTGCAGGCTAATGAAGTTTAATTAGCAAGTAAAAAACTGTGTTTTCATCAGTTTGCAGGAAATACTTGTTAACAGATGACAAGTGTATCCTGTATTCAGTTAAGCTGTTGGTTTCTTCCCTTTTGAAATCGTTCAGAAATTCAATCTTGCATTTTCAGAAGGAGAGATGACCCAAACTCAGATTTTCCTCACAGCCATGCTGTTTGCAGGATGTTTAGGAAAGCTAAGAGATCACTGCTTGTGGTGTCCCCAAGGCTGAATTGACCAGAAAGGACCCAGGCTCCCTCCTCAACCACAAATGGTCACCTTTTGGAATATCAACACAAATTGAACAAAATGGCTCTGCAATTTCATGCACCAGACCATTTGGGACAACAGGGAATGACCAGCCCAGTTCTGCCCCACCCACAGCAGGATTGCTGCACTTCAGTCCCCACTTTGGCCCAAAAATGAAGTTAAAAGTGTCAGCAATGACTGCTGTTCAATTAATAAAGCTCTTTGGACCACTCCAGGTAATTCCCATTAACACAAATTCCTTGTTGGTTTGACTGTGCAGCAAGCAAGCTTTGAGTCAGGATAATTCCTTTGTTAAATGCACACTGCTGGCTAGATTTAATTACATCAGATAAAAGATTACTCAATTTCCCTCTAGTAATTAATACGCATTTCTGGAGCAGTTTATATCTTGCATAAAGCAGCAGTGCCTGTAGTCCAAAAACATAACAGTTGATGGCTATTTTCAGCTGACCCAGACATATAGCCAGATAATGCATAAAAATGGAAAAAAAAAGTATGAAAAATAAAGAGCATTCTGTGAATAGAAAATATAGCAGTACTCTCAATGTTACACTTGCAGAATTATCTTTCTTCCCTTTTAACATGGAAACTCATATTTGGGTAGAAATTGAGGTCTGCAGTTCTGGGGTTTGAATCTACTGTCTGTAAGGGTTTTTTGTTTTGTTTCTGAGGCTTTGTTTATTTGGTTTTTTTGGGGGTTGTTTGTTTGGGGGGCTGGGATTTTTATGGTTCTTTATTGTTGGGGTTTTTTTTCGGTTGGTTTTGTTTGTTTTTTGTTGTTTTTTGGGGGTTTTTGGTTTTGTTTTGTGGTTTTTTTTTTGTTTGTTTGGTTGGTTTCTTTTGGGTTTTTTGTTTTTTTACTAATTAAGGTATTAGAACTCTGTCTCTGCTTTTTGCCAGCTTCTATTGTACTTTTGTGAGAGTTTCAGTCTAAGTCATCAAGATTAAGAAACAGCAATTTTGTGAGGATGACAATTTCTGGATTTTTCACTGTAATGGGCAACTAGATTTGTAAAACAGCATTACCTCAAGATGATGTCAAAGAAAAATCAGATTTTTTTTTTTTAATCACATGTAATTCAGTAACCAAACTAATGATATCACTGCATGAATGTGTTTCAGTATCACGAGGTTAATTAACCAGAGAGGAAATGAAATGTGCACCAGAGTAATTGAATACTCTGGTGAGTTACTATAAAGTAGCAAAATACTTTGGAGTAGGAATGCTAGAGAAACATTACCTGTTTTTAGATGTCTAGATTTTTTTGCTTTCATGTGCAAAATCCAGAGTTAGGCAGGTGCATTCATTGGACAATGAATAATCAGAACTGTGGTGCTGAGAACACACAATAGTGCAAGTGATGGATGGTGTCAGTTGTGTTGGATAACACTCTAAATAAAGATGGTCCAGGCTCTGTCCCCAGAGTTTAGAGAGGAATTAGGAGCATTCAATGTGGTAAATTCAGGAGTAAAAATTGAGGCTAGGAGCCTTTAGTTTGCCTTTTAAAAGAAAGAGCAGTGCTTGTTCTTTTGGAGGTGTAGCCCTGGATTCAGACAGTTCATTAGGGTGGAGATGCTCTGTGGTTTTCAGATGTCTCCTCTTTAACAGATCGTGCAGAGCAGCCCACAGGCTTTTCTTTTGAGAGGCAGGGGACAAGGTTCATACCTTTAAATATGAAAGTTCACATCCTTTAAAAGAAACTGCGTACTTTTAACAGCCTAATTCACTGCCACAGAATAATGTGGATGTCAAAAGCTTGAATAGCTCAAAATCCATTTGATAAACATGGAAAACAAGCACATAATGCATTATTTAAGCAGAAGTGATTGAAACAGTTCAGTGGAGGTAAAAGCATGGCAGGGAAGCACCATTTTATCATTGCCTTATTTCTCGTTCTCCAAACTTTCCAAGCTTTGGACAGATTTGGGGATGGACTTTGGGGACAGACTTTTATGTGATGGACCATGGTACAATTGCTCATATGTTCTGTCCCCGTGCTTGGCAGGGGATGACTGAAGGGTGATGTTGATCAGATTTTATTCACAGACAGAGCAGATGAGGAAACTCAGGGAAACACTGCCCATTTCTGGCACACCTTTCTGTGCAGGGAAAGTTCACATCAGAAAGGGAAACTCTGGGGTATCTTTTAGGATTTTGGGAATGATTTGTAAAACTATGTAAGAGAGCAGCTCAGTTTGTGTGTTGCTTCTGACTAAAGTTTGGAAATAGTGAGATTCATTAAAGTTCAGAGAAAACACAATGTCAATGTCAAGATGAAATATCTTTCTTTGAAAACTTGGAATTTCTAATGTTTTTTTCAGTTGTGATATAGTGTGCTTTTTTGGTTTTGTTTTTGTTGGGTTTTTTTCCATGGTTTTGTTTGTTTTTCACTCTTTTATACTCTGGTTTTACAACCTTGGCCGTGTCTATGTTAAATTCCTTTAAAACAAAATTAAAGCTTCAATTTTCTCTTTTATAATGGAGGTACTGGGGAGAGTTCAAACCAAAAAGGGCAACACTGGGGTATCTTTTGGGATCATTACATAATGCTCTGATGTTGGTCTGTAAAGGTTTATGCCAAGCAGAGGTGCAGCTCTGTGTTTAACATTCAAATACAAACCACCAAACAAGCTTTTTCAGAGCATCCATTGTTATGGAACAGTACGTGAAGACCAAAGCTATGTTTGGTGAGACGTGATTTGATTGAAATAATGACTTTTTCAAAGCTAAAAGCTGGTAATTGATGAGACTAAATATTTAATTTCTTTTATTTCAAGATTTAATTTTTATTCAGAGGTCAATTTTTTGAGTTTTGGTTTGTTTTAATCAGGATTTTTGAAACAAATGTATGTTTCCTTTATTCAAAAAACCACATTTTTTAATTGTTAACATTCTTCAGGGTGAAATGTTGTGCAGATAACTTTTTTTCCCTCCAAGGGTGAGCATAGGTAAACACATACATTGGAATAAGGGAATGGTTAATATATTGGTACTCATACAACCAGTTTGAAGAGTAACTGCAGTGCTAATACTTGTACTGTTGATTTAAAAATTAGCAACCTCGTTTTTACCACATTATGGGTACTGAACAGATTACCAGACTACTTTTAAAACATAAACCAAAATATAATTTTTATGTGTTTTATTCAATTCATGTGTAAGGTGGCTGAAACACTTGAGAAAAAGTTGCTGGTTGTGCCTTACTATTTTCACCAATTGTAATTTTTTAGCTTGCAAGTTTTCAGAAAACATCCCAAATCAATGCCATTAATTTCTAGAAAAAAAACTGAGATAAACTGCAGCACATGGGAAGACACCCTGTATATCCCATTCTTCTGCATTAAGCTGTAATTGGAATATAGCACCACTTTTTCTTTCAGATATTCAGTATTCAGCCATGAGAAAATCCTAATTATCAATGCAAAGCCCAGTTGTAATTTTTATATATTTTCATGTTCTTTATCCAGTGGAAATGCTGAGAAAATTGAGGTAACTTTGTTTTGTGGGGGGACACTCCCAATGGCCATGATTGCTCATCCCTTTGTACCTTCACACTCCAATCCTGTCTGGTAAATTCAACATCCCAGTGACAACAGGGACAACACAGGAAGAAGGAAAAAACAAAATACGTCACTGAAAGGGAGGGAAAATGAAGGAGAGAGAGGTCAAGAGGCTGAAATGAAAGGAGAATCTTTAACATCAAAACAGTCACTGTCCTTTTCAGCTAAATGTGAAGAAATCGTGTCCTCTTGACATCCCTGAGGTTCTGCCTCTAAAGCAACCCACAGGGTGAACTTATTTTTTTGTCTTCATGTTCTTCAAACCCAAATTGCTGCCAGAGCTCCTGGAGCACCTTGGTGATGCTGTTGATAACAATGTCTGTGCTTTGCTCTGCTTTGGTTGTAGATGTAGATGGCACCACCCTTTCAGATAAGGAAAATTAATAAATTCCAACTGAGACCATTTGTAAAATCTTTATTTTTGGTGGGGGTCACTGTGGCTCAAAGGCAATTAAAAGCTTGCTTTAGAAAGGGGTCATTTTTATTCTCCTGGTAGGACTTGGTTGCAGTTGTTTGAATTGGGTTATTCAGAATCAGAGTGTTTTGGTGGGGTGTTTTTTTTTTGTTTTTTTTTTTTTGTATGTGCTGTGTTTTTTTTGTGTCTTGTTTTTTGTTTCTTTTGTTTTATTGTTTTTTGTTGCTGCATGGGGATTTTTGTCAGGGCTTTCTGTTTTTTTCTGGGGTTTTTTTGTTTTTTTTCGGTTTTTTGTTTTTTGTTTGTTTTTGTTTGTTTTTTTTTTCTGCACATCTGGCCAGGGCATGCTTGATGACTCTGTGGGCAGGAACATAATGATATCAATAGGATGCAAATTTTGATTTGTACATTGGATAATTCCTGATGATTACTGGGACAAGTAGAAGAGGGAAGAAAGCTGATCTAACGCGAAAAAAAATTAAAAATGCTGTAGTAAAAATATGCTGGAGACAAATGAGGGATGTGGAATTAAGTCTTGTAAAGACTAGGAAGGTAATTTAATTTAATAAATTTACATACAAGCCTAGCTGAGGTGGAATAAAACATCTCATCCTACAGCTCACAAGTGAGGAATCCTGAGCTGTAATTGTAAAAGTTCCTTGTGCACTTCTGTTCCTTACCCTTCATTATTCAGAGTGTGTTAAACATTTACTCTCTTATTTCCAGAAGGTTTATCATATGCTATTAATGTAAACCACCCCAGTGAAACCGAGGATAAACAATCCTGTTTTAACTTCAAATATTGATGTTCACAGCCAGTGAACAAATTCTTTATTTAAATTGGTTTATAAAAAGCAATTATAAACAGACAAGTCAAATTTATCTCTTAGCTATTAAAAACCACACACAAGT
Source organism: Malurus cyaneus samueli (assembly GCA_009741485.1). Classification (NCBI taxonomy): domain Eukaryota; kingdom Metazoa; phylum Chordata; class Aves; order Passeriformes; family Maluridae; genus Malurus; species Malurus cyaneus. Next base: position 15,093,765 of record CM019227.1, on the reverse strand, counting down.
GAGCCACATGTTCACTTTGGAATCTTTCCTGCTTGAGAGAGGCAAGCCCTGTTCATGTCTTATTCTGTTGACATGGAGGAATTAATATTTTACTCATGTTTTCAGCAGTGTTTTCACACTGAAGAATTCTTTTTTCTGTGAATGCTGCTGAAGTAATGTGATTCAATCATCTTCTAAGTGAAGTGACTCCAATACTGTAGAGACACGTCTTATTAGGGAACAAATTTCAATAATGCTATCAAGGCCAAATAAGCTAAATATGATCCAGTCAATCTTTTTTGCATTTTGTTTTTTAAAGCACATTATTTAATGGCCTCAACATTTTAGTCAGGCTCCCTTGTAGAAATTTAACACACACATTTTCTGGTGTTTTTTAACGTCCCCTTCACCTCCCTTCTCCCCCGTCCTTTCAAATCCTGTTACTCTGACTTTGTTCAATTCAAACCCCCGTCCACATCAGGACTGGTCTGTTGGAATGGGTTATTTGTATGGGAAAATTTCTGTGTGGGAATCTTGTTTTTGTATAGATTTTATACATGTTGATAGCTCTGTTAATTTGGGGCTATTTCATGTAATATGCCATTGCTTGTCAGATGAGCTTCTCTTCAACAGAATCGTCTCTAACAGTACAATTTGTTGGAATTTAAATGGGGCAACTATAGGAATTACCATTTCTTTACTATAAAGAACACTGCTGCAAAAAAATGACTTATTTCTTATTACTTATTTGTAGAAATTACTGTGGCTTCCTAACGTTTATTACTGAATTACGATTGCATTGTGCTGAAAACAATCCCCAGGCCAAGGAACAGTAGGATGAGCCTGAGAATGATTTCTCAGTGTGACATGAACACAGTCCAGTATCACTTACTCCTGGTTTTCACCCCGATTATTTTACTGTGAATTGCTGGTTTTTTTGAAACCAACATGTGGCTGTCCTAAAAAACCAGAATGTTTTGGTCAAAAGATTCTTGACATGACATGAGAAGCTGATTCCTGGCACCCCATTATGGAAATCACAACTGCAGAAGCTCATCAGTGATTTCTTTAAATCTGTCTCATCTCTGTTCAGGAAGAATTTCAGACAAAAACGCTAAATCGAGGGCTTCACCTGTGCCCACTCACCTACCCTGGTCCTTCTGCACGAGGGAAATCCTGATCCTTGCTCCACATTTTCCACTGCTCTTAGCCAACAAATCAATTCTCCCACCCCTTCCTGCTAGTCATTTTACTTCCTCAGATTTTGAGATTCTGCTGGGTTATCTCTCCCATCCTTTTCAGTTCTCAGAGGTGTTCACTGGCTGTTTTAGAGTTCAACATGTAATTCCATGATTTTGGCATTTCATATCTAGTTATGTTTTATTTTTTATTTTTTTTTTGGTCAGGTATGCTGAACCACTCTCTGAGAAGCTCAGGTAACAAATGGTGGAAAAATATTTCAAATTAGCTTATATCCTTGGTGAATTCTAAACTGAAATGTAAGGCTGGGATTAAAGTATGCACAAAAAAACTTTGTGGATTTTTTTTTTTAATGTTTTAACAGAACTCTTGCAAACAGCAGAGACTCTCTTCCAAAATTCAAAATGCAAAGTGCTCAAGTGGATAGCACTCACCCATGTGAATAAAGGAGTTCTTTGTAATAATATATTGTGTTTCTCCCTATGTAGGCCTGCAACGTGGTTTAGAATAGTGATTTTTATATTCACTAATACATCTGATTTCACTTGTAATTCTTAAAGTACATGTAGTACTCCAGGAAAATAAATATTTCATTACCAAGTGTCAGACTGGTGGGGCTAATTAACATTTCAGAATCAAAGAAGCGAGTGCCATCAGCTCTACTCATTAAATGATGGCAGGTTGTGTTATTAGTCCTCACACTTCTTCAAAATAGTAGCTCGTGCTGACATAGGAATCATAGATCATGATGCGATCGAGAACAAAATGCACCAGAACACTAAAGGATTAACAGATAAATATTGGTGCTATTAACAGATAAATATGCCTACCCTGTTGACCTGAGACGGATGAGATTGCAGAACACAAGAAACTTCCCTAACAGGCCAGTGCAGGGACCCACATGGTCCAAGATTCAGTGGTGAATGTGTTGGGAAGTTCTCTGAATGCCAAGAACATTTTCACTCTCAGATTAATCAGAATATCTGATCTCTTTGTGTGACACAGGAGGAGACTCTGGCTGGTGAATGAACACTGAGATTTTGAGTGTCAAACCTTCTGTTCAAATATTTTCTTTTGAGGAAAGGGCTTCGAAGCTGCAAGACCTTGGTAGTCTAACACCAAAAGGGTGACAGCCTCCCAAGTTTAAATATTCAAGGTTCTTTTTCAGCTTTCCAGTCTCTTTTGCTTATTTGTTCGTTTGCAGACCAATTCCAGTGTAGCAGTAGCTAAGAGAAGATTGAGCAGAGAAGAGACATGGGAGGGAAAGCAGACACAGAATTCAGGCCTTGAATTTAGCTTTCCGATAGAAATTTGCTCCCCAACTCCTTAATGAAGTTCAAGTCAGCAATATCTTCTGAGACTGCTGTCTCTCTGTGGACAGGTGTTAGTAGGAATTTGACAATTAAAGCCCGTGCTAAACTGTTAGGATTGGTTTGGGCAGTTTTAGTATCCAACGTGGCTGTTAGGGCAAATCAGCTACTGAAATACCAAAGTCGAAGAGATGCAGCAGTGTCAGCATTTTCCTCCCAGCGAACCAGGGTGTGTGATGTGCCCTAGGAAAGGTATTGAAAAAGCGAGAGGAATTGTATCCTTTCATTTGGAGATTATTCTCTGAACTTTTGGAATGTTGCACAAATGTGTCAATGAGTTTTCTTTCCTTCTTCCCAAGCTGGCGTGTTTCGCTGCACATTAAGATGGGGATTGTTCACGAGAGAAATTCTGGGATCTTGCCTGGAGTTTTCCGTTTGAGGATGGATCTGTCCAGAGATCCACTCGAGAGCAATTTTAATGGAAATCTTTTGCGCTTAGTAGTTGCACAATCAGACCACAGAACTGCCAGTCGTGAAAGTCATTTATGAAAGGCAGAAGCTGCTTTATTTTCTGTTATGAATTAGGCAGATTTTATTTTTCTTTTGTTTTTAATCAGAGCCTTATGGCTTCAACTTTTACCACACGGAGTATCATTTTGATTATTTCAAGCAAGCAAAAGACTGGATATCTCTTCTCAGTTGTCACGTGAATATTTTTTTCCATTGACAAAAGATATAGAGAGCTGATTTCCATTGATGTAAGCAATCATTTAATATTAGGGCACAAGAATTGGATTATTCCAGATTCATCAGTTCTTCCAGGTGCATATTTCAGGCATATTTCAAAGAACTAGCTTTCACAATAACTATCTACAAGCTCAGAAATCCACTAATCTTGAATATTTCAGTAATGGAGGGAAAGAAATGATCAGGCAAAAAAAAAAAAAAAAAAAAAAAAAGCAAAACAAATGAAACTTACCTGAGAAATGAAGGTTTTGTATTTGACTGTAACAAAATACCTGAAATGCTGATCCATTTTCCACTGCTCATTCTAAAGGGTTAAAGTATTTGCAACCTAAACACTTGCTGTGCGCCAGAGTAATTTGTTCATTTACATGTATTTGTATTGTGCATACACAGGTCATTGACGGCACTATTTCTCTGATCTGCAGTGCTATAATAAGTGTCCTGAAATATCCATTCCTTTGGACTTCACAGCAGCAGAGCACATTTTGCAAATACTGGGCAATCTGAAACATACAAGCTGAACAGTAAAAACAAAACCAGCCCCAAATATGAATAAATGATTTGCTGCTTAATATGTCATGTGTATTCTGTCAGCTTGAATAACATTAGCGCTCAGCTGCATCTCAATTCTAAACCCTGCAATATTTGAAGGCTGATATTGTGCCTCACTAAATTTAATACGATGGACCTCTAGTAATAGAGGAAATCACTTTAGCACTCTGGAGTTTGTAATGCCTGGATAAATTGACTGCCCTGCAAACACAATAGCGCATAATAAAAATTCGTGGTCTAGTAGAGGGGCTCTGTAATGCATTTTCCAGCTCCAGCAAATGCCAGTGGGAGATTATATTGAGATTTTGCTGTGGTGACGGATCAATAGAGCTTCGTTAATAATTTGTTGTAAGGGCACCCTTCAGGGATGTGACATTTTGCTTTAAAACTTTGATAATTTTGAAACAGCATGCCCGTGATAACAATGTCAAGTTCCCCGTGTATCGTGGGCATGGATTTTTGCATTCAGCTTGGCAGGACGTTTCCTTTCCAGCAATTAACATTTTCGAAATCACTTCAATATACGAGGCAGTCCAGTATGATAACAGGATTCCACATGTTCCAGTGCAACTGCTTGAGAAAGAATCCCAAACACATTCCCCAAATCCTCCATTTTCTCTGTTGTTTTCTCCTCTAAGCAAAGATTTAAATGGTCAGTCTGTGATGCCTTGTGATTTCTAATTTTTCATGAATCGATCTGGAATCACCTCTTAATTTCCATGATCTATAGAATTAGAAATGTTTCACAAGCAGATTAATCCCTTTCCCTTCCTTTTGCTGGTCAGCACTTTGCATAATAACTGTTCGATATCTGTATTTATTTTATATTTTCCTAAAAGAACACTTCACTTCATGTGCTAAGAAGCCTTCCTTTACCTGCTAGCAACTTTTGATGGGCGCTCTGTTTGTTGAGGAAACAAAAATCTGTCAGCAATCGCAGTCAGAGCACAGGGACAAGGTACAGCAGAAGGATTTATTTGCAATGAGCATGCAACAAAGTCAAGATTTATGACTTTTGCCAAGCTCAGATGACGTTCCTCCGTGAGCTGCAGAGCTGCAGCAAATTAAAGGAGATCCGTGGAATACTGACGGGGTGTGTTTTCTGTAATGAGGGAAAGATTGACAGAAGCAATAAGAAAGATAATTAATGGTAACAACTTGTGAAAAATTTAAAGTGTATTCTGTCTTTCATTTTTGAACTCTCTGAGCATAACTTTGTTAAGTTGTTAATTTAATTGCTGATGTTCTCTGTATCCCTGAAGAATATAAGGATTAATCATCTGGTTCATTCCAACAAGAGAATAAGCCTAAGTGAATTTAAATTTACCAATTTAAACCCTCTCTCCCTCCTAATATGACATGATTAACATTCCTCAATTAACAACACATAATTATTCTAAAGGCCTCATTGCACTTACTCCATTTTCTCAGTTTTAGGTTGTCCTTTGCAGGTTTATTTCAGAACTGAATAAAAAGGCTGGCTCTATCTTTGCTCTGTATTATCAGTCACTTAACATTCAGCCAGATTACAAGAACTGAGATTTTTAAACTTTTGCTCCTTTTTTTACCTGTAATGTATCTCCTATATGCATGTCCTGAAAATCAGTTCTGGTTAGTGAAAACATTTTCTTTCAGCCCCTCTTTAGGACAGCCAAGTGTTTCTTTTCCAGCCTTTGCCAATCTGAATAAATTTTAATTATTTGTGTGCAGAATACTGATTTACAGAAATAGTGATTTCATTGACGCCCTAGAATGCAGAGCTGTTGATCTAAATATTAATTCATAATGTGTTGTTTAATGTTTTAATGATATTTATTTTTTTAATATAAAGATAATGAAATTACTTACATTTGTAGACTTTGATTTTGAGCTACACTCAGTGAAAATGCAGCACTTCTGTGTAACTGGTATTTATTTGAAGTGCTTTCTAAAATCTTTCACTGGGGCAAATTGTACAGAGTTGTCTTGTGTCTGGTGGATAAATCAAGCAGCTGTTATTGGGAAAGTATCATTAATTTATTGGTAAAATGGGACAAAACAAAATAAAAATGCATAGGAAGAAAATAAACAAAATACATCGTGTCTTTCCTTGCTGAAAGCAAGGAGGTGAGGGAATTTTACTGATTTGTAGAGTTACAGTTCAGGATTTGTAGGTTTATAACACTAGACGTGGAAATGCCTTGTTTTCCTTTTAAAAAACTTTTTCAAACTGTTTTTTCCCTATCTAGTGCTTAAAGCATTCTGTATTTTTTAGCTTTAATGTTTAAATACTGTTTTTTTTTTTTTTTCCATTCCAATTTTTATGGAGCTGATGCATGATAACCGTGAATATTCCTGATGTATTTGTCAGGGTTCTGTCCTGGGGAGTTTTGGGATATTTCATGTGGGGATGTGATGAGTGCTTTGTAAGCCTGGACCTCTCCAGTGCTCAGCACATCCCTAAACACAGCCTAAAGTGACAAAACTTCTCCTGTACATCCAACAAAACTTCATCAGGGAAGGAATTAGTCAGGACCCTCTTTGCATGCATTAAAGTGCAGGACTTTATGAAAACTGCCAAAATGAACTGTGATATATGCAGGGCTACAGAAGGAGGAGAAATCTTTCTGGAAAATAGATTCAAGTATGATTGATATATAGATATTAGATTAGGGAGGTGGTTTTGTGTGTGTGCACACATGTATATGTTTATATATGCATATATATATATGTACAAACTTTAAATATATCCAGAATTTTATCTTTAAGAAACAAGCAAACAAAAACCCAGGTCTCCTATTTTTGCAAAAAGGAGTCTGACACCATTGGAAACTGAAGTTCATCTTTTCATGGGTCAGAACAAATTATTTCACGAACAATTGACACAATTGTTATTTGCTATTTCCACAATTCATGTTCACATGCATGATCATGACAGGCACGGCAGAGGATGCCCCACAGACAGGAATGGTTCTCTCCACTGCTGCATTTTAAAAAAACGTGTCAGGGCTGAATTGTTTGAATTTTGCTCAAGAGGAAAAATATTAGCGGTGGAAATAATCAGCAAGTGAAATGCCTTGCACCCCAGGCTCACCTGTCTGTGCAGAGCTCTGCCCGGGGTCCATCCTTGCAGCAGGCAGGCAGGAATCTCAGAATATCAATGTTAAATGTGAGAAATGCTTTGGACACTGCTGCTGGTGCCCTGTGGCAGGCACTGTGCTGTGTGAGGAGCGTTCCAGGGAATCCCTGGGATGGGGATGGCAGCTGAACAATTGCACAGCAGCACCTCCTTCCCTCTGCTGTCCCTCTGGGCTGGCTGCAGCAAAACAGAAAGCAAACTTTTATCTATTTCTTTCACCTCCTTTCTGCATTAGTCACTATTTTGGGGCTCACCCACCTGTTTAGCCCTTGTTCAGAAGCACCGATGAGCACCACGTCCGAAAATGATCACAGGACCTGTGCCAGTAAAACTCTTCTGGGTGTTTCAAAACCTTTTTCAGAATTTTTCCTTCAGTTTAACCAAATCTGCTTTGGAAGAAAGGATTTTTTTTTTCCCAAAGTCAATTCATTTGTTTCACCAAAGAATGGCAAACAGGGATGTTTCACTCATTTTGGCAGCTGTGATACACAGGATGTGACTCTTGAGGCAGTGATAACTGTATTAAAAACTAGCTAATACTACAGAAATAACCAGGATGAGAGAATCTTATTTAAAATAAATTAGGATGGACAATGAGATATGAACAAGGATCTTCCATCGCTGTTCTGCAACAGAAAGCAAATTAGTTGTGGACCAGGAGAAACACTCCCAATGGAGAATAACTTCTGATTTTTTTGTGTGTGTGTTTGTTTATTTGCTCCATAGCTGGGTTTAGTTTCATATTTATCAAAGAGAAGCCATGGGAAGAGCACTAAATCACAGAGTTAATTGCAGTTTCTCCCTCTGTCAGCTTTTGGGGAGCCGGGTGCTCGTGGTGTGGGTGATGCTGAATGGACTCATTAGCAGGACAGCCGAGGGAGCATCTCAGGGGGCTGCTGCTGGCCTGCAGCTCCCACCAGGACCTACAGGATAAGCTCTGGAACATTCTTAGGTATTTTACACTTTATTTGACACTTTATTTTTACCTCTTACAACAGGAGCTGGCCTTTCCTTTTCACTGTCATGCTGTGTTGCTGTAATGCATGAAGGCATACTGCTTTGCTCTGGGAGGGCTGCTGAAAATTTTCATCATAGGAGCAGCCTCTGAGGTGTGCTTTAATTTATTCTGAGACACTCTACAGGGAAATTTATTAGTTAGTGAGAGAAAAAAAACCCAACCAAAACCAGTTATTGCATGCCCTGTAATGTCCTGTGGAAAAGAGTGAAAAATCCTGTGCTGTTCAACTGTTGGGCTGCTTGAAAAGATATGAGGAGAGAGGAAACAAGGCAGACACTGAATCTGCAATTCCTTGAGATAAATGTCTCTCACGATTGTTCTGTATTTTATCAGCAAACACCCTCAGATTTAAATTTCTGCAGAAAAAATTTCTGGCAGTGCCAAAAAGTCATGTTTGGGTCCTAGATTGGGTGGGTTTGTTTGTGGGGTAAAAATAAGCACAAGGCTGTAAATATTCAGTGTGAATGACAGGTTGTCAAACCCTGAATAATGCAGGGTTTCCTCAAACACTGCCCTGCCCAGCTGCTGAGCAGGGAATGTCCAAAAGATGCAAGGAGTGTGTCCTTATCTCCCTCCAGATGGAAATCCTGCACAGTTCCTCCCTGCAAAGCTGTTTGTGATGGGGTCTGGCTGGATGAAATACACTTTTATGGTGAATTCTGGTGCTAGGAAATTCATTGCTGAAGTTTAGAATATACCAGAAAAAAAAAAAAAAAAGGAATTGGGTTTGGTTCAGATTGGTGTTTGATCTGAGTGGGGAAAGGCTTTTTGTGGAATTTGTGTTGGCATCTCCCCAGGGACAGGAAATATCTGAGCAGCTAATCCAGGTTAATGCAGGGAATTTATCAGTGTCTTTCACTGCTTTCCTTTCTCTGGCTTTGCCTGTGTTTATTGTCGTATTTAGTTCTTTATCAGTACAATCCTCTCACTCTGGAGCTCTCCAGGTAAGTACTGAAACCTGTATTTGCTGCACTTGATTGCAATTAAGGATGCAGTTCGTTTTTGAGTGTGCAGTGACTCTGATTTCCTCTGTGCAGACCCCTACAGGCCTGAAATACTTCCTTCAGTAGGACTGTAAAGCCAGAATAATTTGAGATAAATGCAATGTTAAGCTACTGACATGAAGAATTTAGGTAAATCCTCAGGTTTGCTTTTTTTTTGATGTCTGTGAGCTGTGACCCACCCATGTGCTCCTAAATTACAGGACTGGATATTGATCAGTGATAAATTTGAATTACAGTTTGGTTTTTTTTCCCCTTTTTCTTTTCCCTGGAAGACATGCTAATATGATGCCTTGCTGTGGTGATTTACACCTTCATATCCAAATTAAAATAAACCCTGAATATGCTATGAAAACTGATTCATTCCACAGGTGAAGTGGTGAAAACTCACTTGTATTGCTTGGCCTGTCAAAAGCATGTTGTAAAAAGTAGATTGAAAATATGACATTCCTCTAACATCTTTCTCTAAGATGATTCCATATGCCACTTAGAGAAAAAAAAAACAAAAAAAAAACCCAAGCAAACAAGATTTTTTTTTAAATTAAAAAATAATTCAATGTTTATTATTAAATAAAGCACTGTTAGTGTGGTAATTACGATGCAAGCTTTTAAAAGTCTAAATTATAAAGGTTTGTTCTTACTTTCTTAAGCACCACTGGGTAATTACCCATTATTATCTATCTCAGTATTAAATGTGCAGGAGAAAGCAGGGTCAGTATTTTCAAATAGTTGTTTCTAACACCATGAGCCTCGCAGTTCTAGGTTACTCAGAGTGTGGCTGTGAATTGAATATATGGTATTTAATTTGAAGTATTATTCATTATTTTTAACTTAGGGATAACAGAGTGTCTGTAACCTCTGGTTTGGTCTCAAACAATTTACTGAAATGATCTGCAGGCTAATGAAGTTTAATTAGCAGTAAAAAACTGTGTTTTCATCAGTTTGCAGGAAATACTTGTTAAGAGATGACAAGTGTATCCTGTATTCAGTTAAGCTGTTTGTTTTTTTTTTTTCCTTTTAAATCGTTCAGAAATTCAATCTTGCATTTCAGAAGGAGAGATGACCCAAACTCAGATTTTCCTCACAGCCATGCTGTTTGCAGGATGTTTAGGAAAGCTAAGAGATCATTGCTTGTGGTGTCCCCAAGGCTGAATTGACCAGAAAGGACCCAGGCTCCCTCCTCAACCACAAATGGTCACCTTTTGGAATATCAACACAAATTGAACAAAATGGCTCTGCAATTTCATGACCAGACCATTTGGGACAACAGGGAATGGACCAGCCCAGCTCTGCCCCACCCACAGCAGGATGCTGCACTTCAGTCCCCACTTTGGCCCAAAAATGAAGTTAAAAGTGTCAGCAATGACTGCTGTTCAATTAAAAAGCTCTTTGGACCACTCCAGGTAATTCCCATTAACACAAATTCCTTGTTGGTTTGACTGTGCAGCAAGCAAGCTTTGAGTCAGGATAATTCCTTTGTTAAATGCACACTGCTGGCTAGATTTAATTACATCAGATAAAAGATTACTCAATTTCCCTCTAGTAATTAATACGCATTTCTGGAGCAGTTTATATCTTGCATAAAGCAGCAGTGCCTGTAGTCCAAAAACATAACAGTTGATGGCTATTTCAGCTGACCAGCAATGCAGATAAATGCATAAAAATGGAAAAAAAAAGTATGTGATGAATTGGGAATGGATTACAGGATCAGGTTCGTGGCTCTGGGATGCATTACAGTTTTATTTCAGCTTGTGCCAGTGTCAGTGCTAATAAATACATAAAAGAGCCACTATTGGGGAAGAGATAATTTGGAAGCAGTGAGCAGTTAATGTTTCACTAAGAAAAACATGGAGCACTGAATGTTAAGTATATATATCATAATAATAATATATAATACATTATCACACACGCACTAGGTGAAATGGATTTCTTAAACATGTGGGGTCATATTTTCAGAATGATTTCTGAGAATACTGAATGTGAGGTGGTTTGTAATTTGAATTTAACAACAGAGCTGCCACCATCTAGCTTGGGCACATAATGACGCTTCTACAGACCAAACATCGAGAGCCATTATGTAATGATCCCCAAAAGATACCCCAAGTGTTGCCCTTTTTGGTTTGAACTCTCCCCAGTACCTCCATTATAAAAGAAAAATTGAAGCTTTAATTTTGTTTTAAAGCGAATTTAACATAGACACGGCCCAAGGTTGTAAAACCAGAGTATAAAGAGTGAAAAAACAAACAAAACCATGGAAAAAACCCAACAAAACAAAACCAAAAAACGCACACTATATCACAACTGAAAAAAAAGCATTAGAAATCCAAGTTTTCAAAGAAAGATATTTCAGTCTTGACATTGACATTGTGTTTTCTCTGAACTTTAATGAATCTCACTATTTCCAAACTTTAGTAGAAGCAACACACAAACTGAGGCCTGCTCTCACATAGTTTGTACAAATCATTCCCAAAATCCTAAAAGATTACCCAAGAGTTTCCCTTTCTGATGTGAACTTTCCCTGCACAGAAAGGTGTGCCAGAAATTGGGCCATGTTTCCCTGAGTTTCCTCATCTGCTCTGTCTGTGAATAAAATCTGATCAACATCACCCTTCAGTCATCCCTGCCAAGCACGGGGACAGAACATATGAGCAATTGTACCATGGTCCATCACATAAAAGTCTGTCCCCAAGTCCATCCCCAAATCTGTCCAAAGCTTGGAAAGTTTGGGAGACGAGAAATAAGGCAATGATAAAATGGTGCTTCCCTGCCATGCTTTATACCTCCACTGAACTGTTTCAATCAACTTCTGCTTAAATAATGCATTATGTGCTTGTTTTCCATGTTATCAAATGGATTGAGCTATTCAAGCTTTTGACATCCACATTATTCTGTAGGCAGTGAATTAGGCTGTTAAAAGTACGCAGTTTCTTTTAAAGGATGTGAACTTTCATATTTAAAGGTATGAACCTTGTCCCCTGCCTCTCAAAAGAAAAGCCTGTGGGCTGCTCTGCACGATCTGTTAAAGAGGAGACATCTGAAAACCACAGAGCGATCTCCACCCTAATGAACTGTCTGAATCCTAGGGCCTACACTCCAAAGAAGAACAAGCCACTGCTCTTTCTTTTAAAAGGGCAAACTAAAGGCTCCTAGCCTCAATTTTTACTCCTGAATTTACCACATGAATGCTCTTAATTCCTCTCTAAACTCTGGGGACAGAGCCTGGACCATCTTTATTTAGAGTGTTATCCAACACAACTGACACCATCCATCACTTGCACTATTGTGTGTTCTCAGCACCACAGTTCTGATTATTCATTGTCCAATGAATGCAGCCTGCCTAACTCTGGATTTTTGCACATGAAGAGCAAAAAATTCTAGACATCTAAAAACAGTAATGTTTCTCTAGCATTCCTACTCCAAAGTATTTGGCTACTTTATAGTAACTCACCAGAGTTATTCAATTACTCTGGTGCACATTTCATTTCCTCTCTGGTTAATTAACCCTCGTGATACTGGAAACACATTCATGAGCAGTTGATATCATTAGTTTGGTTACTGAATTACATGTGATTAAAAAAAAAATATGATTTTTCTTTGACATCATCTTGAGGTAATGCTGTTTTACAAATCTAGTTGCCCATTAGTATGCAGTGAAATTCCAGAAATTGTCATCCTCCACAATTGCTGTTCTTAATCTTGATGACTTAGACTGAAACTCTCACAAAAGTACAATAGAAGCTGGCAAAAAGCAGAGACAGAGTTCTAATACCTTAATTATGTAAAAAAACAAAAAACCAAAAGAAACCAACACAAACAAACAAAAAAAAAACCACAATAACAAACCAAAAACCCCACAAAAAACAACAAAAAACAACAAAACCAACCGAAAAAAAACCCCAACAATAAAGAACCATAAAAATCCCAGCCCCCCCAAACAACAACCCCAAAAAAACAAATAAACAAAGCCTCAGAAACAAAACAAAAACCCTTACAGACAGTAGATTCAAACCCAGAACTGCAGACCTCAATTCTACCCAAATATGAGTTTCCATGTTAAAAGGGAAGAAAGATAAATTCTGCAAGTGTAACATTGATATATGTGCTTATATTTCTATTCACAGAATGCTCCTTTATTTTCATACTTTTTTTTTCCATTTTTATGCATTTATCTGCATTGCTGGGTCAGCTGAAATAGCCATCAACTTGTTAGGTTTTTGGACTACAGGCACTGCTGCTTATGCAAGATATAAACTGCTCCAGAGAATGTGCGTATTAATTACTAGAGGGAAATTGAGTAATCTTTTATCTGATGTAATAAATCTAGCCAGCAGTGTGCATTTAACAAAGGAATTATCCTGACTCAAAGCTTGCTTGCTGCACAGTCAAACCAACAAGGATTTTGTGTTAATGGGATTACCTGGAGTGGTCCACAGGCAGGTGCTTTTAATTGAACAGCAGTCATTGCTGACATTTAACTTCATTTTGGGCCAAAGTGGGGACTGAAGTGCAGCAATCCTGCTGTGGGTGGGGCAGAACTGGGCTGGTCATTCCCTGTTGTCCCAAATGGTCTGTGATGAAATTGCAGAGCCATTTTGTTCAATTTGTGTTGATATCCAAAAGGTGACCATTTGTGGTTGAGGAGGGAGCCTGGGTCCTTTCTGGTCAATTCAGCCTTGGGGACACCACAAGCAGTGATCTCTTAGCTTTCCTAAACATCCTGCAAACAGCGTGGCTGTGAGGAAAATCTGAGTTGGGTCATCTCTCCTTCTGATGCAAGATTGAATTCTGAAGATTTCAAAGGGAAAACCACAGCTTAACTGAATACAGGATACACTTGTCATCTGTTAACAAGTATTTCCTGCAAACTGATGAAAACACAGTTTTTTACTTGCTAATTAAACTTCATTAGCCTGCAGATCATCAGTAAATTGTTTGAGACCAAACCAGAGGTTACAGACACTCTGTTATCCCTAAGTTAAAAATAATGAATAATACTTCAAATTAAATACCATTATATTCATTCACAGCCACACTCTGAGTAACCTAGAACTGCGAGGCTCATGGGTGTTAGAAACAACTATTTGAAAATACTGACCCTGCTTTCTCCTGCACATTTAATACTGAGATAGATAATAATGGGTAATTACCCAGTGGTGCTTAAGAAAGTAAGAACAACCTTTATAATTTAGACTTTTAAAAGCTTGCATCGTAACTACCACACTAACAGTGCTTTATTTAATAATAAACATTGAATTATTCATTTAATTTAAAAAAAAATCCTGTTTGCTTGGGTTTTTTTTTGTTTTTTTTTTCTCTAAGTGGCATATGGAATCATCTTAAGAAAGATGTTAGAGGAATGTCATATTTTCAATCTGCTTTTTACCACATGCTTTGACAGGCCAAGCATACAAGTGAGTTTCACCACTTCACCTGTGGAATGAATCAGTTTTCATAGCTATATTCAGGGTTTATTTTAATTTGGATATGAAGTGTAATCACCAGCAGCAAGGCATCATACTTAGCATGTCGTTCCAGGGACAAGAAAAAGGGGAAAAAACCAAAAACTGTAATTCTAATTTATCACTGAATCAATATCCAGTCCTGTAAATTTAGGAGCACATGGGGGGTCACAGCTCACAGACATCAAAAAAAAGCAAACTGAGGATTTACCTAAATTCTTCATGTCAGTAGCTTAACATTGCATTTATCTCAAATTATTCTGGCTTTACGAGTCTACTGAAGGAAGTATTTCAGGCTGTAGGGGTCTGCACAGAGGAAATCAGAGTCACTGACACACTCAAAAACCAACTGCATCCTTAATTGCAATCAAGGTGCAGCAAATACAGGTTTCAGTACTTACCTGGAGAGCTCCAGAGTGAGAGGATTGTACTGATAAAGAACTAAATACGACAATAACACAGGCAAAGCCAGAGAAGGAAAGCAGTGAAAGACACTGATAATTCCCTGCATTAACCTGGATTAGCTGCTCAGATATTTCCTCTCCCTGGGGAGATGCCAACACAAATTCCACAAAGCCTTTCCCCACTCAGATCAAACACCAATCTGAACCAAACCCAATTCCTTTTTTTTTTTCTGGTATATTCTAAATCAGCAATGAATGTCCTAGCACCAGATTCACCATAAAAGTGTATTTCATCCAGCCAGACCCCATCACAAACAGCTTTGCAGGGAAGGAACGTGAGGATTTCCATCTGGAGGGAGATAAGGACACACTCTTGCATCTTTTGGACATTCCCTGCTCAGCAGCTGGGCAGGGCAGTGTTTGAGGAACCCCCTGCATTATTCAGGGTTTGACACCTGTCATTCACACTGAATATTTACAGCCTTGTGCTTATTTTACCCACAAACAAACCCACCCAATCTAGGACCCAACATGACTTTTGGCAGCTGCAGAAATTTTTTCTGCAGAAATTTAAATCTGAGGGTGTTTGCTGATAAAATTAAGACGAACAACGTGAGAGACATTTATCTCAAGGAATTGGCAGATTCAGTGTCTTGCCTTGTTCCTCTCTCCTCATATCTTTCTAGCAGCCCAACAGTTGAACAGCACAGGATTTTTCACTCTTTTCCACAGGACATTACAGGGCATGCAATAACTGGTTTTGGTTGGGTTTTTTTCTCTCACTAAACTAACTAATAATTCTCTGTAGAGTGTCTCGAATAAATTAAAGCACACCTCAGAGGCTGCTCCTATGATGAAAATTTTCAGCAGCCCTCCCAGAGCAAAGCAGTATGCCTTCATGCATTACAGCAACACAGCATGACAGTGAAAAGGAAAGGCCAGCTCCTGTTGTAGAGAGTAAAATAAAGTGTCAAATAAAGTGTAAAATACCTAGAAATGTTCCAGAGCTTATCCTGTAGGTCCTGGTGGGAGCTGCAGGCCAGCAGCAGCCCCCTGAGATGCTCCCCTCGGCTGTCCTGCTAATGAGTCCATTCAGCATCACCCACACACGAGCACCCGGCTCCCCAAAAGCTGACAGAGGGAGAAACTGCAATTAACTCTGTGATTTAGTGCTCTTCCCATGGCTTCTCTTTGAAAATTATGAAACTAACACCAGCTATGGAGCAAATAAACAAACACACACACAAAAAAATCAGAAGTTATTCTCCATTGGGAGTGTTTCTCGTGTCACAACTAATTTGCTTTCGTGTTGTCAGAACAGCGATGGAAGATCCTTGTTCATATTCATTGTCCATCCTAATTTATTTTAAATAAGATTCTCTCATCCTGGTTATTTCTGTAGTATTAGCTAGTTTTTAATACAGTTATCACTGCCTCAAGAGTCACATCCTGTGTATCACAGCTGCCAAAATGAGTGAAACATCCCTGTTTGCCATTCTTTGGTGAAACAAATGAATTGACTTTGGGAAAAAAAAATCCTTTGCTAATTCCAAAAGGCAGATTTGGTTAAACTGAGGCAAAAATTCTGAAAAAGGTTTTGAAACACCCAGAAGAGTTTTACTGGCACAGGTCCTGTGATCATTTTCGGACGTGGTTGCTCAGGTCGTGCTTCTGAACAAGGGCTAAAGCAGGTGGTGGAGCCCCAAAATAGTGACTAATGCAGAAAGGAGGTGAAAGAAATAGATAAAAGTTTGCTTTCTGTTTTGCTGCAGCCAGCCCAGAGGGACAGCAGAGGGAAGGAGGTGCTGCTGTGCAATTTTCAGTGCCACCCCATCCAGGGATTCCCTGGAACGCTCCTCACACAGCACAGTGCCTGCACAGGGCACCAGCAGCAGTTGTCCAAAGCATTTCTCACATTAACATTGATACTGAGACTCCTGCCTGCCTGCTGCAAGGATGGACCGCCGGGCAGGACTCTGCACAGACAGGTGAGCCTGGGGTGCAAGGCATTTCACTTGCTGATTATTTCCACCGGTAATATTTTTCCTCTTGAGCAATATTCAAACAATTCAGCCCTGACACGTTTTTAAAATGCAGCAGTGGAGGAGAACCATTCCTGTCTGTGGGCATCCTCTGCCTGCCTGTCATGATCATCATGTGACATGAACTTGTGGAAATAGCAAATAACAATTGTGTTCAATTGTCGTGAAATAATTTGTCTGACCCATGAAAAGATAGAACGTTTCAGTTTCCAATGGTGTCAGACTCCTTTTTGCAAAAAATAGAGAGGCCTGGGTTTTTTGTTTGTTGTTTCTTAAAGATAAATTCGTGGATTATTTGAAGTTTGTAGCATATATTATATATGCATATTAACACTATACATATGTGCACACACACAAAACCACCTCCCTAAGTCAATATCTTATATTCAATCATACTTGAATCTATTTTCCAGAAGATTTCTCCTCCTTCTGTAGCCCTGCATATATCAAAACAGTTCATTTTGGCAGTTTTCATAAAGTCCTGCACTTTAATGCAGTGAAAGAGGGTCCTGACTAATTCCTTCCCTGATGAAGTTTTGTTGGATGTACAGGAGAAGTTTTGTCACTTTAGGCTGGTGTTAGGGATGTGCTGAGCACTGGAGAGGTCCAGGCTTACAAAGCACTCATCACATCCCCACATGAAATATCCCAAAACTCCCCAGGACAGACCCCCTGACAAATACATCAGAGAATCACGGTTATCATGATCAGCTCATAAAAATTGGAATGGAAAAAAAAAAAAAAAACAGTATTTAAACATTAAGCGTAAAAATACAGAATGCTTTAAGCACTAGATAGGGAAAAAAGTTTGAAAAAGTTTTTAAAGGAAAACAATGGCATTTCCACGTCTAGTGTTTATAACCTACAAATCCTGAACTGTAACTCTACCAAATCAGTAATCCCTCACCTCCTTGCTTTCACAAGGAAAACGATGTATTTTGTTTTATTTTCTTCCTATGCATTTTTATTTTGTTTTGTCCCATTTTACCAATAAATTAATGATACTTTCCCAATAACAGCTGCTTGATTATCACCAGACACAAGACAACTCTGTACAATTTGCCCAGTGAAAGATTTTAGAAAGCACTTCAATAAATACCAGTTACACAGAAGTGCTGCATTTTCACATGAGTGTAGCTCAAATCAAAGTCTACAAATGTAAGTAATTTCATTATCTTTATATTAAAAAAATAAATATCATTAAAACATTAAACAACACATTATGAATTAATATTTAGATCAAACGCTCTGCATTCTAGGGCTCAATGAAATCACTATTTCTGTAAATCAGTATTCTGCCACACAAATAATTAAAATTTATTCAGATTGGCAAAGGCTGGAAAAGAAACACTTGGCTGTCCTTAAAGAGGGGCTGAAGAAAATGTTTCACTAACCAGAACTGATTTCAGGACATGCATATAGAGATCATTACAGGTAAAAAAGGGAGCAAAAGTTTAAAATCTCAGTTCTTGTAATTCTGGCTGAATTTTAAGTGACTGATAATACAGAGCAAATAGAGCCAGCCTTTTATTCAGTTCTGAAATACCTGCAAAGGACAACCTAAAACTGAAAAATGGAGTAAAGTGCAATGAGGCCTTTAGATAATTATGTGTTGTTAATGGAGGAATGTTATCATGTCATATTAGGAGGGAGAGAGGGTAATTGGTAAATTTCAATTCACTTAGGCTTATCTCTTGTTGGAATGAACCAGATGATTAATCCTTATATTCTTCAGGGATTACAGAGAACATCAGCAATTAAATTAACAACTACAAAGTTATGCTCAGAGATTCAAAATGAAAGACAGAAACACTTTAATTTTTCACAAGTTGTTACCTTAATTATCTTTCTTATGCTTCTGTTCTTTCCCCTCATTACAAAAACACACCCCTCAGTATTCACGGATCCTTTAATTTGCTGCAGCTCTGCAGCCACGGAGGAACGTCAATCTGAGCTGCAAAAGTCATAAATTACTTTTGCATGCTCATGCAAATAATCCTTCTGCTGTACCTTGTCCCTGTGCTCTGACTGCGATTGCTGACAGAATTTTGTTTCCTCAACAACAGCAAGCGCCCATCAAAAGTTGCTAGCAGGAAAGGAAGGCTTGCTTAGTCACATGAAGTGAAGTTTCTTTTAGGAAAATATAAAATAAATACAGATATCGAACAGTTATTATGCAAAGTGCTACCAGCAAAGGAAGGGAAAGGGATTAATTGCTTGTGAAACTTTCTAATTCTATAATCATGGAAATAAGAGTGTGATTCCAGATCATTCATGAAAATTAGAAATCACTAAGGCATCACAGACTGACATTTAAATCTTGCTTAGAGGAGAAAACAACAGAGGAAAATGGAGGATTTGGGAATGTGTTTGGGATTTTTCTCAGAGTTGCACAGGAACATGTGGAATCCTGTTATCAATACTGGACTGCCTCGTATATTGAATGATTTCAAAGTAATTGCTGGGAAGGAAACGTCCTGCCAGCTGAATGCAAAAATCCATGGCCCACGATACACGGGACTTGACATTGTTATCACCGGGCATGCTTTCAAAATTATCAAAGTTTTAAAGCAAAATGTCACATCCCTGAAGGGTGCCCTTTACAACAAATTATTAACGAAGCTCTATTGATCCTCACCAACAGCAAATCTCAAATAATCTCCCCTGGACTTTGCTGGAGCTGGAAAATGCATTACACCCCCTCTACTGACCACAATTTTATTATCGCTATTGTGTTTGCAGGGCAGTCACATTTATCCAGGCATTACAAACTGCACAGAGTGCTAAGTGATTTCCTCTATTACTGAGAGGTCCATGTATTAAATTAGTGAGGCACAATATCAGCCTTCAAATATTGCAGGGTTAGAATTGAATGCAGCTGAGCCTAAATGTTATCAAGCTGACAGATACACTGACATATTAAGCAGCAAATCATTTATTCATATTTGGGGCTGGTTTTGTTTTTCTGTTCAGCTGTATCGTTTCAGATTTGCCCAGTATTTCAAATGTGCTCTGCGCTGTGAAGTCCAAAGGAAATGGATATTTCAGACACTTATTATGCACTGCAGATCAGAGAATATGCCTCAATGACCTGTGTATCACAATACAAATACATGTAAATGAACAAATTACTCTGCGCACAGACAGTGTTTAGGTTGCAAAATACTTTAACCCTTTAGAATGAGCAGTGGAAATGGATCAGCATTTCAGGTATTTTTGTTAAGTCAAATACAAAACCTTCATTCTCAGGTAAGAGCTTCACTTTGTGTTGCCTTTTTTTTTTTTTTTTTTTTTTTTTGCCTGATCATTCTTTTCCCTCCATTCTGAAATATTCAAGATTAGTGGATTTCTGAGCTTGTAGATATTATGAAAGCTAGTTCTTTCTGAAATATGCCTGAAATATGCACCTGGAAGAACTGAATGATCTGGATATCCAATTCTTGTCCCTAATATAAATGATATACCCTTACATCAATGATCAGGCTCTCTATATTTTTGTCAAAATGGAGAAAAAAATATTCATGACAACTGACGAAGAGATATCCAATCTTTTGCTTGCTTGAATAATCAAAATAGATACTACTCTGTGGTAGAAAGTTAGCCATAAGGCTCTGATTAAAAAAGAACACAAAAAATCTGCTATTATAACATAGAATAAAGCATTGCTCTTTCATAAATGACTTTCACGACTAGGCGTTCTGCTAGGTCTGACTTGTGCAACTAGACTAACGCAAAAGATCTGCCATTAAAATGCTCTCGAGTTGGATCTCTGGACAACGTCCATCCATCGAATTACCGGAAAAACTCCAGGGCAAGATCGCCAGCCATTGTCTCTCGTGAAAATCCCATCTTCAATGTGCAGCGAAACACGCCAGGCTGGGCGACAGAAGGAAAGAAAACTCATTGCACCTGTTGCTGCAACATTCCAAAGTACAGAGAGAAAATCCTCCAAATGAAAGGATACAAATTCCCTCTCCCTTGTTCAAACCTTTCCTAGGCACATCCACAATCACCCTGCGTTCGCTGGGAGAAATGCTGACACTCTGCGGCATCTTATCGACTTTTGGATATTTCAGTAAGCTGATTTGCCATACAGCCGCGATTGGATACTAAAACTGCCCAACCAACCAATCACCTAACACGTTTGGCACGGGCCTTTATTGTCAAATTCCTCTACACCTGTTCTCACAGAAGAGACCAGCGACGGGCTCAGAAACTATTGCTGCCTATGAACTTCATTAAGGAAGTTCGGGGAGCGAAATTTCATACTCGCGAACAGCGCTAACATTACAAGGCCTGAATCTGTGTCGTGCTTTCCCTGCCATTCTCTTTCTCTAACAATCCTCTTAGCTACTGCGCTCACTCGTTGGTGCAAACGCAACAAATAAGCAAAAGAGAGTGCAAAGCTAGAAAAACCATTCGAAATCTTTTTAAACTATGGAGGTGTCACCTTTTGGTCGTTAGACTACCAAGTAGCATTGCAGCTTTCGACGCCCTTTCCTCAACAAGAGAATATTTAACAGCAAGTTGACACTCAACCTCTCAGTGTTCACGTTCACCCACCAGAGTCTCCTCTGTGTCCACACAAAGAGATCAGATATTCTGATTAACTGGAGTGAAAATGCTCTGACATTCCAGAGAACTTCCCAACACATTCACCACTGAATCTTGGACCATGTGGGTCCCTGCACTGGCCTGTTAGGGAAGTTTCTATGTGTTCTGCTAATCTCATGTCTCGGTCAACAGGGGTGGGCCATAATTTATCTGTTAATAGCCCAATATTTATGCTGTTGAATCCGTGTTATAGTGTTCTGGGTGCATTTTGTTTCGAGTATCGCTCTAATGTCATTTCTTGTGGACTCTGGCAATTCTCTAATTTGTCTAGCATCGAGGCTGACTATTTTAGAAGAAGTTGGGTGCAGGACGTAAATGAGGAACTACAAACGGAGTACTGGTCTCATCATTTAATGAGTAGAGCTGATGGCACTCTGCTTCTTTGATTCTGAAAATGTTAATTAGCCCCACCAGTCTGACACTTGGTAATGAAATATTTATTTTCCTGGAGTACTAACATGTACTTTAAGAATTACAAGTGAAATCAGATGTATTAGTGAATATAAAAATCACGTATTCTAAACCACGTTGCAGGCCTACATAGGGAGAAACACAATATATTATTACAAAAGAAACTCCTTTATTCACATGGGTGGTGCTATCCAACTGTGAGCACCTTTGCATTTTGAATTTTGGAAGAGAGTCTCTGCTGTTTGCAAGAGTTCTGTTAAAAACATTAAAAAAAAAAAAATCCACAAAGTTTTTTTTGTGCATACTTTAATCCCCAGCCTTAACATTTCAGTTTAGAATTCACCAAGGATATAGAGCTAATTTGAAATATTTTTCCACCATTTGTTACCTGAGCGTTCTCAGAGAGTGGTTCAGATACCTGACCAAAAAAAATAATAAAAAAAAATAAAACAAACTAGAGTATGAAATGCCAAAATCAGTGGAATTACATGTTTGAACTCTCAAAACACCCAGTGAACACCTCTGAGAACTGAAAAGGATGGGAGAGATAACCCAGCAGAAATCTCGAAAATCTGAGGAATAAATATGACTAGCAGGAAGGGGTGGGAGAATTGATTTGTGGCCTAAGAGCAGTGGAAAATGTGGAGCAAGGATCAGGATTTCCCTCGTGCAGAAGGACCAGGGTAGAGGTGAGTGGCACAGGTGAAGCCCTCGATTTAGCGTTTTTGTCTGAAATTCTTCTCTGAACGAGAGGACAAGGGAGTTTTTAAAGAAATCACTAATGAGCTTTCTGAGTTGTGATTTCCTAATGGGGTGCCAGAATCAATTCTCATGTCATTCAAGAATCTTTTGACCAAAACATTCTGGTTTTTTAGGACAGCCCACATGTTGGTTTCAAAAAAACCAGCAATTCACAGTAAAATAATTCGGGGTGAAAACCCAGGAGTAAGTGATACTGGCTGTGGTTCATTGTCACACCTGAGAAATCATTCTCAGTGCTCATCCTACTGTTCCTTGGCCTGGGGATTGTTTTCAGCACAATAGCAATCGTCAATTCAGTTAATAAACGTTAGGAAAGCCACAGTAATTTCTACAAAAAGTAATAAGAAATAGAGTCAATTTTTTTGCAGCAGTGTTCTTTATAGTAAGAATGGTAATTCCTATAGTTGCCCCATTTAAATTCCAACAAATTGTACTGTTAGAGACGATTCTGTTGAAGAGCAAGCTCATTCTGACAAGCAATGGCTATTACATGAAAAATAGCCCCAAATTAAAACAGAGCTATCAACATGTATAAAAGTCTAAACAAAAACAAGATTCCACACAGAAATTTTTTCGCATACAAATAACTCCAATTCCAACAGACCAGTCCTGATGTGGACGGGGGTTTGAATTGAACAAAGTCCAGAGTAACAGGATTTGAAAGGACTGGTTAAAAAACACCAGAAAATGTTGTGTTAAATTTCTACAAAGGGAGCCTGACTAAAATGTTTAGGCCATTAAATAATGTGCTTTAAAACAAAATGCAAAAAAGATTGATCTGGTCATATTTAGGCTTATTTGGCCTTGATAGCATTATTGAAATTTGTTCCCTAATAGACATGTCTCTACAGTATTGGAGTCACTTCACTTAAGAAGATGATTGAATCACATCTACTTTCAGCAGCAGTGTCACAGAAAAAAGAATTCTTCAGTGTGAAAACACTGCTGAAAACATGAGTAAAATATTAATTCCTCATGTCAACAGAATAAGGACATGAACAGGGCTTTGCCTCTCTCAAGCAGGAAAGATTCCAAAGTGAACAGTGGCTCACCTTGTGTGTGGTTTTAAATAGCTAAGAGATAAATTTGACTTGTCTGTTTATAATTGCCTTTTTATAAACCAATTTTAAATAAAGAATTTGTTCACTGGCTGTCGAACATCAATATTTGAAGTTAAAAACAGGATTGTTTATCCTCGGGTTTCACTGGGGTGGTTTACATTAATAGCATATGATAAACCTTCTGGAAATAAGAG
>CM019227.1:15017471-15069868 GCA_009741485.1 Malurus cyaneus samueli | reverse complement strand
CAAACAGATCCGCACATCCTGCTGTCGCCCCGACTGAATCTGTGTGACAACAATCTGCCTTCCAGAAACTTGGGGGAAAATAGGGAGAGAATCTGATTTGGGCAGCAGACAGGAGTCATTAACCTTGAACACTGAGCCACTGAAACTCTTGTGGTGATCATGAGCTTCCTTGCTCTCCTCTCATCTCACAGATCCTGCCTTGGCAGCCTCTCTTGGTGATTTCCCCAAACACCAACGAAGCGTCCCGAGAAATAGCTATTTGGGAGAAAACAGACGTTGGATAAGGTTAGAAAGATAGCAGAATCAACATCTTGTCTTTCTGATATGCACAACTTTTACATCTCACACTAGGTCATTTTAACACCCACCACAGTATCTGACCCACTGGTGATGAATTGGGAATGGATTCGAGGATCAGGTTCGTGGCTCTGAAATGATTTACGTGTTTATTTCAGCTGTGCCAGTGAGTGCTAATAAATATATAAAAGAGCCACTATTGGGGAAAGATAATTTGAGCAGTGAGCAGTTATGTTTCACAAGAAAAACATGGACACTGAAATATATATATATATATACACACACTAGGTGAAATGGATTTCTAAACATGTGGGGTCATTATTTCATAATGATTTCTGAAAATACTGAATGTGGTCTGTGGTTCAAGGCTGAACAGGAGGAAAAACAGCACAATAGCTTTCCAGTGAAAGTCACCAATTTCCTGAAATAAAATGCATATTAAACTGTTTAATCCTACAAGTATCTTTTGTTCAGAGTCAGAATGTCTTGACCTTTTAGAGACAGCAGAGAAATCTCGGTGCATTGTCATTTAGTTCACAGTTTAAAAGTGCAAACTGTGTTTCTGCTTTAACTGCAAGAAGGCATTTCTGGCAGACCTGTGTGTTAGGTCATGCAGTGACACAGCTTGTTGGACCTGGCTGGCAACCCTGCTCTAACACAGACAAATTCAGACCACGTCCTGTGCATCGGTATTATTAGCTGATTATTCACTAATATTCGAAGGCTTCAGTGTCATTAAGAGTATATAACCCAAACATCGGGCTGTGTTATCTCATCAGTGCAGTTAATGAAAGGAAACTCATCTGGTTAATGAAAGGAACTCTTCTGCTGTCTTGCAGGAGCCCTGCCTGTTGGAAAGCTCCTCTGTACATTCAGGGTGTGCCAGGCAGCTCAGAGCAGTGCTGGGGCTCAGGGAAGGGGAAAAGGAGCATCTGGTTTGTCACTAAATGTGCTCTGAGGACAGGCTCAGTCATGGAACATGGGTAGGACAAGAGGCGTTTCAATCTGGAAATGAATTTGGGTAATAGAAGGTTGGGCCCATGCACGGGGTTTTTTGTAACAGGAATCAAAAGGAATTTATGCAAACTGCTGTATTCAGAGAGTTTTTGTTAGGGGTGGTAAGCCACGTGAATGAATGTGAACTCAAAAAGCACGGGACCTGCAGCAACAGTGCCAGGTGGAGATCAGGTGGAAATGGTCAACAGTCGGAGAATCAACAAACAGAATTCATCATCTTAGCCATTTCTGTGGTTCAAGGCTGAACAGGAGGAAAAACAGCACAATAGCTTTCCAGTGAAAGTCACCAATTTCCTAAAATAAAATGCATATTAAAGTGTTTAATCCTACAAGTATCTTTTGTTCGGAGTCAAAATGTCTTGACCTTTTAGAGACAGCAGAGAAATCTCGGTGCATTGTCATTTAGTTCACAGTTTAAAAGTGCAAACTGTGTTTCTGCTTTAACTGCAGAAGGCATTTTTCTGGCAGACCCTGTGTGCATTAGGTCATGCAGTGACACAGCTTGTTTGGACCTGGCTGCAACCCTGCTCTAAACACAGACAAATTCAGACCACGTCCTTGCATGCAGTATTATTATAGCTGATTATTCACTAAATATTCAAAGGCTTCAGTGTCATTAAGAGTATATAACCCAAATGACATGGGCTGTGTTATCCTCATCAGTGCAGGTTAATGAAAGGAAACTCATCTGGGTTAATGAAAGGAAACTCATCTGCTCGTCTTTGCAGGAGCCCTGCCTGTTGGAAAGCTCCTCTGTACATTCAGGGTGTGCCAGGCAGCTCAGAGCAGTGCTGGGCTCAGGGAAGGGGAAAAGGAGCATCTGGTTTGTCACTAAATGTGCTCTGAGGACAGGCTCAGTCATGGGAACATGGGTAGGACAAGAGAGCGTTTCAATCTGGAAATGAATTTGGGTAAATAGAAGGTTGGGTCCCATGCACGGGGTTGTTGTAACAGGAATCAAAAGGAATTTTATGCAAACTGCTGTATTCAGAGTTTTTGTTAGGGGTGGTAAAGCCACGCTGAATGTGAATGAACTCAAAAAGCAGGGACCTGCAGCACCAGTGCCAGGTGGAGATCAGGTGGAAACTGGTCACAGTGGGATCAAAAGAATTCTGCATCTTGCCATTAATGCACCTGATCTCGAGTAATAACACAAATTTACTATTTATGCTTCTCCACTGAGGATGTGTATCTTTAGAAACATCGTTCTACTTGGAGGAAAATGTTGTGGGGATAAACGCTTACCCTTTGCTCTGTACTGTATTAAACTTTAAGTCCTCTTTTTGTTCTTTTAACATATTATTTTAAGCACAAGGAATATATTTATGTTCTCTGAAAGACAGACTCATCTAGAAATTCCCTCAACACTCGTCTCAGCAAAATACTGAAAGAAATAAACTTTAATCTGTATTTTAAGTGATTATCAGCATTTCAACATAATAGGCCACATTCCCTGTTAAGGGTAGCCTTTTTTCTATGTCATTATTCAAGCCAATAACATTCAGAGGGATTTTTTTATTTTTTTTTATTGTCAAAGTTTGTATAAAATGTAAGTAGGAAGCAGTACCTTTCTTTCACTCTCTGTGGCTGAAAGTGACGTAACAGTGACTCACGTTTATGTTGTGTTTTTATTATAGAAAGATTACATGGCTTCAACTTTGATATTAATGAATTATGTAACTTTATTAATAGAGATGTCTAAATTATTGCATGGAACACATTGCCAAGGCTGGATTTTTATTAGCTGCGTGTTGAGTAACGACGCTTTTTTAGTGTTTGTGTCTAATGATACGCATTCATTTTCCCTTTAGTTAGTGAATGTAGACATAGGCATTCAAAGGTTTTTTGATTGTTTTTGGTTTTGTTTTTTTTTTGTTTGTTTGTTTTTTTTTTAAGAGATAAAATCCCAGTTGACAGAGTTTTGGCAGCAGGAGTTACAGGAACATTTTATTTTGCTGTCCAGCTGAACACCAGCACAGAACTGTCACCTCTGTACGGCAGTTGGGGCAAACAACATTTTTATTGGGGGTTCAGAGGCAATTTGTGAATATGGCAATGTTTCATGGCACCTCTTTTTCATGTGACGAGCACTGATGATGTCTCAGTTGTCAATCACATAACTGTCAGCAGCCAGAAAGTGGGACTCTGGCTTTCCTCTTACCAGAAATAACTTTAGAATATGTTGTGCTTATGAACATCTTTCAAACTGCACACAGTTGATTTGATGGGGCTTATGGGTTTTTTTAAGTTGTTTTGACTAGCAAAGAATTTTGTTTCTTTTATGAGAGCAGCAGGTGAATTTCCTCATTTTCTGGTCTAGCAGAGAAAGCATTTGATGGGATGCACTTTAGAGTTGGCAGAAGCAGTGAAAGTAAAACATTTGAGGAAGAATTTGGAGGAGCTGCCTAAATTCATAGCAGGTAAAAGTTCATGAGGTGAAGTAAATTTTTAGGCAGTTTCTACTGGGTGTAAGATTTGTGAGGAGTCTCAGCTGAGAGGTGTTTTGACCACTGCTGTCTGTAATTCAAATGCTACCTTCTCTTTTATTCTCGTTAGAAACAGTAAAGTTGAGCAGCCAAGTCCTATGTTTGTGTCATCCCCTTCTTTGAGGTGAAACTGAAAGCACTCTTAATTACTGAAAATGATGAAATTATTTGAGGTGAAACAGATAATAGCTATGTGACACTATCAGCTGGATTTCTTTGCTTAAAAAATTATCTGCTCTTAACTGTCCCCTTGAAACTTCTTATGTTTGGTATCTGCTCAAAGGCCTTTTTTTTTTCGCTTGAAAATTGCAATGAAGAAACCTGAAACGCACACAAAGGTGAGTATGGGAAAAATACCATTTTGCCTGTAGTAAACTTTGTTACAGTAATTTTAGGGAAAACCTCTTGTTTCTTGTGTTTTGGATTAGTAACCTGGAAGTCAGAGAATTTGGATTTTGTCACTGGGCATTGTGGATGTGACCTGGTCTAACAGTAGGGCTTTTATGCACATTTGCCAAAGTTTTAGTACAGCTCAGCACCCAAATTCTGAAAAAGTCGTTGAAATGATGGCATTGGAGGCCAAAACCACAGAGAACTTTCCTGGCACCTGCAGCTCTGAGCTCCTGCAGACTCGGTGCTGCAGCTGGGCCTGAGTTCTTAGAGCTCCCTGGGTCTCCTTAAACACCTTCCTTCCTTTTCAGCAACACCTTTTGGAAGCACAGAGTGCATAGGAACAGAGATGGGGCAGGATATCCTATTTGTGTGCTCATTACATGGCCAGGGCAATGGAGAGTCTTAGGGGGAGAAAGCAAATTTAGTCAAAACAAAGTTGGAGAGTCAAGACTGGAAAGGATTGTTCCCAAGTAAGGCAAAATGGAGTTCCTCAGAGGATAATATAATTTTTAGTTTTGTTTTAATACAGCAGTATGCTCCAGGCTTTCAGAAACGCAGCAATTTTTTTTTTTTTTTGTAAGAAGTCTTCTACACCCTAAAATTGAAGTAATAATTTTGGAAAGAAGTACTTTGTGTATGCCAGCACACATTAATTACTTTTTGTCTGATTACTCTATGCCTGATTTCTTTGCTTAAAAAAGAGCAACTCCCATGTTAAAACTCAGTAGATGCACATTAGTTTATGTATTTTAGAAATATTGTCCTCTAACTATGTATGCAGGCCAGGCAGAAGGAAAAATGATGCCTTAAAATTACTCTAAAGCTTTTTTTGGGCTTTGATTTCTGTTCTGAAATTTTCTATAACATTTTTTTTGTTTGTTTTCCTTTCCCAAGCAATTGGAAAAGTTTCATCAGTCTCAAGCATCAGTTTGAGTATTTCCTAGTGGCAAGGTCCAAACTCGGCCAAGCTGTTTTGACTGGTGATGGACAATTTTGTGATGCTGGAAAATTCAGGGTTGGTACCTGTAACAGCCAATGGAAGGAGCCAACCCTGCCCTGCAGATTTTTGGTTTTCTTGCACACACAAATCTGCTATAGAACTGTATTCCTTATTATAAAATACTTCATTGCATGCAGTCTTCACAGTTCTGTGCCTAAAAGGCACTGCAGTTTGAGTTCTAAAACACCCAAGAACTTGTACACTCTGCTAAATTTTTAATGTTCTTTTTATCAAACAGATGCCACCATTATTCTGGGTGATAAAACAATTTAAAAAGTAGAAACTGTTTTGGGTTTTTTTCCTGGAATTCTTTTATAAATTTTATTTTCTGAAGAATCAGAACAAGCCATAAGCTTTCTACAGATTTCTTCCCTGAGCAAAGCAGTGGAATAAGTGAGGTTGATATTTTGCTGCTGCCAATATCAGCAGATCAGTTTCTTGGTTTTCCCATGTTAAAACCACTCTGCTGTTTTGTGATGTACACATTACCTGGGAAGAAAAGGGATGGGTTTTTACCCAAGTAGGTTAATAGGTTTGCAGAGCTGAGGTTGTTTGGGTTTGGGTGGTGAGCTCATGAAGATTCCTTGTTCCAGCAGCACAGCAGGTTCTCCCAGGGGCACTGACATTACCACAACTTGTGTGTGTGTATCTGTCTTAAACCTTCAGTGCTCTGCTCACCAGAGAGCTCTGCTCTGCCAAAAGAGCACTCGAGGCTGGGTTGGGAGACTTAGGTTATTATGGATATGCATTTGGTGGGCTGAAGGCAAAAATCTAATGAGAAACAGAGACATTGGTGTGTTTGTGTCTATGTGGGAAATTTATATCTGAGAGTTCACTGCTATATCTGGGAAAAAACCCCATTTTCCCCTCACAGGCCACGGGAAAGCTGAGCTTGTGTTGAGATGCACAGACTGCGTGATGCCATTCTCTCAAGAAGGATATAGATTTTACTCTAAATTATATAAACTATGCTCAATTTCTTAGGTGGTCATACTTGCACAAAATGTTGTGTGTGCTAAGCTTTAAAGAAAAAAAAAATAGAGGAAAATGGCCTGCACTTTATTTCTTACACCTGCTGGGTAGGCAGGTGATGTATTTGTAATGTGAGACAAAATTTATATTTGGATATAGGTATGTGAGCATCCAGATTTGTCACTGATTGCAGGTGTTTTCTTATGTTGCCCCTAGGTATCTCTACCTGATGCATTGGATCATTTTAGGCTGTGAATCATTTCTTTTATGGACAAGAACTTCAGTCGAGTTATTAATGCTGGACATTTTGGAAACAGTAATAATAATGTCTTCTGTGTGTCCTTGCAGGAATAGAATCCTGGGAATGATTTATAAAAGTATTTGGGAGAGAAGCTCAGTTTGTGCATTCAAGTTGCAAATTGCTTCTGACTGAAGTTTTGGTGTTGTGAGATTCACTAAAGTTCAGAGAAAATGCAATGTCAATATTAAGATGTGAAAAAGCTTTATTACGAAACTTGGAATTTCTAGCGTGCCAGTAGTGGTGTAGCGGATTTGGATTTTTTCTTTGAGGTTTGTTGTTTTGGACTTTTTTGGGGTTTTGGGTTTTTTTTTGCTTTTTTTTGACGGTTTTTTGCTTGCTTTTGTTTGTTTTTGTTGGTTGTTTTTGTGTACTTTTTTTTTTTTTTGTGGGTATTTTATTTATTTGGGTTTTTTTACTCTTTTATACTCTGGTTTTATAAACCTTGTCCGTGTCCACATTATTATTTTTTTTTTTAAATAAAATTAAACCTTCCATTTTCTCTCTTATAATGTTTTAGGGTAGTGTTTGGACTGAGAAATTAGTTGAAAAGCTGCTAAGAACCATTGTCAAAACTGCTTCTGACAAGTTCTGGATTTAAGATAATGCCCTTAATAAGATGTTTTAACTTTCATCAGCCTTGGAGTAGCCCAGCAATTGAACTATGTGATCATTGGAGGTTCTTTCCCACTAAACTATTTTATTCTGTTCCCTACCAGAGGTTCAGTTTTGCTTATTTTTGCTGTAATTGCAGAGGAACAAGCATGCTGTGTAAGCTGAGCAATAGACCAGTCAGCAGCAACTCGAACGTTTGACTGCAGAAAAATCTGTTTGCACCATTATTATGGTCGTGCTGCTGCTTGTTGCAGTTTATGCCATTAACAAACTGTGGATGTTCCTCTGAGCAGAGCAACTTGGAGTTGTAAAATAAACCCAGGCACTCCTCCATTGCTGGCCAAGCAAAGAAAGCCAGAAAAAAAATAAGTAAATAATGAGGTTTTTATATTCTGAAAACAAAGCAACTTTTTTTCTTTTTTTTTTTTTTTTTTACTGTTGTGTAAAGAAGAGCATCATGATTGATTCCAAAATAAACCAAATTAATGAGCTGAGAACACAGAATACAAAGGGGTTTGAGCCTTAAAGAAGTGTAAAACTTGCAGGAAACTCGTTCCCTCTGTCCATTTGTTCAGGACCTGTGACAACAGCAGGGCTGTCACACGTTTTCCACTCTCTCTCTCTCTGTTCCATCCCTATCAGTATCATATTCAGAAAGCTCTGAAGCTGGTTTAGATCTAAGTCTCCAGATTTCTTGTCAGCCTGTCTGGAAAGCAGCAGAGGTTGAGGGAGCATTTAAAATAATCCATCTCTGGATGACAGGTGAATAAAGAAGAGATTGAATGAGTGGAGAAAGGTGCAGGCTGAAGGAGAGCTGTAATATGGCACTCGGGAAGAGGAGGGGAAGGGATAGACAGGATGAGAAAAAAAGCAGGGAGGGAATAAAAGAAAAATGAGAAAGGATATGTCAGATTTAAGAACAGAAAATACAGCAGGAGGACAGCAAATGTTACAGGGGGAATGCAGGGAAATGTTTTTAAAAAAAGAGATAGGAAGTGTTTGAGTTTTCCTTGAATCTCCCCGCTGAAGGAATGGAAATTACGCAGAATGTCTGTACACACAAAAAGCTGTGGCTGCTGCAACTGGATCCTGTCCCCAAATTTCCCTTTTGAACGAGCACTGGGGAGTGCAGAGAAGGGAGAAAGGAGAAGGGCATTACTCCTTTAATGAGGGAGAAAATGTTTTCTGGAAATCCTGACTTCTACCTCACCTTCATGTGTCAAACTTTGTATTTCTGCTATTCTCCAAGGAGCTTCCATGGCGTTTTGCTTCTGTATAATACCAGTTCTCTTTATTAATGCCCAAAGTTGAATGGTAAAAATTGGAAAACGAGGTGATGGGAATAATATCTTAATTAGTAGATTTATATTTACTCTGTTTATTCTTGCTGTTCTTTGTTTTTGAAAAAAAGGAGCATTATTTTTAGAAGTATTGCCATGAGTGATCCTTGCTAATCTGGGTATATTTTTGCCATATCCTTGGAGTTAATGTCGTTCTTTTGAAAAATCAAAGTTTGGAATCAGATCAGGGAGTATGTTTGCAGTTGTTCTCTAAGTCTTAGGTCTTATTCTTTAGATCTCTCATCATTTGGAGTAGGGTGATTTCTTTGTAGTAAAGTCTGCAGTTTTTGTAAAGTATTTTGAGGCTCTAAGATAAAAGAATATTACTGGGGATTTTTGATGTTTCTTCACCCTTTTTTGGATATTTCTTCACCATTTTCCCTCAGCAAGAATCTATCACTTTGTAATTCCTTGGACAGATAACATGAAAATACTCATTTCCAAATTTAACCTGTGTGTTAAAGGAACCATCTACACTGTGAGAGGGTTGGTATTTTCCAGTAAATAAATTAAGTTTACAAGCAGCAAGGAAAGGCCTCTTACAGCAGCTGCAACACAAAAGCAAAGTATCAAAAATGTCTGTGATGTTAATGCACAGCATGGAACTGGAACCAGATAAACAGGATCAGTGCCCTGCATCAGATCCTTCACACAAGAATAAAAAAACAAAAAAAAAAATAAAAATCCAAGCACACAGAGGGTGCCACGATCACCCCTGCAGATTGTGTCAGCTCTCTGCATTGCTGAGATCTCACCACAAACCTTTCCTGAGCAGTAATGGGGCTTCTCCATTTTAAAATACTGCTGAGTATTGAGGCATTCAGGCATCTCTGCCACACTTAGGCTTGTGTTCTTTATGGGTGTCAGAATTCACTACTTAGACAAACTTTTTCTTAATGTTCTATTCTTTTTTTTTTTCTGCTGGCAGCTTTATGGTTCCGAGCTCTGCTTGCTAACCTTATTTTCCAGTATAGCTGCTCAGAGAATTTAAAATCTTGAATATCATTACTTAGAATGCTACTGCTCAATAGCACTACTTTCTACTGAATATACTGTAGATGCAGATTTTTTTTTTTTTTAAACTGTATTAAAAATGTGCATTTGTTCAAATCATCACAAGTATCCCATGGAATACTTTGAATGTGCTTTTTATAATGACAGTGCTGTTTCATGGAATGCCATGCTGGGATTTACTTAAATTTGAATGTCTGTCCCAGCACAAATTTTGTTCCGTTAAAAGGCACTGGCAAGAAAGGGAAAAGTTTGAAATGAGAATATTGTCCTCAAATCTGAGGAGCACTATTGCATATTTTGATTTAGAATGGATAAAAGATGTTTTCTTTTCTTTCATAGTCTGAAAATTAAAATCCCTTGGAATATTTTAGAACATTAGCTGTGGTTAGGGGATTAAATGAAGCAAAATGGTTTGGTGTATGTTGAATCAATCAGAATTAAAGTTCGTTTGTAAGTGACAGATTTTCTATGCACAAGAAGTTTCTTTTAGTCCCTCTGGCGTAAATGACTCTTCTTTTTAATATGCCATGTTACCTGTGTTTAATGAAGTGATTTAGGTGTGCTGGGTGAGCTATTTGTGAATTTCAGCTCCAAAACAGGATGAAAATTGCATTTCAGGAGCACACTGTAGCAGGGTGAGCTTTCCCAAGATGAGCTAGGTGGCAGGATTGACTAAGAAAGTGGTGCTCGGTTATTCCTTCAGCTCTGAATGCCAGTTTGCTCACTGAATCGTGCACAGTGCAGTCCATTTTAACTTTATACCTCACTAAAAGGAATTATCTGTTTCTATCAAATGCATTTGGTAATATTTTATGCAGAACACCTCGGAGCAGATGTATGCTAATTTCCAAAATGCTACAGGCTCTCGGTGAGCTGGGAAAACGCATCTTGTTTTGCAAATCCAATATGGTTATTTAACAGCTCTGTGATACAATTATTTTTCATGTGTATTACACAATGCAAGGTCTGCAGAAGGATTCTGCTGATAGCATATTTCCCCGAGGTTCTCTGCTCTGCCTGCCCAACTTTGCCTGCTTTATACACTCAATTTCTGCTGAGGACAAAGGTGAAGAGTGGATAGCAAAACAAGGATGGCAGATGTTTGTCATTACTGTTTAATGCTCTGCTCTTGGATACCGAGATGGAGGGTTTGCTGTAAAAACAGAGCAAGAATGTTTTTAGCTTAGGTATTGTTAACTCAATGGCCTTAAATACAAGTGTGCAGCTATGAAATACAAAGCAGTGGCTCACTGGTAGTTTTGAATGTCAGGGAAGAAGGTGTGCTTGCCATGAAGCATCCCTGCTAGCAATTGTTAACTTTGATATGGGAAAAACACCACATCACAACTCCCTTCAGGTTCATCTTGTTCACAGAGCCTAGAGGACTCTGGTTTTATTATACTGGTGGAAGATTAATCAGAAAACATATTGTGGTTCCTTACTTTTCCTTCTCTCACTCCCTTCTCTCTCCTTCCCTTCTCTTTCTCTTCCCCTCTTTCTTTCTCTTCCCCTCTTTCTTTCTCTTCCCCTCTTTCTCTTCCCCTCTTTCTTTCTCTTCCCCTCTTTCTCTTCCCCACTTTCCTTCTTTTCCCACTTTCCTTCCTTCCCCTCTCTTTCCTTCCTTCCCCTCATCACACCTTTGGTGAGTTCCATCCCAGAAGACCCGCTCCAGCCCAAGGGTGAGGGAGAAATAAATACATTAATTAAAAGGAACTTTTGCTGATAGATGGTGGTGGAGCAGAATGGGTATAGTTCCTCTTCCAGAGTCTTTGCATTCATTTGCAAATATATGTTCTGCTACTGGAGTAATCCAGGGTGTTTAATGGAATTGGCTTTCCAATAAAAGGGAAACAATATTGAATCTATTAATCTGAGAGTTATTCCAAGAAAGGATCTTACTGTACACCACAGCCTGCTAGGAAACAATTGGGTGTACAAACTCACTTTGGGTATAATCTCCATTAGTCAATTTGTGCTTTTGAGATTAAATTTGCAGCTGTACTTACTGTACTTTGCTCCTGCTTTAAAAGTTGTGCTGTATTGGTGATTTTTTCTGTTCTGTACAGTATCCTCATTGAACACAGAGTTTCTCTCTGATCGTGACCCAGTTATGTTGAGTTTACCAACTCGGTTAATAAGAATATCAATAATAATTCATAGTTTGTTGTGTGGTTAGTAGTGGTGGCCTATTATAATTTTCCTTGGCAGCGCATATGGGGGGTGATAAAGTAACTAATAAAACTGCCACATGGAGCATAGGTCCACTTCTATTTTTCACAACTGTTCCTTTCATCTCATTCATAATTAATGTGCAAAATTCAAAATCATTTTCTGTGTGATTTTGGCTTCTGCTGATGGATTCTGAGCTGTATGTGTTGTGTGGCAACAATAATCCCCTGACTGAATCAGCTTCATTATTTCAATCACCATTGTATAAATCACCAAATGAGGTTGTCCAAACACTATTCACTCTTTGAGCCTTATTATTAGTTCTTTTTAGCTGAGATTGAAAGTAACTGTAAATTCCAGGACAGGTTTTGTGGCCAAGAAAACACATTATCTTCTTTCTTTGCTTTGCTGATCAGGAGTTCAAGCTCTTTAGTTGTCTTTTAGTCATCTCACAAAGGATTGAGGTGAATCCATCCTGCAGTCTTCTGCTTGGCAAACTGGCTTTTAGTATTTGGCTATTTTTCTGGCTTTTGCTTAAAATAAATAATAAAAAAAAAAAAAAAACAAACCCCTTCAACTCTTTTGCTGGTTGGAGAATTTCAGTGAACTCCAGGCTGATCTTGGATAAAGGTGAAAAAAGGGGCATTAATCTTGTACATCTCCTTTATTCTCCCTCCTGTCACAGAAAACAATGTTTGCAGTTGTGTTGCTTCACATTAAAATTATATAATTTCCCCCCCCAAAACCTCATCTTGTAGATATGAGACTTGATGATGCCTCAAGTGGGAAAAAAAAAAAAAAAAAAAATAAAAAAAGATCCTGACTGGATTTAGATGAATCACTTGTTGCAGGACGGATTGAAGGATTTCTCAGTGAAATTTCTTGTGAAGGAGGAAGTGCATTTCTAGGTTTACAAGGAGAGGGTTTTGAAATTTGAATATTTTCTCCTTTTGCTCCCAATTTGTTTGTCCTCCTTGGTTTTGCTGCTTGTGCTTGGAAACTTCCATCCAGCTGAAGGGAAGAAGAATTCCAGTAAAGTTCAATTGATGATGTTAAACATTCTCACTGGCTTAAAGGTGTGATTTTTTTTTTTTTTCTACTTTTGTGGTCAACCACAGCACAGGCAAAGCTTCCTTGAGAAAATAACAGCTGGTCTTGAGAAGGGAAGAATAATGGATGCTCAATTCCTTGGTTTTATCAGGGATTTTAACCCATTTTGCTGTGACAATACCATATGGCTGGTACTGTCACAGCCATATCGGCGCAGATTGGAATGGATGAATGGATGGATGATTAGTCAACTGCTGGATTTGAAGGGCTCTGTTGGGTGGTTCAGAGCTCACTTGGTGACTCTTTAGTGGTGTTTGACTCAGGGTTTGACTCGGGGCAATGCTGCTCAACAGGAATGTGGAGATGGGATGAAATTCTCTCTCAGGAAGCTCCATGTGCAGTGGAGGGCAGGGCTGCCCTTTAGAGGGGCTTGGTAAGGTGGAAATGAAAGGTGAATAGAATCATGAAGTGGTTGTGGTTAGAAGGCACCACTGGATGTGCTCTGGTCCAGCCCCAGTGCTGCAGCAGGGACACCCAGAGCTGGCCCAGAACAGTGAACATCCCCCTGAGTCCTCTCTCTCTGAGCTGAGGCAGCCCAGCTCTGTCAGCCCTCCTTCAGAAGGGATGTGCCAGTCCCTCATCACTGAATGGCCCTGTGGCAGACTCTGTCCAGTGTATCAGTGCCTCTCATGCACTGGGAGCAGTAATTGATATTGCTCAATACTCATGTTGTCATTTTTCCACCTCCTTTCATTTCCTTAGAGTACACTGGGCATCTTAGAATACAGGATTCATCAGTGAATGCTCCAAAACTGTTTAACTGTAGAACTCAGGGTCAATTTGTTTTTTTCAAACTTTCTTTATGTGTCCCTCTTTGACACAGAGCCAAGATATTAAATTAATTTAATTTTCTTAAATTAAATAATAGTTTATAATACATTATAAACCTATGTATGATTGCTGTATTCACTTTATAGAAAGATACATAAGGAAAGCACCAAAGTTCTTAATGGACATTGCTGATTGTGAATTGGACCTGAGCAACCTGAGGTTGTGCTGTCAGCCATGCAACCGTGTTACCAGTAATCCTTAAAGGGTAAAGTTTGCAGAGACAAAAGCTACAAAGGAAAAAAAAATAGTATTAAAATTGTGAATCTGAAAGTTTAGACATTTCCATACTTTACCAGCAATAACAGTTTCCCTCCCCTGGGGAACAAAAAAATAAAAAAAGAACCCGATGTGCTTTTTGGTTCTTCAATGGTCTTGAAAGATTTTTTAAAAGTTTTACCGTCTTAATAATGAAAGTTGACTCTGTGGAATTATGACAAATTTAAAAATATCTTTTGTATCCTTTGGCAATGTAATGTGTGCTTGATAAATTACTTGATTCTTTATGTTGTTCAAACGCTCGTGGACACAACGTTAATGCAAGGAAAACTAAACTGAAGCTATTCTATGCAGCTTACCCTTGAGCATTTTCTAAGTTTTGCATTTAATCACAGAATCTCGGCCATGATATTTGTGACAGGTAATTTCCTTAATGCGGCTGACAGAGATGGATTACACGGGAGCCTATTGGATCCAATGCTTTTGTGTGCAAGTGATAAGAGTAGATTAGGGTTATCTTGCTCTGAGTGCCTGCAAAGATACAGAACCTAATAATTCCCCTGCTAATGGGGATGGGTTTGTGGGAGCAGAAATTCAGGGTGAGACGCTGGCCTGGAAAAGCACTGCCAGGTTCTGCTGCACCTGGAGAACATCTGGGCTGATGTGTGTTTTTGTCACATGGTAGCAAGTGATGTGTCAGGGAGAGACAAAAATGTTAAATATTGGGTAGATTGGGGAAGTGACAAGGCAAGAGGCAGGCATGTATCTTGGAAATAGTAATGGTATTTAAAAATAAAATTATTTTTTGCCAAAACTGTCAATATTGTTCTTATTTTAGAGACAACAAAGGAAGTAGCTTTTATACTTTTAGCTGCTGTAAAAGTTCGTGTAAGTAAATTGATGTTGTCTCACCTGACTGAAAGACCCTAAGCTTGAATGTTCTTAATCAGGGTGGGTTTTGAAATGAGTTTTAATTATAAACAAAAGTCTGAGTAAATTTTAGATGTTAAAAACATTATTTTGCAGTCAAGACATTTGAATGATTTAACGGAAAGTTCTCTACAAAACCTTGGAGGAAATAATAAGAGCCATCAACGGATGGCACATTTTTATTTACTTGTAGCAGGGGTTGACCTCAGTGGAAACAGGATTTTTTTTTTTTTTTTTTAAGATCTTGACAATTTTACAACTTCCTCAGACTAACCTGGATGAAGGAAATAAATGTGATGTGCTCGTAGTTAGGAATGTGCAGCCAAAGCAGGTGTTCATGGTCTCATTTGGAAATGGGGTTTTTGGGAAGATGAAGGTTGGAGACAGGAGTTCCTGTTCACAGCCCAGACTCCTGACACTCCCTGTGCACTCAGCAGAGACAGAGAGGTGTCTTCAGGAGGCAATTCAGGGAAAGGGTTTAATTTGGATGGTCTGAGTCACATCCTGAGGGATCTTCTTCGTGTCTCTCGCTGGTTACTGAGAGGGCTGAGATGAGCAGTTTGCCTGGGCTGGAGTCAGCTCTTGGGAGGATTTTCTGGAAGTGAGAGCTGGGTAAATTCAAGATGCAGAATGGTTTTCCAGGTTTTTCAGCTTTCTCAGCAATGGAGTTTGCTGTATGGATAAAATATTCAGAGGGTTTTGGAGAGGGGAAATACACCCGCTGTGTTTTTTGGCATCCTCTCTACCCAGTGGTGTAAAAACTGTGGCTGTGTCATTTCTGGAAAACACAGCAGGTGGGAAAGACCATCCCTCTGTTGCAGGTAAAAAAAAAGAGGAAAGAAAAGCCAAAAAACCTATGGAGAATATTTGGGTTTGGTGTTGTAGGGTGTCCTTTGTGTCCTTACATCTCGGCCCAATAAAATACATCACACATCTTTTCCTTGTTTTATTTTCAAACACATGAATAAACAATATAAAACAGAGACTGTCTCATGAAAAAGGATCACGTAGGTGTTTAATATATGCTGTGATGAGTAATTTTGGTCATGGTACATCAGAAAGCTACTTTCCCCCACCTTCTTTCTAATAAGAATTTTAATCCATTGATGACAAAACCTCTAAAGTATTTCCTTGCTGCATTGTAATACACTGTGACGAATTATGTCTCAGGAGTTGTAAAATTTCCTCATAGCTTGTAATACCTCATTTAATGAATTGATCACACTGAAATGTAAAGATGAAGCAGCATTTATTTTGTATGTTATATTGCATATAATTTTTAGACTTGACATTTATAGCCATGGAAGCTGTTATTTTACATATCATTTTCAAACCATATCAGCCTTAAACACATTTAAATTTAATAAGCAAGTAGATTAGATTTGCTTTTAAGCTAGGCATATCATTATAGTTTGTGTTCCCTTCACTAGGGCACATGCTTACTATTAAATGCAGTATTTAGTTGTCTTTTAAAACCTAAAAATAATAAAAGGGGACATGTTTACAAAAGTAATTGAATATAGAGCTGCTTTTGGGGACAGCGACTCAGTCGTGATTTTTGTAGGATGTAGACATTAAAGTAGGTTTTGGATTTTATTAAAAATTGCCCTGTTTTGAGGAAATATTAATGTAGGAGCTAGATGGGTTTCAGTTATGAAATACCAAATCTGTCATAGTAACATATGGCCTGATCATCATCTCCTGCAGAAAAAATCCATGGGAGGGGAGAGCTTATTTGGAAACTCTGCATGATTTACCAGGCAGACTTTCTGATGCCTCATCTTTCTCATCAGAAAGAATTTGTAGCTGCCAAGGAGGTGGATTCTTACAGCCTTCTGACTATTTAAATGCCTCACCATCCATAAAAAATATGTTATTAGCAGTGAGAAAAAAAAGGCAACCCTTGGTTCTTCAATCTTGGCCCTTTTCACAGTAAAGGAACTTCACGGAATGTCACACGGAGAAACTCTGCTGTCTTTGTGATCTGTTTGTGCTTCCCTCCTCACAATCTGGGTGCATGAGAGAAGCCTAATGAAAATCTGAACTTTGTAAAATCTCAGGGGACTTTTCTCTGGAGATTACGTTGTTTTTCCTTCTGTATCTGATAAAAGACAATTCCAGCCTTGTACTCGCTACTGTAGGATAAAATTAGGATGCAAACAAGAAACTTTTTGCTTTAACTCAGAGGGAGGAATGATTTTTTTTTTTTCTGGTCTAGTTTTCATTCTCCTTTTAAAAATAAGGTTGGAAATATAATATTGAATTTCCCCAGACTTTTTGAAAGCATTTTTTACTTTCTTCAAAATAAGGCCAATGAGTTTTTATCAAGGTCCTTTCACTAGACTGGAAAACATAAGCAGAAGACCTTGCCTTAGAGCATCCTTGAGGATGTAATTTTAAAATTACATTTTGAGGTGTTTCTCCTCTCCAATACATCATTTCACATTGTGCTATGTCCAGGTGGTTAATGAGAAGGAAATCAGATGGGTTGCACCAATACTAGTAAAAAAAAATAAATAATAGTGAGACAGACCAGAGACTGGTGCAAGTTTCTCAGTTCTCATGGTGTAGGATGCTGAATGTTTGGCCGAAGCCCAAGGGCAGCGACTTCCAGGCTCTGAAATGCTCCTGGCGTGGCCTCTCCACAGCATCAGTAAAAGGGTTCAGGGAGTTTTCACTGAAATGAACTCGAGTGTGTGGTGCAAAGGAGGCAAAAAAGATCTTCAGTTAAACCATGTCCCTCAGCTAAGCACTCTTTAATGTTTCTTTAATGCCCTGGCACGTAAACTCACGTGTCCTGTCCCCATGGGGAAAAGGCAGCTGTCACAAAAGCAGATTTCCCATCCACATCAGGAGATGGGTGAGGAGCTGCAGAGGGCCAAGTGATGCCTCAGGATTTCAGTTTCTCTATTTCCATGTCTCTGTACCCCTGTGATTCTCCAGTGTTCAACTCCAGACTCCACAGACAGTGCTGAGCTCCTGCTCTCCCATTTTTACACAAAACAATTCCTCTGCAGCCCCAAACTCAAGGACACCTCCCTGTGCCAGGCCCCAAGAGATGGAAACAACAGAGAATTGGGGGAGCCAACTTGGAGTTTTTGACTGCATTGGCTGAGCTGCAATTGGAGGATTCAGCAAATCCCGATGTGCAAATGGACAAAAGTGAGAAAGGGTGAAAAAGCCGTGAGCCATTGTCCATTGTGGGTGCAGCCCCTGCTGGGCTGGGACTGCCCTGGATGGCCCTGAAGGCCCTCAATAACAGAGCTGCTTTGGATTCTCTCAATTCTGTCCAGACTCTGGTTTAGGGAGCCAGATTTAGGCATCACCAGGATTAGGGAGCTGATCAGCTTTCCAGGAAGTGCAAGATTTCGTGATCAGCAGGGTAAAAAGGAAGAGCCATCAGGAGAAGGAGTAATTTTCTAGGGGTTTTATAAAGGCATTATTTCAAAATGCGGTGCATGGTTACCGTTCATACCAACTCGTATAAATCACCCTGAATTTCATCCTGTGCATTTCCCTAGATTGTGTAATCTCTGAACTTCTGCTGATATATTTTTTTTTTTTTGGTGTAGAAGATTGGCAAAGTACCGTGTCAGCAAATTATGTCACGTAATCACGAGGCAGAACCGCAGAACTGAATAATTTGTGTCGTGTCTTGCTCACCAGGATAATTAAATGGAATGGCATTTAAACTGATGGAGCTACAGGGGTGACCACTGGCTAAAGAATTCTCCCGGTAAAATGATCATCAGTATTTTGATATTTCTCCCCCATGTCAGTGTGTGGTTTGATGTGCTTATTTGTCCTTGCACTTTCCGCAGGAATAACTTAATTACAGGGACTGGAAAAAAATCCTAAACTAAAATGATTTAAATAAGAAATCATGTGTTTGTGGAAATGAACCTAGTGTAGCTTTCATTCAAATGCAACCTTTTCATTCTTTTATTCAAAGGGAATGTTCTGCACAGTGAAATGAAACTTAATAATGTTAAAAAGTAGTTAAGAAACCCAGCCAACCAAACAAAACAACCCAAAACACTGCTCATTTCTGGAGGTTTGTCACAATTTATCTTTAAGCTCACCTCAGCACTGAAGAGGCCATTTAAAAAGATAAGAGCTTCATCCAGACATCGGTGATGATGATTTCCAGGCAATGTGATAATAAATATACCAAAGTACCCTTTTATCTTTAATAATTCAGAATTCATTGAGCATTTAAAAGTTTTCCCATTCTGTAATTTAAGAAATCTGATAGCAGTTTGCTACAAATAATGA
The DNA here is from genome assembly GCA_009741485.1 of Malurus cyaneus samueli. Taxonomy (NCBI): domain Eukaryota; kingdom Metazoa; phylum Chordata; class Aves; order Passeriformes; family Maluridae; genus Malurus; species Malurus cyaneus. The sequence continues at coordinate 15,050,905 of CM019227.1, read as the reverse complement.
GATATGTCTCGAGAATATGGAAAAAAAATGGTGCAGTATGTAAGGGATGCTGTTTCCATATGGAAGTTCTTACTGTCTAGATTTGCATAAGCTTTAAAGATTTTCACCTTACTTGCTTGCCTTCTTGAAAATTGTAATCATTAGGATAAAGTCACATGAATTATTTGGAAGGCATCCCCATAAATCAGTTATTTTATAAGAATCTGCTCAACCCTCCCCTTGAATGTATTGGAAGGCTATGAGGTAAGTTTTGTACAAAAATAATATACTGCTATGCTTCAGCGGGAAAAAAAGCCTGAAAACTCTGGGCAGTAAATCTCAACTGAGTGACAGTTTTACCACCATGATTTTCCAAAAGGTGTGCATTTGGATTTGTAATACAGTAAAGGCAATTGATAATGATTTTAATTAATTATACCATTTACATGCTTTTATTCAATGTCCACTTGAACGAGAGGGACAGCGTATAATCCTTTATAATTGGAACCTTTTATTTTTGCTCTTTTTGCCCTGAAGGATACCATTCTAAGCCAAACATTATTTTATTTTCACAGTCAAAACGTTCTCAGGCAATTTCCTCCATTGCAGGTTATTGTGTTAGTCTTGAGTAAGTTCACTTGTGCTGAGAGACCAAGAGGAATCTAAAACTGTGAGAGCCAAGGTGTGACCTGAGAGCAGGGTCTGGATTGAGATTTGAAAGGAAAGAAGAACACAACTGAAACTGAAGGAATCAAATCTGCATGTTGAGGAATTATTCCATTAATTAGAACTAATTAGAGCTTAGAAATGGCCTTGCTGTGAGAGCTCCAAGAACCCAGCTCCAGTTTCTGGCCAGGAAATGGTTTAAGGATTGCTTGAAGCTGCAGGTCAGTGCAGAGTCATTGCTGAGATTTCTCAGGCATTACCTCCAGCTCAAAGGGCTTGGTTAGAAATATACTTAGGCTTCTAGTGTTTCTGTTTGTGAAAAATATTTTTTTTTTTTCAGTAGATGAGCAGAGAGCTAAGCACTGGATCTGAGTTATGCATTGCACTACCCCAAGTTGCTGCTGGTTGTCATGGTAACGTTTTAACTGGTGGTGGCTGTGGCTTGACATCAGAACATTTTCTGTTAAGTGGAGATTCTTCTGAGATTGTAATGGAGTGTTTTAAGTCAGTGGACCTTTTGTACTCAATAAAATATTTAGCAGGTTGTAGTAAATATTAATTTGTCCTCCCTTCAAGATAACACAGCATGCTGTGTATTTACAGTTCCGTGCTAATAGCACATTCCTGGAAAAGAGTTAATCCATCCTGAAAAGTCAAATTTGCTAAATATAAATTTGCTAATAACGCTCTAAAAAAATAACTGTAGAAGTTGTTTCACTTCATCCTTTTAAAAGACCATGTGGCAGACAGGTTACAGTGTGATGCAGCTCCTTTCATGCATTCATTAGAGGAAGGATTTTAGGACTCATTCGTATTTAAAGCTTCACTTAAACATCTTTACACGGGGACTTTCTTGTTGTGAGTGACTGCAAATAAATGTATTTACAAGAGCTTATGTTGGTGGGGGAGGGAAGGGGTGAGAATGACTTCAGGAAAAAGCTGGTAATAGAACATCTCTGTCCTGTATTTGTGCCTGGCCATGTTGTGCTGGAGATGGAGCCATGTGAGTGCTGCCTTATCCCTCACTAGATAAGCTCTCAAAGGTGATCCCCAAATCACAGAGCAGGGATTTGCTCAGAGTGACAAACACATGGCCGCTACATTTCCCCTGTGCTTTTCAATAACTGCATTCCCCAGCTCCTGGCAGAAAGGGAAAGGTCTTAGAAAGCTCTCAAAAGCCAGCTTCAATAGAGCTGAATACATTGAGTGAAAAGCAGAACAGTTCCTGCAAGTCAGGATTTATAAACTTTAATAATGCACTTATCAGGCAGAGACGGCAGTTCAGGGCAGAGTGTTTGGAGAAATCTTCTTGTTGGGCAATGCTGCTTGTTCCTCCTTGCTGCTGCTCTGAAGCATCAGGGTTTGATGGCCTTTTGGAGCCCCTTTTAGCCCTCTGTGGCTCACCATAATCTCACCCTTCATCACCAGAATCTCATCCTTCATCCCATGATTTCAGAGGTTTCATGGAAGCACCAGGATGTGCGTGTGCTTTAGCACAGCTGATAACGGCGTCTTAGGTGACCCCATAGATCTTAATGACATTTCCTGCTAATCAGCAAAAGGCTTGCAGTGCATTTCTCTTTATATTTCCTTCATTACCTTCTCCTCTTACCTCTCTCTCTATTAACAAAAGAATAATCAAGCAGTTCTCAGGCCTTGCCATGCTGAGTGCCCTCCATACCCACCGAGTATTGTTTAAATGTGCCCAGTTCTGCTTTTCCCGCTGTTTCTCTCATAGTTACTCTTTGCTGATGTAATTGTTTTGTCTCCACTTTTTCTCTAGACAAGATTAATCCTGAGGAGTTGCCCTGTGGCCACCTCATAGATCTAAAAATTGTAAGACACTCAGAAATTAGAGGAACCTGCTTTCAACTGTGCCTTTCAACATTGCGTTTCTTGGAGTTAGAGAATCCTCAGGAAACAAATACACGAAAAGAGAAAAATAATGACAACACTTCTTATACATGCAGGGAAACACAGAGTTTATCTAAAGCTGTTATTTGTATATAATAATTACTGGGTTCTTTTCTTTTTGTTTGCCATTAGCAATATGAATTTGGAGTTTTGCAGCAATGACAAACAGAGCAACAGCAATTTTCATTTTTCTCCCATAAACTTTATTTCAGAAGGACACTTCAAGGCATGCTTTTATTGAGCAATGTGAGATAATCTTTTCAATGAAGCATTAAGACTGGATGTATTTATTTCTGTTTCTGCATTTTAAAATAATGTCATTTGTGAAGAAGCACCCTGAGTTTTAGAAAGCAATTTTCATTGTATCAGTGAGCCATGGACTCACTATGGATTGGAATTTTGCCAAAAGTGGAGAGAACATAATATTTTTAACTGTATCATCAACTAGAGTGACCAAGAAATGTTCTGTGAACTTAAAATACAAGTGCAGAATAATAGCAGAACATTGCATTTCAATGCATAACGTGGAAATAAATCATCAAGGTATGTGCAACTGCTTTTTAGACGTGTTACCTTTTCTCTGTCTTAAAAACCCACGAGGAATACACCTCTTGATTTAGCACTGCACTTAACATTTCAAGATGTAAATAAGATTCATTTTTATTACTGAAACAATTGTGGATCTCTGTGGGGAAGGGAAAAGACAAGGTATCGGGAACATTAATCTACAAATACTGCGCATAAAAACCGTTCCTGAGAGCAAAAAATAGCCTGGAATTTTATTCTCCTCTGATGTGACTATTTTTAATTTTGCCTGATGATTAAATCCTTTGCTCTGTCCTTTGTGGAAGCTCACCCTGGTCAGCCAAGCTGAGTTCAGTTGGGTGTAAATGCTTCCTTCTTGTGTTTTGTTGTGCTGTAGTTTTTCTTTCTTTACCTTCTTTGTACTTTACATTGTTCATCCCAGAGCTGATGTGTTCTGGTGCATCTCCCCTGCACCTCCTCCTGGAGCCCTCTGTGGCTTCAATATTTCTATATAAAACCAGTCCAAGTACTCAGGATATAGGTTTTTTTATTCATCTTTCAGTAAATAATAGTTTATTTCAGGGCTTTGGAGGTGTGGATGCCATTCTGTCAAATCAGAGGCCTTTATTTCTCCTGACTTGATGAGGGCAGGGCTTCCCCACTGTTTTGACTTAGGGCTCTTAATTTCAGCAGAATTTTTTTGTTTGTTTGTTTTTTAACCATGTCCCAGCATATATTTGGTGAGACAAAGCTGCTGTTGATGGCTAAGGAGGGCTGATGCAGTTCCACACCTCTGTCTTCACTGATGAAAGCATGAAACAGCCTTTCCCCCCTTTTTGGGGGAAAAAGGACGTTTTTGGGATAGACAGAGCCACCTTCCCCTCCCCAAGTCTGATTTGGAATTGTACTGTGAAAAACATGTATAAAACTGTTGTTTTTTTTTTTTTTTTTGTTTTTTTTTTTTTTTTTTTTTTTGTAGATCAGACACAGGGTTGTGCTGGTCTGCTTTCCAGTTTGGATTTGGTTGGGGTTGGGCACAGTGAGATCATATTTGGTTTTCCAAAGGCCTTGTGAAGGAATTTCAGTAGCAGGATTCTGCCTGACAAGGTGCAGTGAGCAAATGTGGTGTTTCTGCTTCAGAAAGATGGCTTGAAGAACTCTCTGGTCCATGGATGTAAAACAATTTCTTTAAAAAAAAAGTACAGAAACAACCCAGCACACTCCCTAAACAAAAACAACAAAAAAAAACCCCACAAAAAACCAAACAAAACAACAATACCCCAACAAACCAAACTAACAAAAAAAACTCCAATTAAAAAGAAACAAAGCACAACAAACAAAAAAACCCCAAAACCAAACAAACACAACAAGCACCACAAACAACCCCAAACAAAACAACAACAAAACAAACCCTCAGCAAAATACCACACTCCAAGAACAGATGTTAATGGCTTTCTGTCACAGTAGATTAATGTTTTTGGAACATTCTAGAAAAGGCTGGTTTAGGATTAATGTTTAGTTTTCATTATTGACACGAATAGAATAACAGAATATAAAACATATTTTAAAAATTCCCTAAGAATGACAATCTGAAAGAACCTGAAAGCATACCTTTAGAATTAAAAACTAAATTTAGTTTAGTTTTTAATGCAATTAGAATGTAATTTAGAGCAAATTGAGAGTTCTACACTTAAAATATTTAGCTGGGGAAATGTTAATGCATCACGACTGCATAGATAATGTGCAGTACAGTGATTTTAGTTTCTAGCAAATAAAAAATTGGGTGTATTAAAAATGCCTTGCTATTGCAAAAAAAGGCATCCACATGTCATATTTTTTATACAGAACCAGAGCAAACATCAACAAGGCCTATGAAATAGTACTCTAGAAAAAAGTTGGCACTTGTAAGGCTTCAGCTGCGAGGCAATATTCTGGGAATGCTCCAAGAACAAAGTGGCTGGATCAGTGGAGGTGCTGGGGAGAGCAATATAAAGCACGAGAAGTCTGGAAAATGTGACCTGCAGGGAAAAGCTGGGGAAGAGGAGCCTGAGCCAGAGCTTGATAATAGTCCTCATGTACATGAAAAATGAAAAAAAAGCTGTGAGAAAACAATCAAGGTTTTCCCCGTATTCCCTGTGCAGTGGGCTTGTTTTGCAGCAGGAAAAAACTTTCTAATGGGAAAGCATTTGAGAACTGGAAGAGCTTCCTTAGACAGAGAGTGAAATGTGTGGTGCCACAAGTGCACAGAAAGAGTTTAGGCAGAGCTGTAGGTGCAGCCTGTGCTGGGAGCTGGAGGAAGGCACTGAAGAGGGACAGGGCAGCCAAACTATCACTGCAAATCTGTTTTATTTCCTTACCTATCTCACACCAATGATGATTTGTACATGTCTTTGACAAAGTATTCTCCTCTGCTTGATTGCCTGGCTTTGCTCTGTCTATCTAACACGTTTTGGAATTAATGAAAATAACTTGATCAGTTTTCAGATACAGCAGCATTTATTTGCTTTGCTACCTCTGTTTGACTTAGAAATGAAAAGGTAAAAAACTTATTTAGAGGTCTGGTTATTTAATACAGTTTATTAATTGATTAATAACAACCGAAGCAGGGAGATATGTGAGTTTTTGGCACCAGAATCAGAATCCCAGCCTGGAAGCAGCGTGTCACAGGCATTCACTGCCTGGTCCCCAGGGCACACTTGCAGACGCTCTTTATTCATTTAGCACTTCCTGTTGGCTGGCTCCCAAAATCCAGAGGACTTTGTTCCCTCTCCCTCCAAGCTGGAAATAAAATTTTATGCTCCTATTTGAGGAGGGGATGAGGCACAGAGCAGCTCGGTGCACATATGTCCAAAGGAGGGGATTGCTCTGGGCTTTGGGAGCTGTGGGGGCACACAGAGCGTGCCAGATGCATCCCAGCTCTGTGCCAGGGAAGGAAAACAGGCCTGGGTGTGAGAGGAGAGAAAGGGGTGATCTGTGCAGTCTAAAATGTGTCATCCCAGCACAATAATTCAAGTATATTGGAAGCAATGTTCTTTTCCTGGTGCTGATGTCCATGCTGCACTTGTGTTTCCCATATATTGAACAGCGTATCTCACTATTTAAACTTTTTTTTATTATTTTTGTGTGAAGGGAAATTGGTGGAGCCTGTTGTGCATGAATGAGAGGAACCTGAATGGCTGAATTTTTGCTACTCAGGCTCTGCTTCCACTCAGCCTTGGTGGATCTGCAGCTCTGCTCCAGATTTGATTCCAGCCCGCTGCTTCCATAGCGATCAGTACAAACAAATATTGAATATTTCCATATCCGTGTGAACCTTTTCCTGCTGTACAGTGCCATGGTGGTATTGACTTCATTCTAGACTGGAATGTGCAGTTTTTGTGTTCCAGAGCTGGACAGTGGAACTGGGGCAGTGAGAGCAGTGTTTTGTGTCCCTGACCCAGACACAAACACGGCACAGCAGGCTGAGGCTCGGAGAGAGACTGAGCTGAGAAGGGGAAATATCCGAGAGATTGAGTCACAACAAACTGAGCCCTTGACAAACTGCCTGCAAGCAAGCCATGTGTGTTAAAAAATAGAATTGGAAACCACATTTGTGGCAAAAAAGAATTTTGTCCATCAAGGGGAGCTTTTACCATTTCACTGGAGCAGTGAACTGGATCCAGAAGGGAAAATGCATTTTGGATATGTAAGCAACTGGCTTAGCTTGAGCTGCTCTGTTCAGACCTCTTGACTTCTGCTGGGCCATGAAAGCTCAGGAATGTTCACAAATCACAGAGAAACTCCATGCGAATGTCCATAGGGTGGAAAATGTTCTTTACCAGTGAAAGGTGTACAGACTCCAAAAGACTTCAAGCAAGCAATTAGACTGATTGGCCCAGAGGTGATAAGTGGTGATTGTTCCCAAGTGATAACACTTTTCCCCAGGGAGATAATGAGGTTACAGAGGATTTTTTTTCAGTTGATCCAGCAAAAATGTACCAGCCACCGGCCAGCCACCAGCTCTAGACAAACTGAGGTTGCAATATTTTGGCACTGCTAGAAATGAAGCATTGGTACAACTTCCTGGAGATCTACCCCTGCATTTCTGAGAATTTTAGAAGTTTAGGTTTTTCCCCAAAGTACATGGTCTATTTTGATTCAGAAATAGCTTATATTTTTTTGTTATATGTGAAATCAAAGGAATTTTTATTATTTTTTGTCTCAGAAGCTCTGAAGAATACAGTTGAAAATGTTTCATGCCACTATATATGTCACTGAAAAAAAAGTTTGCTAATGCTGATGGCCATCTCTATTGAATTGCATTTTTTTTAGGATGTTTTTGTTTGGTTTAAGTTGGGATAGAAGATAAGGAAGCAAAGCCTAGCCCTGTGGAACTGCAAAATGTAAAAATGCAGTAAGTGCATGAGAATACTTATGTGCCAGCTGCTGAACATAAAACATCTTCACTGAAGTATAAAATCTGACAGGGAAGTATAGCTGCTGACAGAGAACATTTTATCTGTGTGAAGGAGAAACAAAATATACCATATGGAAGAGAAAAAAAAAAAAAAATCAATTAGCTACCTATGGTATATCAGCTTTCAATTCTGATGAATTCTGGCTAAAATGACCAAAAATCTATTTTTTAAGGGTTTCCCTTTTTCTCATACATGGTTTCTATTAGGTATGCAGTTCTGAAACTTCATGCATTTTTTGCAGCTTCTAATTAATATCAATCTAGAAAATTATGCCAGAAATTGTAAATACCATTTTTTAAATTCAGTGTCTTATACAGAAATAGGAAATAAGAACTGCCCAGGAAATTTAAGAGGCAAAGCTAACACTGTACAGTACACTCCTGATATATCAGTTGCTTCTAAGGAGAAATAGGAGAAAGCACCAAGTTTTAGGACCCATATTCAAAAGTTGTTCCTAAAATGATATTGAGGCAATGAGCTACCAGAGAAGAAATGCAGGTAGGGTGAACAATTTTCCAGAGTATTTCTTTTAGTCTTGTTTCAGTTACAGAATGGCTGTTCAGTCGTGTTCTTACAGTCCAAGGTTAATTTCTGTGTGTCTTTGCAAAACTGCCTCCTGATGAAGAGAAGGAGCAATAACGCAGAAAAATATTTCATGATATAACCTTGTCACAGCTTTTCCAAACTGTCTGGGAGCAAGGAATTATTAGAGTTGAATAAACATAAAATTTCAGCGCGGGTTTTATGGCAGTAAGAGCAAAGAAACACGGTGTTTATAAATTACTTAAGAGCTGACAGAGGAGGGGAGCTTAAGGAGCAGGCAGGAAGGGAAGCAGAAATGCCTGGAGATGGTTTTTGGGAACAGGAGAGCACAGAGCTGTCCAGCACTGAGGCAGAATCTCAGTGAGAAGAGAAAGGGGATCCTGAGAGGGTTGAACTGGAGGAGGAGGAGGAGAATTGAAGGCAGGAATAGGTTTGGGAGACTTTATGGGTGTGAGAGAAGGCAGGTAAAGCTTGATGAAAGGGGAGAGAAAGATGAAGAGAAGCTGAGCGAGGAGATAATGACAGCAGGGGGGTTGTGATGCTCAGAGAGCGCTGCTGGAACAGGGAGAGATGGGGAGGTCAGGAATGCAAAATGGAGAATAAGAAAAACAAGTACAAGGAAACCCAATCTGTCAGTTCTGTGAGGCTCCACTCTTTCATTCACACAAGCAAACCCTGGGTTTGTTTCATGTTTTATCGTATTTCTGAGCTCAGAAGGAGGTACACAAAGAAATGTCTGCATTAATAAAATCAATATTTTGGGGTTCAGAGCGTCCTGTAGTGCTGGGCCGTGTACATACACAGGAGAGAAATAACACACCACAGATATTGGTCAAGCAGGACCAAAACAATTGGCACTTGCAATTCTCCTGCCCCTGAATGGCAGTTTGCTTCTTCCACCATGGCCAGAGCATCCGACAGGGAATGCACCACGAGCTCTGTGCCTGCCCAGAACATCCCTCTAATCCCACCCTGGCTGTGGACTGGAAGGAGAAATGCTTTCAGTGTACACATGCATTTCTTTGTTTCTTGCTGTAGTGTTCAACCTTACTCTAGGAACCTTTTTTTTCAATGCTTTTTCCACTTTTTATTTCTCGATCTCACTGCAAAGAAATACTTAAGGACATCCCAAATACTTTCTAGGGAGAGAAGTATGGAATGAAAGGGCTTAGATCATAGATTGGAATGAACATTCTGTTGTTTGTGAGGGTTTTGTGGGTTTTTTGGTTTTGTTAGAGTTTGGGGTTTCTTTGATCCTGCAAATTGAGGTATTAGCCAGTGATAAATGTGGCTTTTTATCAGGCAGAAGATACCTGGGTGAGAAACAGGCACTTGTGTCTGTAGCATTTACAGTCTCAGTGGCAACATGAAAGCTTCTCCAGGCGTGATTTCCCAGGCTGTGAGCTGTAATTCCATGAATTCAAGAGGGTAACTTGTTAGGGTATTTCATGTATAGTTTGTAATGCTTTACAGCTCCTGAAACAGAGTACTGCTCTATTTTAATGCTTTGCATCTCAGAATTTCCAGAAACAATTAAAGTGGCTTATCACAAACTTTATTTGTTGCTTTAGTCTGTGTCTCAGGCAGTGTCCCCAGTGCAATGAAATTCAGTGTCCTCTGTCTGATGTCATGGAGAATCAAGAATATTTGTTAAAGTTTTTTTGGGGGGGTTGTTTTTTGTTTTGTTTTGTTTTTTTTAATTACATTTTGGAGGGTTTTTTGTTTTGTTTTGTGGGTTTTTTTTTTGTTGTTGTTTGTATTGTTTTTGTTTTGGTTTGGTTCTTTCATGTGTTTGGTTCAGGTTTTTGGAGTTTTTTGTTTATTTGTGGGCTTTTTTGTGTTGGTCTTTGGGTGTGTTTTTTGTTTTTTGTTTTTTTTGGTTTTTTTGGGTTTGTTTGGTTTTGTTTTTTTGCGGTTTTTTTTTTCACTTTTTTTTAGGAAACAGAAAAAACGATAGTGAGAAGAAATCTGTATCGGTCTTTTAGCAACATTTGCAGTTAGTAAACAGAAAGAGGCTAAAGGCATGCAGAGGGATTCAGTATGGCCAGTGCCTGGTTTTGCTGTGCTGGTTGTAGTTTTGTCTTTAGATAAAAACCCAGTGTTTAGTGAGCTATCAAGCAGTGAGTGATTTCTGTACACTTGATGGGATGAGATCAGTAAATTATCTGGAAATGGTTTTAGGAGCAAAACCATTTTATCTGGGCTAAAGGTCCTTCTCTCATTCTTTGTGTTCTGTGGAGTTATGGTGTTTCCAGATCCATTATCTGTGCGTTCTATGGAGATTTATTTACTTTCAGCAGCAAAGTTGATCTTGTTTACTTCACTAAGTGCTTGCTGTGGATGTTTTCTGAAAGGGCTAAGGAGGAAAAAAGCTGCTTTTTGAAATAAATATTATATTCTGGCCACTGCTAGCCTTCATTACCCACTTCTTATAAACCAGAGTTTGCTGGCTTTTTGTCAGCCTCGTTGCAAAGCTTTGTTAATACACTGCCACGAAAATGAAAGTTTCATACACATTGACATAATTAATGAAGAGGCAGGCAGCATGCTCCACCAATTAACACCACAGGGAAAAGTCAAATTGGCTTCCTTTTTGCGTGTTGTGCCAGAGTGAGGAACTGTAACACGCAGCAAATAAATAGAGATCCTTTTAATGAGCTGCAAGATCGAGCTGAATAACTCTGAAAGGATGTTGTGTAAACATTGCCAGCTATTTAGAGTGTTAAGAGTAATTGATGAGCTTACTTGAAACTTTTGAGGCTTTTTTTTTTGGTTGGTTTTTTTTTTTGAGCTGGGTGGGGGTGGAGAGCCTGTCATAGGATGGAAATGATGCTTGTTAATAAATAAATTGTATTTTCAGTGCAGCTATTAGGCATGCTAAAGGAGGTAACAAGCACTTTAGAACAAATATGAAAAGAAAAAGAAGCAGTTTATTGAGTGTTACTTGACCAAGTTTGGCAGAACTCATTTTTTCAGCTGAGCATTTCTGTACGTTGTATTTACTCTTAATGAAAACCTGACTAATTTGTCTCTGATGCTGATTCCAAGTAGCACAACCATCTGGCAAGGTGAGACATCACTCACCTTGATTTTTTCCAGTTGTTCCAGAAGTCCTAATAGTAACAATTACAGGGAAACAAACAGGTGAAATTGTTCTGTGCATTATGTAAAACATTCTGTTTACCTTGAGACATATATGTAGAAAATTCAAAGAAGTTCAGGTTCAGTTTTTTTCCAAAAGATTCTTTCATCCAGCAGAATTTTCCTAAAAGCCTTCTGAGTAAGAATGAGTTTTCAAAGGATACAAACTTCCAAACCTATAAAAGCAATTAATAAGTGAAAAGAATTAACGGGCATTGGAGGTTAGAAGGCCAGCATCATTTAGCTTAAAGTCTATCTGCAATAACAGAAATGCAATTTTGACTGTTCAGTGGTACCAGCTAGCTTAAAATATCTTTATATAAGAAAATAATACATCTTCACTTTCTGTTCATTCTAAATAATTTGAATTTTGACAGTAATCAATTTTTAGTATTTTATTTCAACCCAAGTATTGTATTAGGTCAGATTCAGCTTATCATTTCCTGTTGTGTGCAAGCAAATCAGCAAGATTTATCTGTGAGCCTCTGCACCTCAGCATCTTAAATAAATCTTAAAACACGTCAGAGTTGTAATTAAGGAGGCAAAATGTGGTAAAGCCAAAAGTAATAATTAGAAGTCAATAAAGATTATGCTAAACTTGCTGAACAATTGACCTTTGTAATGGCCATGTCTGCTCTGAGTTATCACCACAGCAGAGAATTATGTGTCCCTTCACTTGAAATGTTAGAGGTGAAACCAGAAGTGTCCAATAACTGTACAGGCAGAAATATCCATCTGCAAACACAACTGGAGACAGTTAATTGTGATTGTGGTGGAATCCTTCTACTGGATGTTAAGAAAGATATATTTCTGAGCAGTTTATTTAATATTTAATCAATATTTTTTCTTTTTTTTTTTTATCCTTTTCCTGCCTCACTTGTGCATCCCTTTTGTTTTCCTCTTTAGCCTCTCCCACACCTGCCTCTAGTGCATTCTTCTTGCTTATCTTTCTCTTCCCTCACCTTTGTCTAACCTAGAGTTTGTCCTTTGGAGCGTTTGATGGGCTCTGCTGTGTCCTTGCTGATGGGCCAAGTCTGTGCTCTGGTTTGGGACAGCCTGGCTGTTCCCAGCTTTTCTGCAATCCATCCATCCTTGCCTCTCAGCCAGCTGGCTCTGCCTCTGCCCTGGCTCCTGCACAGCAGGGCCTCTCCTCTCCCAACTTCCTCCCTTGGACATCTTCACCCCTTCCTGGGGCACAGGTGCCTTCTGCTGCAGCCCAGAGGAGCAGCTCCTGGAGATCTGTGATCCACAAGGACAGCAGCTCCGTTCCAGCAGGGACAGGAGTTTGGATGCAGCACGAGAGAGGAAGGACAAAACCCTCCATGAGGATTTATAAGAAGAAAACACGTTACTTTGAAAATACATATTTTTCTGTGTAAATTTTCATCTTCTCTAATTGACTGTTTTCAGTGTTTAATTTTTCCGAGTTTGTGAAGAGATGAAATGTCACTTAAGGGTTGTGCTTTAACCCCAGCCAGCAATTAAAGACCACAGAGCTGCTCACGGAGTGCTCCCACTGCTGTCTGCCCTGCTAGGGAGGGGAATTGGGAAAGAAACCCCAAAGCTCGTGTTTTGAGATAAAAACAGTTCAACAGGTACAGCAAAATGAGGAATTCATTCTCATTTCCCATGGGCAGGCGGGTGTCCAACCATTCTGGGGCTCCATCACGAGGAGCAGTGACTTGGGAAGAGAAATGACATTGCTCCAAACATCACCCTCTTCCTCCTCCTTCCCCAGCTTTATATGCTCAGCAGGAGATGAGAGATTCTGGGACATTCTGGGATATTCTGGGATATCCCTCGGGTCACTTGGGGTCAGCTGTCCTGGCTGTGTCCACTCCCTTGTGCACCCTCAGCATAGACTGGTGGGTTGAGGAGCAGCAGCCTTGGCTCTGTGTCAGACAAAAGCTTCCCTGGTTTGTCAGGGATTACTCTTTTTTTTTTTTTTTTTTTTTTTTTTCATTTGTAGGCAACAATCAAACCACAACCCCATCCACCTACTGGGGAGAAAATTAACTCCCTCCCAGCCAAAACCAGCAAACCAAGTTCAATACTTTCTCTTCAAGTTCTACAAAGATCCATTATTGGCCAAGGATAAAATATAATTAATAACTCATTAATTCTTGTTAAGAAAGCCTAAAGTACAATGAATGTGTTAATGACTGATGGTCATGATTTCTGTGATAGAAAACTGGAATGATGTGGAGATCTTTAATGCTGAAATCCTTCCTGCCTTCATGCCTGGTACAGCAAGTATATTTCTGGCCACCCCTATGTCCTATAGGTAGAAAGAGAGAGAAGATGAGAAGCACAAAATATCTTCTGTTGGGTGAGCTCTTCAATGGATGAGGGTTCTTGAGTTTGGGATGGTGACAGACAAATGAAAGAGAGGCCTATAGAACCAGCAAATAAACCAGAGAAATCGGAGAAAATCGGAGAGAATGGAATGTTTTGGAGCACAGAATCAATACTCAGTGATATTGTCAGCCAGCAAGTTCAGTATTAGCAAAACAAAGTGCTTTTTTCACATGGAGCAGAATTGTGGTGCTTAGGATTTATTCTGCCTTGAGCAGGATGGATCCAAGGTCTGGCTCAGGAGTCACTGGCTGCAGGGTTATATTTTGAGGATGAGGGCCATGCTTCACATGGCATTTCTCCTGTTCCTTCCCTAAATGTTTGCCCCTGTGATTCTGGACTTGATCAGCCTTTTCTCTCGGGCAGTGTGGCAATTCTTCCGTATTAAAAATATGTACAATCTAGATGCTTTTGTTACAAAACTGTCATAATCAATAAAGGTTAATTAAACAAATTTACCAGTCAAAATCCACTGAGACAACAGCTTTGTGTGTTTCACATTTGCATGCCTTGAATGAAGTTTCTCCAACTAAATATGAGGAGGTTAAGGTGGACAGGTTGGAGCTTATTTATTACCTGGCTCTGTACATATCAGCAATGTACGGTGCCAGCTCCAATCCCTAATAAATCCATCAGCTCTGGGGGTTTTCCTGCTCATCCCTGCTGAGCTGTGAGTGCATGTGACAGGCCATGCTTCTGTCAGAACGAATTGTCCCCCTCGAAAAGCTGGCAGCGTGGGGAAGTGACAACTTAATGGAAGCTAAAGCACTCTAATGGCAGCGCCTGGTGAAAGCCAGGGAAAGTCATCCCCGGCGTTTGCCCCAGCTCTTGAAAACGTCTCTTTGCATTTCTGGCTCTGGGTGAGATGCTGGGGCTGTGCTGGAGTCACAGTTACAGGTATTATTCCATGAAAGGCCCTTCAGTGGAGCACTTGGTGTTGATAGATTTGATTCCACCGGGGCTGGTCCTTCTGATGCTGAGACCTCAGAGTGCTGAGCATTGCTCATGCTCAAATCCCCAATCCTGGGAGCCACAAAAACCCATTCTGAATACGTAAAATGAATCAGAAGCACAAGCATTTTATCCTGCTGTTTACACATACATAGGTATTTTTATTTAGTTATGAATGGGATATGTATATGTCGTATATATGAACGGGACATAGTTATGTGTGGGATATATTTAGACATGAATGGATAAATACACTTTATTTAAGTGTATTTGTTCACAGGTGAGAATATAGAGGTTATTTCTGTGCCTTTTATTAGTACTACGAGCAAAAAGTTGTGTTGAGCCAGTGGATAAAATTATTGTACTGAGATTATTTCATGTTATTTTAATATCTTTTTAGATTACATTGGTGTATGCTAACGTATTTATTTATAAATTAATAAAACCCCAGTAATTTGCATGCATTACATTTGTGAACTGTCTTATAAGTGCCCAGTGATTACATTTAAATATTTTCATTTTAATTACATTTTAATATTTTAATAACTTTTTATACATTAAACTGTGGATATTCCATCTAGATTATGCCTTTTTATGAGGTTTACATGCAATAATTATCTTGTTCCTGGTTTTCGTGGTTTGACGGTGCTTTTGGACAAAACTAGAATAGCAATAGCTTTCAGCAGAATAGTATTTCTCCATCTTTTAATAAAAAGCATGTATGCTTTTTAATTAGCCAGGTAGATTAAAAAAAAAAAAAAAGAAAAATATGTATATTAATATAATTTCTAAGATTTAATGAACTTAATCAGTACTATACTGCCTGTGTTGTTTTTCTACTTTGTGTCTGCTTCTGCTCAGGAGTTTTGGTACAGAAAGGATTTTGTTCACATTGTGGCCTATAGAAACTATCAGCCAGATAGTTTATAATAACTGACATGAACACATTTTTGCCATAAAAGGTTTTCAGAATGGCTCATTCTCACATATTTTCTCATGGGGTAAGTCCCACTTCAAGCACAGAAGCTGCATGTCTCTGATATCTCTGTATATTCAGGGGTTTATATTATATAAAACTTCCTTTTCCAGTTTGTTGTCAGCAATGTTCTCCATTAGAAATTGTTTCCTTAACGCATTCAATCAATAAGCACTCACACAATCTTTCCTTCACTTAAACTGGGATTTTCCTCAGAAAACAATTTGATTTCCTGGTATGAGAGAGGTCTCCACTCTTTCACTGGGTGCACCAAGCTCTAAGATCCAGAGCAGAGGTTCCAAATTGTTTTGTCACTTTGATTTTGCAGTTGCTTGAAACCTTTAGTTAACTCCTTTTAAGCACTTTTTTTTACTAACTTGGTGCTAACAGAGAAAATACAGACTGATTATTACTTTCTTGTCCCTAAACTTAAGCAGACCTATTTTTTTTTTTTGCAGATTATATATTATACATTATATATAATATATATATATATATATATATATGTTTCTTTGTATATGTACATATGTATTTTTTTCCTTCTTAATCTAATGAAAAATTCACTCTCATGATGGGCTTTATGATGTCAGCTGAAGATTCATTTTTGGCTTTTTAACAATATTTTAAATTCTTTTAACTGCCAAAGGCAGCAATGAGGATCTCCCCATTTCACTTTCTAGCAAGGCCCTGATTGATGTAAGGGATTTTTTCTTTTATTCATGCAGGTATACCATGTGTGTGTATATATATGTGCAAATTATTCTCTGAATTCATGTCCAAAGTGCTAATTTGACATTTTTAAATCAACAAAATTGATATTCTGTGAAACAGCATGCCAAGTTTACATGCACATAAAAATTGAAATATTTGTCCATATGCAGTGATTCAAGTGAGAGTGGTTTTTTTCTGCTCACACCAACAGCTCTTTCCCTCAGACCTCTGGTGCTCTACGTTTAAGAAGAGTTTTGCCTTTAATTTATGCAGAATAAATGCTGTGCCTCACGCAGGGAGTACATTGGCACATGTAGGGGACATTTTTTAATTTGGGCAAAGTGTATAATATATCATACATGTTTGCTAAGCTGTAAGAATTTAAGATCGTTTTCTTCAAGAAAAATCTGGACTCTGGCACGGTATCAAATTTTGTTGGAACTGAGACAAAAGTGAAGTGTGCACAATAATTATTCAGTTCATCTCTGGGCTGCTTTTTAGGTGTTGTGAAGGAAAAAAGCAAGAGGAAATATAGTTGCATTCAGAGGTCAATGTAAAGAAGTCCAGGTAAATCAAAACTATTCTGCCCTGTAACCAACCTCCTCTTCTCCCTTTGCCTTGTCCTTTCCCACCCCAATCCCAATCCCTGCTTTTTGTTTGCCCCACCACTGACCTTCCCATGCCTTCTTTGCTTATTTCTGGTGTTGCTAATCCAGGTAACCAGATGTGGTTTAATATATATAAAGGTGGGAATATCTGATGCAGTGTTTTACAGCTTCTCCCTTGCCCCCAAAACCTGAGAAGCAGACAAACCATCAGAATCTCCTGGTGGGCTTCTTCTAAGGTTTGTAGGAATTGCTGTCCCCATCCCAGATGAGTGGGATTCAGGGACAGGGACCCAGCGGTGTCAGCGCTGTGCCTCCTGCCACTTACATGGAACAAATTTGGAATTTACACAGAAAAGTGATGGAGCCTCTGGTGCCTCGCAGGTTTCCTTGGCTTGATCTGCTCCCTGTAATTAATGGAAGCAAGGGAGTGGAGGAGCACTTTTCTGTAGGAGTCAACAGGCGAGGATGTTTGGGAAATGAGTGAGCTGCTAAGATTAATTGCAGGGCTGCCTGCCTGAGCAGCCTGGTGAGAGACTCAGAAGGAAATGCCAGCTCCTTTCTATCCAAAAAATATTCTTATTAAAAGTTGTTCGTAATCTAAGGCATATTAGATATCAGATTGGACTGAAGATAACGCTGTGTTTTTACTGCTCTAATCTTAACACTTGCAAACTGTTGTGTTAGAAAACAATTCATATGAATATTGATCTTAACCTGCTCAGCTGGATTTTTAGTGCCTTCATAATGATGGCTAGTTCTGATAATAATTGGAAAAATGTGTTTTCTAAAATATACAGGGGATCGACTTGTTAGCAGATTTAAATCAAAGTTTTGTGTGAACTGTTTTTGGAAAAAAAAAAAAAGCAAAACCCAACAATCAGATGGAAACAAGATAAAGTTAAGGAATTCTGGGTTTGCTCTGCATTTCTTTAGTATTTTCAGAGATTGTCTTCTGAGCCTAGTTTGTTTTGTTTTGTTTTTTTTTTTTTTCCTGTTTATTTAGTCAAGCGCTGCTTTACCTATAGTTTGCCTGTATTTTTATACAGATTTCCTAAAGGGAAGATACAATATGTGGTTTTTTGGTGTTTTTTTTGGCTAAGCTTTGGGAATATTTTGAATCTCTTGGTTAATTCTGCCTGCAGCCCTGTGTTGTTGTTTTGACTGCCCCTCATGTAACCCCTGACAATTTGGATCTAAAATGTGCAGCAAATCTCGTGAGTGGTGGGGCAAGGAGGAAAATCGTGAGTGCTCCAAGGAAGGAACTTGTCAGCAGGTACTGTGCTCAACTTCAGACAGAGAAGGTTTTTTAAATTTTTTTTTTCCTACCATTTTAGCATGAAATCAATGGGGAATGCAGAATTTTTTTAGATGTGCCTGAGACTGCACAGCAAATGGTCACCAATGAGACTCTCAGCTGTCGCACAATCTGGCACAGCTCCTTTCTGCTCCACAGCTCCCAGTTGATTCAGCCCACTGTCGATGGGATGCCACTTTTTGGCTCCTTGCCCATCTGTTTTAGTGATTACTGTCACATAAACTGATATTTCTAGACTGGAAACCATGTTGTTGTGAGATGAGCCCGTTGGAATTACCTTTTGTGACGAGTTCAAGCAGCTCATTGACTTCTTACTTTAAACTATAAAATTTGCATCAAGATTTCGTGCAATATAAGAGAAGATCTTATATTATTTGATTTATTTTAAAATATTAACACAAGGGGTTGTAACGAAATATAATCAGATTTTGAAAATGTTTGCTTTTATCATGGTAATGGTACTTTAGAGTTTTGGCTTTTTTTTTTTTTCTTTTTTTTTTTTTTTAAGAACACCAGAAAAACAGTGTCCTTGAATAAAATATTTGTGTTAATAAGTTTTGGCAGACATAATTTTTGTAAGTGTAAAACACACAAAGAAGTAGTTTGCCCTATCCAAACAATCCATTAGCACACCAGGGCTATCCAAAGTGACATCATTACACATGCCAGCTAAAGCACAGAGATTTCAGGAGGATGAAGAACAGCTTTATTCTGGCAGGAATTGAGTAGAATCAGAGGTGGGTTAAGAGAAAGGATCACACAAGATCCCATTATCAACTTAACCCAATAACAGAGCCAGGGGCCATGGCAGAGGAGCCAACACAAATATCAGTGGGAGTGCCAAGGAGCCAGATGCCAGAACTGGAAAATCACTTCCTCAGCTTGGCATCTGTCAGCCACAGAGGGAGAAAAAGCTGGGCAAGCAGCATTATTTTGGGGGCTGTGGAGAAATGTTTCTCTCTCTTCCTTTTTCCTCTTTTCATAGCAGGATTCTTGGCTGACTTGCACTGGGTGAGTTGGTAATGAGTGTGGAAAGAACTCAGGCTTTTCAATATCAATATCAATATCAATATCAATATCAATATCAATATCAATATCAATATCAATATCAATATCAATATCAATATCAATATCATCAATATCATCAATATCAATATCATCAATATCAATATCATCAATATCAATATCATCAATATCAATATCATGTGTGTGTGTTTATGTGAAAATATGTGTCTATCTGTGTTTGGACAGATTGGACCAGAAAAAGGAGAGACCAAAGGAGGCAAAAGAAACAAGAACAAAGTAAAACCAGAACAAGATCTAATAGGTGTTTTTTTTCCAGACTCCCCATAGTGCTTATTTTAAGATTTTTAACAGTGCAACTTCAGTATTTTCTCTATCTTTCCTCAGGTCAGACCTGCTCAGTAGCCAAATTCTTGATGTATTCTCTTTTCAGTGACGTTCATTCCACATAGGCAGGTTCAAAACATTTGGCAAATTTAATTTTTTAGGATTGAAACCATATTATTTCATATGATTCTTTATATAATTCAGTTATACCTGAGTAATATACCTATATGTACATACAAGTATTTGATTGCTTCTTTTTAAATTCAGCATTCCTATTTTAATAGGAATAATTTCAATCCATGCTATCAATAGTCAGGCTTCTTGCAGTGGATCCAGCCATTCTAAAGCATTAGAAAGCAATAATTTGAGTGCTCTCCAATGGTGGAAACTGCACACTGAAATTAGAAACTGGGAGTTTTTTAAGGTTAGACACTAATTAGCTGTTCATTAATTAAAGATGTGTTATCATATTCAAATACCTGCACCATGTGTATGGATTGGGTAGGGGGGTAAACACTGTGACTCTGGATAATTTTCACTTTTCTTTTCAAGACTGAATATTCTGTGGAAACTTCTCTTCACTTGTGCGAAGCAGAGATCTTGTGAACAGGCAAAATCTATTTTTTGTTTCTAAGTAAAAATATCACAGTAGTAAATATGAAATAAAAGTGCTAATTAATTCAGGGAAAACTCTTTAAATGTATATTGATCAGAGACAGCTGAGGTGAGCTGTAGACTTAAAACATTACTTAACAAAGATGAAAAAAACTCACAGAATATTGTTTTTATGCTTCAGCTGTCAAACCTGGCTGGAAAGGCCCAATTTAGGGCAGACAATAAAGGGTTTTGATGAGCACACGTTCACTCTGCTACCCCATGGACAGAGCAAGGCTTCATTTTGGTGTGATAGTTCTGCATTCTGAAAGGAAACACAGTGGGTAGGAGGAGGTTGAAAGGATTCAGAAGCGATCATCTGTCTGGGAACTAAAGGATTTTTCCCTCTTTCAGTCTCAGTACCCCGTGTTTTTTGTGCATTCAGTACATACTAAAGCTGTTAAAAAGATCCCTCTGCCATGGCATGAGGAATTATGAGGAAGAGTGAAGTTGTGTCTGGAGCTGGTCTGGGCAAAACAGGATTATTGCTCTCCAAGTTCTTATTTCAAACCTTTAGGTCCATTTATTTAAGTTCAGTAATCAGCTCTTAGAACAGAAAATAACAATATTTATTCATAAATATAATTTACCTTTTAGCAGCGGCAGAGTTTTTAAATTTTTTAATAAATTATACAGATTTTGACCAGAGGGTCAAATTGTCATTGTGCAATTTAAGGGTTTTATGTCACAAGAGATCCATATGCACCGATTTTTATAGTCATTTCAGAGTCAAATCTTAAGGTATCTTATGCTAGAATGAAATCTTTATCATTGTTTTGAAATTCCAAGTGTGCCATGACTGGAATATTTTGGCTTGGCATTATTATCTTTGAGTTCATTCCTTTTTTTTTTTTTAATGTTTCTTAATGCTTTAATATATATTTTAATTAATTTGTAAAACAGGCAGTCGAAGGTTCTGATTATCAGGAGAAGGAGTTGTAAGTGAATACTTAAAGATTTAAAAGCAGTATACTACAGAGTATATGGAATAATCTGACATTTGTTTGGCAATGGATGAAAGATGAGTGGCTGATTATTGCAGTGCACAGTAAAACACACATTCCTTGGGATCTGCTCCCCAGGGCCTTCCTGACACATCCCAGGGTGGTTTTCTATGCTGTCTCACCTGTCCTGCTCTCTTTTCCCTTTTCCCAGCCTGTTTTTCCCCAGCCTCCTCCCTGGGTAATGATTTCATCCTCTTTTTTACGAGACTGCATCACTCTGAGTGCATTTTTAATAGCAATTGTTGTTGGGTTTGTATTGCTCTGGTTAAAGTCTGATTTTTAGGTTTCTTTTCTTTCTCCCAGCTCCTTGGGAATTTGTCATTCACAGAATGCCCCTGTATTCTGTCAGTGATAAATCTTCCTGGTGTTTTGTGATTTTGCAGTTCACAGGACAAATTATTTAAACATCTTATTATTGTTTCATTAAACCTTTTTTTGTATGCTGTATCACAAAGATATTTTGAATTCTAATATATATTGGTGCTTTATAGTATTCATGCTTTATAGTGTTTTTGTTTACATATTCTATCTTTCCTTTTGCTTATAATTTCTGTCTTTTCTGAGAGATACAATATCCTACAATTATTTATTGCTGATTATTTGGAAATCAACACATAATTCATATGGCTCAATTGCTGTCATTGATGTGCTCAAATTACAGTTATGGCTATTAAAGAAAATTATTAAGAACTCAATGCCTTGAATTTCAGTGACACTCTGCTGCCTTATCATTCCTTTGAAACCCCAATACAAAAACTTCAGGTGGTCATCTTTTAATTGTACATGTGAATGAGCTGGAGGAAGGATGAACCAAGCAGGGGCAAAGCTTCTGAGTAATAAAAAAAAAAAAAGTTTTAATGTACTTTAAGCGGGGGAAAATGTTAGTGGTCTTTTTTTGGAATGAGCAGTGCTCTATTTCTGTGGCTGTAGGCTGGAAACAGATTGGATGTCAGACTGATTGTCAGCATTTGTGTTAGTGGCTTTTACATGTGGGTGGTTTCTCAAGGAAAGAGTTTTGCATTTATTGTAAAAACTAGTAAGGTAATTTTCCTATAGCTGGCTAGAGATTGAAATACATGAAGGGGTAATTAAGTACAACAAGGATTTGAAACTTTTCCTTCTGTTTCAAAGAGAAGGGACTCCTGAAACATAATTCACTATGAGAGTGCATGAACCAAAACTGAACATCCAACCTTTAATGTGTCCTGAAAGGATATGACAGGATAAGTTTTAAGTAGCTTCAGATTTTGTCTTTTCTCTCTTTTGCTTCTATCACAGCAAAGATTAATTACTGCATGCTTGAATAACCTTCTACTGAATCAATACATGTGCATTTTGGCACCTATTATCGGATGGTGGTGTACAATCTCTGCTGGTTTTATACTTTTTGATCAGCTTTTTGATCACACTTTGCAATATGAGTTAATTCAGTTCTGTGTTGTGGCTCACTGGAACATTTGCAGCACATTGTTTACTGCTTCTCAAAGAGAGGAACTCACAAACTTCTGTTGGGTCAGATGGTTGAGAGCTCTGCTTGAGGAGTTCTGGGAAGTCTGGTTCAAGGAGAATAATCCCATTTTCCTGGTCAGCTTTGGGGTTTGTCCCCACTCTGTACCTGCTGCTCCATTCTTGTTTAGCTAAAACCCTTTGCACATGAACAGAAAAACAACTTGTGAAATGCCTGAGCATCATCTCAGTCCTACCAAGGGGTGTGACAGCCACCAGCAAACCCCATTTACTCTGCCTCAGTGCCAGAAAATCCCTGACACCACCTGGGGAAGAAAAACCATGGGTAAATTGTTCTCATTTGTTCTTTATGTTGAATAAGTCTTGGTTATGCAAATCTGAAATACAATTTATGCTTGTTTACCTACAAATATGCTTTAAATCAGAGCCTCTTTGCAGGTAGAGGTTTAATTGGTTACAGGATTTTTTTTGTTTGTTTTGGTTAATTAATTTAAACAGAACATCAAATCATGCTTAACTGTGGGCTTATACTACATTCACAAATGTGGTTATAAGATAAAAGTTTGTGAAATTGGTACAGAAATCACCAAAAAGGAGGAAAACTTGAGCTGGAGCTGTTTATTCTCTGGCATTTTGGTGGTTTGGTGTGTTTAGCTTCTCTGAAGTGAATTAGAAAAGGTTCCTATGCAAAAGGTTTGATGGCTGTGCTCAGAAGAGTTGGCAGAACAAGAGAGCAAAAGTTAGGGACAAGTGGGAAATTTCAGGCTGAATAAGAATGAAAAGGTTTTTTGTCTTGGTGGATGCAGTAAAGTCTAACAGCAGCAGTTTTGGGTTAATGCTGTAAAAATCACAACCCAGAAAGAGCAGCATTGCCCTGATCAAAGCAAGAGATAATATCAGTGAAGCCTGTGTTCTAAAAGTTAGATCAAACAACAAATTTTAGTAATTAATTTTGGAACAATAAAGTTATTTTAGTTTTTGGTAACCATTTAAAATTTGTCTGAAACACAAGGAAATATGTTCTATTACACAATTATTTTTATGGGGAAAGTGTCTATATCTTTCTAAAGGAAGAGTACTGAAAAAAAAAATCTTTCAAAAGACAGTTCAAAAGACAGTTTATGTCTTACTATGTGAAATAACTTCCTCTACTGCTGGCTGTTCTATAAGCTAATTGTGTTCTATAACATGGTTAATTCAGCTAAACACTAAAAGTGTGTAAAGATATTTTTGTCTATATAATACAAAAGTGAGGGTTTTTTCTACTCTGGTTCACAGACTCCTGTTTTTGTTCAGTTTGATGATCCAGAGAGGGTTAAGTTCTCTCAGCTCTGCACAAATTCAGATTGTTCATCAGATAATATATAACAAAACAAATGTACCAAAGAGCATAAAGCTAAAATGACAAAAAACACAGTTGAAATTGAGAGAAATATCGAGACAGGGCAAAATATGAACTAATAAATCCTGCATGAAAGCATCTAAATACTTAATATTACTTGTGTAAAGCTTTTGTTTTGCCATGAAAGACCTGAAATATAATAGCTCTTTGGTATGTCTGGAATATAAATAATGTGATGACAGCATCATTCTGCAGTTCATGCATGTTTTTAAACTGATTTAGTGTTCTCCTATAGTTCTCAATTTTATCCAGATGCCTTATTCAGTCACACCAAAAGCACATTACTGAACGTTTTATTTATCATTCTATGGAGCTTAATTCACTTGCAAGTCAGAGCTGCAGAGTTTTCAGCTGAGCTGCATTTCGCACCTGTTTGGGGGATGAAAAAGATTGAGGTGGTTTTGTGCTTCATTCTGAGCTTTCTAAGGATGATTTTTCTTGAAATAGACTCATCAGAGTTGCAGGTTTGTGCCACAAATCCTGCAAGCTACGTGCAATTAATGATTAATTTTTCCTTTATCAACTGGTTTGCTGATTTTAGTGTATCCACTGCTCTGATCTACTGCCTTCAGAGGAATTTGCTGCTAAATTTTGTTCATTCGAGCAAAATCTGAAAATAATGTTCAAATTTCTAACAGCTTTGTAAATTTTGTGCTCAAGAGTCAGTTATCTTGCTTTGCAAAGCCTTTTTCTCATTACTTTCACTGACATGAGGAATTCTTTCAGGACTTCAGTAGGTGGGACACTCAGATGACACAGGGAGTGTGTGGGTACTGGCTTATGAAGAATTCTCCCACTTTCTAATCATTTCCTGGCTTAGAATGTTTTCTTAGAGCTAATTATCCCCAGTAAATCCAGTCAAGGTCCTGCTTGAATAATTAAAATATTTTCTTCACAATTATTTGTTTAAAATAGGATGGGTTATTTTTATTTTCCCCTCATAATTTCAGAGTAATCATTAGGCTGGTTTTTGAAAATGCAGGAGCCTGTATTTCAGGGGAAGAGGAAATGATCTTCGAGTGTATTTTCTGGTGTGTTAAAACCTTGTAGTTTTTTGGAATGAAAACGAGGAGTAAGATTACATATTTAATTGAAGGCTATCACATTTTTTAGATCACCTATAACTGCCTTTTTTTTGTGATTTCCTAGCAGAATGCTCAATGGCAGCCATTGACAAACAAATCTTTTTCTGTCCAGTGGTTCTGAATGCAAGTATCAATATCAAAAATAACAAATAGCAGCTGTGCACAGCAGAAACCTCCATTATCTGATAATCACTGGGTGAATTTTGGTGCTGCTGCACCTGAGGTGTGCCCAGGTGATCCTCTCTTGGTTCTTTCCAACTTGGAGTTGCCTGTTACTTCATCTTCTTTATCCAGCAAAGGAAAGTTTTGTGATTCCTCCATAAAGAGTCACTTAAAGCCAAATTTCAAGTTACAAATGATGGATTTTTCCCTCTCTTCAGCTCCTTGTGTCCCTCCAGTTTCACAGTAAATTAGACAGCTTAAAAATATGATTTGTACATGCAATTAATGTGAATCTGTATCTTATCTCACCGTTTTCCTTCTCTCAATCATTACCAAGGGTTAGAAGGCCCAGCTTTTAGTAAAATGTTGCAGGAATCAGTTATGGCACAGCTTGCTTTTGGAAATAAACTCTCATTTTGTTTGTTTTTTTTTTTAAATTCACATTTCCCATCAAAGTACTTTGCTTCACAGACAGCTGCCGTTTGGAATATTTTTCCAACTTCTTATGTATTAATAGCAAATCAGACTTGGTCCATATATCTTACTTCTGTATTGTTTCCATGTCATTTTTTTACCCTCTTCAAGAATTTTTAAGATTTTAGCATTTTATCATTAGTAGAATCTACAACTGGAAAATGACCACTTGGAATCTGCTGCACAGAGTCAACTCCAGTAGCAAGCATGGTATGCAGCTTGAATTTTTTATTATTTTATTTTCCCTTCAGTCTCTTTGTATCTCAAGGGGAAAAAAGATCCTGCAGCCTGTTCTGAAATACTGAGCCACATGCACATAAAAATAAATCAGAATTGGGCATAACTGCAATTTAGTTGTAAGATAAAATTCCTATTAGGAATCTACACATCATATTAACAAAGCAGTATCCACCCTGTAGTAGATTATTTTGGTAACACGATAGCTGGATTTGAAATGGAATCCAAAGGTCAGAGTTGGCATCATAATGGGAATTAGGCAATTCCATTTTCCTTCCTGCCATGACCTCATCCCTCTCCATCCCCACTAGGACTGGATGTGTTGTGGCAGCTGTGGGAACCCTCTAATGTGCTTGTGCTACTTAATTTTTTTAATCTCCACTGAAGAAAGTTTGCAGAGTGCATATCAGCTGGTTTTTTTTGGTTTGTTTGGGTTTTTTGTTGGTTTTTTTTTTTGTTTGTTTGTTTGGTTGATTGGTTGGTTTGTTGTTGTTGTTGTTGTTGTTTGGTTGGTTTTTTGGGGGTTTGTTTCTTTTTTATTGTTGTTTTTTAGGGTTTTTTTGGTGGGGGTGACACTAAAACAATCAAGCCTTTGATTACTTGGTATCAGTAAATTAGTTGTATTAAATATATTTGTAATTTTCATTTTTCAGATGGTGTCTCCCAGTTATTGAAATTATATTAGCAAATACTGCATTTACAATAGCAACAGAGAAAAACATTAATAAATTAAAGTGTTCCTCCCCCACAAAAGCTTGTTTTCCCCTGCATTGCACTTCCTCACTGCCAGCAGCAAACCTGTTTTTGTAAACTTACTTTGACTAGCTTAGGTAGTCATTATTTAATAATAAAGCTGAATAAAACTTATGTGTAAGGCTGAGGACTTGAGCACTTGAATTTTTCTTCTGAAACCCAGAAATTCCTACATTTAAATTTCTGTTTTTCTCAGGCCCGTGATGTGTGTTATGTCACAGTGCACAACTCAAGTAAAATTTGGTTTATTTTGGCAAAGGAGATGCAGAAAGCAGCATTAACTCGGGATAGTGATAGAACAACCAAAATATCGTGGAACTGAGTAAGCACTGGCACACTTGATGGGATGATGGCTCCTCTGACCATCAAAACCCAGTGAATGTGGCTGAATCCAGGGCAGGTTTTGACACAGGGAGTGTGATCAGCACTGGCAAGGAGAGGAGCAGCCCTGGAGACCCAGAGCTGGACAGAGCTGAGCCCAGCTGGCTCTTCTCACTCCAGCAGTGAGGGATTTACAGCCCTTTATGAGCCACTGCCCAGAAATGGGAGATTCTTCCTCAAGGTTCAATTGATACATTTAGGTTTTTTTCCGAATCAAATAGTTTATGCCATTTCCCTGTACTTTCTTTTCAAAAAGAATGACAGGCAGTATTCTTAATAGAATATTTAATATATATAATATTTAATAAGAATACTGTAAGTATTAATAGGTTCTGTCAGTCTTTGATAGGTGGCCAGGGAAAGATGGGACTTTTCTCACGGACATGACTTTGGCCCTTTCAAATCAGCCTGAACAGCTGCTCAAATTTCACTTAACATCTGTTAAATAACTCTCAGAAGTTTATGGTTAAAATCTCATGGTTTTATCAATCTCTGAGCACTTTGCCCATCCTGGTACAGATGAAGCTGTGTGTGCAGCTCCTGCAGGAGCAACTGAGTGCTCTGCCCCTGGAGCAGAGTTCCAGGCACTGGCAGAGCTGTATCCCAGTGAACTGGACCCCAATTCCTGTGTCCTGCACTGGCAGGGATTTGGGGACAGCCAGAGCAGGCACTGGGGCACAGAGGAGCATTGTTCTCCCTTTGGTTCCCTCCTGCTGGCACTAAAGGTTTTGTTGGAGCAGGGATGAAGGCTGGAGAACCAAAAAGAATGAGTGAAAATGAGGAATCAAATATTTCTTGCTTTGTGATTCAGACATTCCAGTGTTGTTTTGTCTCTGCCTATTCTCAGTGAACTGAGGGAGGATCAGGTTAAATATGGGAAACATATATGGAATCAAACAGTCAGGATGTGTGAATTCTCATTGTAGATAAACTTAATTCTGGTGTTTTGTGGCTTTATTATCTAGTTCACAGTCTTAGTAAAGTATGTACTTTACTTTTGTCGTTATTGATATACAAAATCATATCAGGATGCCACCTAAAAGTAAAAACCTAAAAGTCTCCCCTGTGAGTAGGACTCTGCACAACTCCATTCTGGTGATCAAATTTTTGCTTTCAGCATGAAAGTAAATGAGATCTAAAGCAACCTCAGAATTGAGCAAATGTTTCTTTGTGTGTAGTCTTTTTCTGTGAAGGTAAATGCTGGGGAGAACCTAATAACTCAGATTTTTGTATAAAGTATTAGCATTTGCAGTTTGTCTGTGATTTCAGATGTATAAGTTGTCTTTCTGTGAATATTTTTTTGCCATTACAGAGGCCATAGGGTGAGGTGAGTTTTGCTGTATTGTTTTATCTGTTAGTAAAACTCCCCATAATTCCCTAACTACCAATGATTTTTGTTAAGCATCCTCTAAAAGCCTTTCTGTAGAGAACCTGATATTCATCAGCAGGATTAAAATGACTGATGAATTATGCAGCAGGGCTGTCTAGCTCCTTGACTAAGTATTTTATGGCAATTGAATTACTTTGGCAAGGTTTAGGTAAATAAGATTGTTAAAGTTTGCTTGTTTCAAATGTGTTTCTTTCCCTGTTATTTCAGTCTTGAAAATCACATTGACTTTTCAACAGTAGGTACTGAAATATTTAAGTAAGAATAGAAAATACATGAAAACACACCTTAACTTTGTGCCAAGGTAAATTTTTTGAGGATCAGTGCTGTGTATGATAAGTGATTATCCACTCCTGCTATCCCCCTTATTTTAGTATTATTTTATTGTGGAAAATGATAAAATTATATACAAATATAAAATTACAATGCATTTAACTTGAAGCCCATCACTAAATTTTTGAGGAGAATATTGCTGATGCCTCCTCTGCAGCACTGCATGTGTTTTGTGTTTAGAGAGCCCAGGACTGCATTCACACCGTGTTCAGACTTCCACCAGTTTCACAATAAATGGAGGATGAAACAACACTACAGAAATTGTTCTCATTGTTATTTTTAGTTTAGCTGCTGGTTTTTGTTAGGCTGGCTTTAGTTTTTCTGCTCTTTGGTTTATCTGTGGGAGCTTGAAATTGCTGTGTCTTGGGATCACTGGCGAGCCCTTGCCCCTAATTTTGTGAGCTATTCTGTATTCCAGTGAAGACAGCTCCAATATTTGCTAATTTTAGCTTTCTGTTGGTATGTAAGATTGGAACACCCCAGCAATGTTTTCCTATCAGAATTAAGCAATGTAATTTGGGTACCAATAATAATTGAAGATGCAAGAGTAGAACTGCAGCCATAATGCAGCTGATAGAGTGGGATCTGTGCTTTAATGAGAGTTTGAGATTGTCCCTGGAGCAGGACAGGGTTCATGTGCACAGGGAGGAAAGCCCTGTGCCCTTAGAGGTGATTTTCAGGTGACAGGATGACACTGAACACTTGCCATGGGACAGGGAACCCTTTGTGTGCAGGTCAGGTGGCGAATGAGCCTGGTGGTGGCACCTGATGGTGGCTGCTGGGGAGCCTGGTTGAAATGCCAGCTGATTTCCTGGTTGAAATGCCAGCTGATTTCCTGGTTGAAATGCCAGCTGATTTCCCGTTGAAATGCCAGCTGATCCCAGTTAGAGCCCTGAGCAGAGCAATCTCCATCAGCACTGGCACCTGTGCCAAACACAGGAGGGTTTCTCAGCAGCCCTGGGGCTGGTTGAAAACTCTGAGGGCAGAACTTGCCCTGGGCTGAGCTCTCCTGCAGGGAACATCAGGTATGTTGTAGCTGATTGGAATAATTTTGTAATTTATCTGTTTTTAAACAGTGACTTTATTGCTGTAACAATGCACAGGACTTGTGCAGCATGGCGCTCTTCTTTTAAAGTCAGTCATTATGGGTGGAGTTACAGAAATTTAAGGAAAAATGAGGTCATATAAAGCCCTGGTTTTGTATTGTTTTGAACAACCACCACAAAACCATGTTACTTGAAGCTTGTCAGCTCTCTGTCCCTTAATTTAAATACAGCATTTGCTAATGAATAATTTTATCTGTTTGATGGATTTTTCTGCCTTTTTTTGGGCAGAAATTGAGGATCTATTTTAGAAATCTGCTGACTCTTTGTAGAAACATGTCCAGGCTCTGGCTGAAGAGGAGGGCACATGATTGCCATTGCTGCTTTAATTTACCTGTTGGACCTCACATCAGTAATGCTTCTGCTCCTTTTGTGCTCTTGGGATGTCCATGTAGAAACCTTCCATAGAAGAAAATTTAACTTTGGTTTGTGAAGCTAAAAAATACCAGGTTGGAGACTTAATTTAGGCCAAAATGGGTTCTCTGCAGGTAAGGGCAATTAGAGATCATGCTGGGAAACCCCAAGACAATATTTTGTAGGATTTTGTATTGTGGTTGAGAATGCATTTGGCACATTGTGCTCAGGCACTTTATACCTCACTAATATTCTCCTACTTTAAGAGCTGGATTTCATGATCATTCAGGTTTGCAAAAAGGACTGTATTCACATAAAAACAATTGTTTAAAATATCCTTTTAGGATTTTTTGGTTGGTTGTTTTTGTTTTGGAGTTTTTTTTGGTTGGTTGTTTTTTTGTTGTTGTTTTGTTTTGGTATTATCCTATGCAGCATAAATCAATAAATAATACTGTTTATATTAATGTGAATCATGCTATATGACTATTGTATTGAGATATGACAAAGCAAGGTGTGCATGATTTTCTGAAAAACACATAAAATCTGTCAAAGGATCCATTCTCAATTTTTATATGTTCCGAATTAAGCCAAAACCAAACTATTTTGCTTTTGTGTCATTCAGATTTATATTTT
The DNA here is from genome assembly GCA_009741485.1 of Malurus cyaneus samueli. NCBI lineage: Eukaryota > Metazoa > Chordata > Aves > Passeriformes > Maluridae > Malurus > Malurus cyaneus. The sequence continues at coordinate 15,019,985 of CM019227.1, read as the reverse complement.
AATCTGGAAGACTTTGGAGGCACTCCATAAATACAATTTAGAAACTGCAAAACCAATTCAGATGCTCTAAAAGTAAGTTAAATTTGAAGAATTATTTATTTCCAGTTTTCAGTGACAGTTTCTTTAATTCAAACACTTGTGGCAATTTTTTATTTAATTATGGTGTTAAAATTTTTGATGTTGCTAAATTTTATCTTGAAAAGTTTTTGAATTTCATGAACAAATTCTAAACCTTAAAGGAGCAGATAGAACCTCTTAGCTGGAGAACTAGTTCCAGTAGGACTCATGTAATTCAAGAAGAGCAAAGAGAAAGTGTTATTTATGTGCATAAAAACATTTCAAAGAGAAGTTTTCTGATTTTTTTTTTCCCTTTTCAAAGTGGATGAATATGAATAGGTTTATGGGGAGGGGAATTGCAAGTAGGAGAGGAGAAGGATGGCCACCATAAAAGGGAGAGTTGATTAGTGTTGATGAAAGCAAGCAGCTTTGAGAAAATATTGTAGATGAATTTTCAGGCTCTCGTTAGCAGCTGAGGAAAAGGAAAGATCAGTGGTGTGGAGTGTGACACCTTATCAATTGAGGTGGGGAAAGATGGGGGGGAAAAACCAATTAGAGGAGGGAGCTGATGCTGGGCTCATGAGCAGATAGAGGTTACACTAATGAAACAATTGGAAATGGAGTATGGAAAGGACAGGATCCCTGGAGGATGAGGGGAAAATGCAGTTAGCAAAAAAAGCAACTGCTTCAATCAAAATTAGTGAGTGAACTGGAATAAAGAGAAAGGGGACAATATTGACTCTGTGCATACAAGTGAACTTCCTCACATGGTGCTTCTGTCCCTAACTCTAAACAAGCAGGACTTGATAGGCAGCCTTGTATCAATTTCATATGCAAAACTCCTCCCATACCAGAGCTCATCATTCTGTAAGGGTTAGAGACAGCCAAAAATCCACAGTTAAAAAAAAACAAAAAAAAAAAAAAAAAAGAACTGAACTAACCTTCTCCTAGACTGGGGCACAGGAGTGAGTTTGGGTCATGGCATCAGATGTCTTTCTTCCAGAATGAGATTTTATAGAGTATGCAGCTGCCTACTTTGGAAAGCCTTGATAGTGCTTCAGTATAAACTGAAGTTTAAAGCTACAAACCCCTCAGTTTTAACTCTCCTGAGTCATATCTATATCTCTTTGGGTGAAGCTGGATATTAAACTAGAACCTGTCAGGTTTTGTCATAAGAATTTGAGGTTTTAGTTCAAATTCAGGTTGAAAGCCACAAGAAAGAACTGGAGGTGAAGGAGCCATTGAGCTAAATTTGAAAGTGACTTAGCCCATCTCGCAGGGTAGGGCCAAAATGAGAGGAATATTTTGAGTTTTGCTGGTTGATGAGGTTAAGCAAAGCCTGGAGGGAGCTGTGCAGGAATCCCACACCCTGGGGAGTGGACAGGCAAAGCAAAGGACAGGGGAAGGGGAGACTTGGGTTGATTTAGGATTTCTTGGTTCAGTACAGGAGCATGTTCCTATTAATTCTCTACAGTAAAATAAGCTCCAGCACTGAGCACTAAGGATGGTGGATTTAGTTTCAGTCAGATTGTATGAGCGATGTCCAGCTGTAAACAGAATATTAAAAGGAGAAGTGGTTTCATTGTGGAAGGAAACTGTGCTGATGTCCAGTTAATTTAATTCCTACAGAAAAAGAGATTTAACCTTTACATAATAGCAGAATTAATCTGTCACTTATTTGCCCTCTGAGATTTGACATCCTATTAATTTTTAAGAGATTAATAATATTTCATTAAAAACCTCCTTGATAAAGATGTGTTTATGCTGCCCTACTATTTATTCTTATAATTACATTTGATGATACTTCAGTTATTTTGAGTTTTATTACTGCCACATGGAAACAAGCTCTGAATTCATGTGCTCCTCCTGATTATTTTGCCCTCCAAGTTAAATTCTTTCCTTGTGAATTTATAACAGCAGCAAAGTGTGGGATGTGGTGGTACAAATTAAGGAGAGAAAAAAAAGGGGGCAAACATCTGTGGATTAATGAGTTTGTGTGAAAATTTTAGTTTAGAATGAGTGTTGTATATATGAACAAAATAGAGAGCGTAACACTGCAGGGAACTCGTGTCTATATGAAAAAAGAAAACAAAATTTTGTGTAATCAAATCTAGTATGTCCTTACTATCAAACACTCTATTTTTCTCCTGTCTGATGCTTGACAAACGGCCACAAGTGGCAGCAGGCAAAGTTAGGCTTTGTCACTTCAGGTCCAACTGTACACTTCTTTTATGAGTAGTTTGTAGCCCTCCCACTCTCTGGTCTGAAGCTTAACAAGGTGTGAGCAGTTTTCTGTGGTTAATAGTCATTAAATTTGTAGATTACTTAAAAAAAATTAAAAAATCCTGAGTTTTTAAATTTCGTTCCAAGTTAATTTTGTAAGGGCCTTATTGTCATGTCTTCTTATGTGGAATTGTGGAAAAATTTTACAGGGCAAGACTCCACATGGCATGTTTG
>CM019227.1:14935506-15017446 GCA_009741485.1 Malurus cyaneus samueli | reverse complement strand
GAAGAGAACCTGGGGATGGAAACAAGCCGGGTTTGAGCGCTAGGGGCGGTTCGGGAGCGGGCAGGTTCGCTCTGTGTCCGGAGCGGGGCCGGGCAAACCCCGGCCGGGAGCGCTCCCGCTCCGCCGTTCCGGGCGCTCCATCTAGCGGAGACACGGCTCATTCGGGGACACGGATCATTCTGGGGACACGGCTCATTCTGGGGACACGGCTCGTTCCGGGGACACGGCTCGTTCCGGGGACACGGCTCGTTCCGGGGACACGGCTCGTTGTGGGGACACGGCCCATTCCCGGGACACGGCTCATTCTGGGGACACGGCTCATTCTGGGGACACGGCTCATTCTGGGGACACGGCCCCTTCCCGGGACACGGCCCATTCCCGGGACACGGCTCATTCTGGGGACACGGCCCCTTCCCGGGACACGGCCCATTCCCGGGACACGGCCCATTCCCGGGACACGGCTCATTCTGGGGACACGGCTCATTCTGGGGACACGGCCCCTTCCCGGGACACGGCTCATTCTGGGGACAAGGCTCATTCTGGGGACACTGCCCCTTCCCGGGACACGGCCCATTCCCGGGACACGGCCCATTCCCGGGACACGGCTCATTCCCGGGACCCCGCTCATTCTGGGGACAAGGCTCATTCTGGGACACGGCTCATTCCCGGGACCCCGCTCATTCTGGGGACAAGGCTCATTCTGGGACACGGCTCATTCCCGGGACCCCGCTCATTCTGGGGACAAGGCTCATTCTGGGACACGGCTCATTCCCGGGACACGGCTCATTCTGGGGACACGGCTCATTCCCGGGACACGGCTCATTCCCGGGACACGGCTCATTCTGGGGACAAGGCTCATTCCCGGGACACGGCTCATTCTGGGGACACTTCCACGGACTCTTACACACATGGGACACGGCTATCCGGGACACGGCTTGGCGCTCCTTCCCACGTATCGGACACGGCCCTACACTCTCCGGGACCCCGCTCATTTGGCACGTCGTTGTGGACCTTCCGCACGGCTCATTTCGACGGTCGGACACGCCTTCGCCCATTCCCGGACGCATCTGGCCCCCTTCCCGGGGAACGACCGGACGGCCTTGGCCGCCCTTCCGACAGGCCATCCGGCACGCTCATTTCCCGGGACACGGCTCATTCCCGGGACACGCCATTCCCGGCGACACGACACACAGCAAGCCCGTGTTCCCTGCGGACACCGCTGCCCCGAGCCGGGAGCTGCGCCCACCCGAGCAGCGCTCCCAAAGCGCCCCGAACTTCTCGCCGGTACCGCCACCGCCCTGCTCTCCCTCTCGCCCTCTCCGCTCGTTCCCGCACTTTCATGGTGACACTCTGGCGCCAGGATTCGTGGGCACAGGGGAAAGGCAGCGTGGCTGATGCCCGAGGGTGCACAAGTTCTGGGAAGCGCTGCCCGCCCGGGGCACAGGGCAAAGGAAGGGCAGGAGGCGGTGGGTGCAGCGGCGCTGACTCGGGAAAGTTTGAGATGGTGTGACATTCAGGACAAGCATGACCGTTCAGGTCAAGAAATAAAACAAAATAAATTAAATAATACCCAAAGAGTTTTAGATAAACTTGTTACTCTCCAACTCCCTGCTTGGGAAGCAGGGAACAGGCAGAGGCAAGAAGGTGACATGGGAATTGTGCAGCAAAAATCCTCTGTCAATCCCACTCCCACCTCCCTTAGCACAAAGGTAAGGCAGACACTAAATTTCATTTTGAGAGGCACAGGGTGCTCCCATCCCCTATGCATTACAGTCACAACACCAACCTTTACAAACAGACACCTCTACAGAGATTCTTTAGGTCTGACACATTGGTCCGAGCCTGCATCACAGAAGAACCCCCAGAACATAGGGGTCCGGGTTAATAATTGCCATTTAGGTAATTCTTTATATTACAAAGTTAGCAAGATGACCGTGTCCCCGAATGAGCCGTGTCTCCGCTAGATGGAGCGCCCGGAACGGCGGAGCGGGAGCGCTCCCGGCCGGGGTTTGCCCGGCCCCGCTCCGGACACAGAGCGAACCTGCCCGCTCCCGAACCGCCCCCAGCGCTCAAACCCGGCTTGTTTCCATCCCCAGGTTCTCTCCAGAGTGTCCCCAAAGCAGAGAAATCACACCTGCTGAGGAACGCACGCGTTCCGCTCGGAACTGCCCCTCACTCTTTAAGATTTTATCGCTTTTGTTGCCGTCCCCTGCCCCGAACACGTTGGTGAGAATAAGGACTCCTTCTGTCCTGCAAAAATCCAGAGTTAATGCTGGATGCTGGTGTGTTGAGTGGTGCTGAAGAGGTTAACTCTGGGCTACAGAGGCTTTGGAGAGATTGGGTATGAAGTGCTGGAGAAGTCAATGGATGTAACAGCGTGCTTAATAGAAACAGAAAATTAGTGATTCTTACTTGCCTGAGGTAAGCATGAGCCTCTGTCATGTCCTGATCTTTGTGCAAAAGCCTAGCAAAGGAGAGCAATCTTAGCATAAACCTGCTATTAGAAATAGGGATATTCTGGACAAGAAAATAGCATTGGAAGGATGAGATGTTGCCTTTTAGTTTACCAGAATAGAGGGAAACCCTTTTATTTAATCTTTTTGACAAAACAGATTGTAAGAAAATATCCGTGATCTTTGCCCACTTTATTTTAAAAAGGCATAGTACATCTACAGAAAATAGAATTCTATGTGAAATACAGGCAGAGATACTGATAGTAATTTATCAAAATATGTTACTGATGTATTTGATTTTATAATATGCTGCTTTTCTTGGTCATAAGTCCTGGGAGCTATTTTTTCGTGTGGTGTTAGATAAGGAGGGTTTGGAGAAAGGATTGCTCTGCTATTAGATTCTTTGCCACTTGCCTGATTTATTTTTGTACTGCATCAACCACTTTATAAAGTTGAGAAGAAAATGCATTCTTCACGTGGAGTATTTAATGTGAAGTTGTGATTTATTTTTCCTAATGCTTAATATTTTGAGGCATACTACACTTGGGATGCTGTATGCATACTGGACTTTTTAATGTAGGACACTACTGAGACAGCTGGAAGTGTCAAATTGTGTGTGGTGGTGCAGGTGATGTGCTTCAGATCCTTTTTTCACTTGATGGAAAATGGTTTGACCATTAGACAGTCTGCGGTGGTAGTTCCAAAGGTTAACTTCCAGGTCAGAGGTCTGGAAATGCAAAATTTGAACTGAAATTTCAAGTTGACTGCCAGATCACAGCAAACGAGTGGTTTATTTTCAATGGGAGGCACTCAGTTAAATAAACAAATGTACTGCAAACATCAGTGGCATTGGATGTGTAAGTCAGCTGTGTGAGAAGTGCTGTTGGTCCCTTTTGTTTATTTTCAGAGCTGCTTTGTGTTCATGTTTTTATTTGCACGCTCAAGATTGATCCAAACTTTGCTGTTGGCATTTTTCAAATGGTTCTCTGCATGGAAGTGAGGAGAAGGAACCTGTCTGCAAGTTCTCTACCTGTACCATGTGTGGACAGCCCAAAGGGGTTGGAGGAGGGACTGTTGCCTCTCAGAGTGCTACAGTAGGCATTGCACCTCAGCTGCATCCATTGTTAGTGTGGGAGAGGGGTTTTTTTCCTAGAATTTTTTCTATCTGAACTCCCACAGAGGCGGATGTGGGCTGTGTGGATGGTTGGCCTCTGTTTGTTTTGTAAAATGCTGTTTGTTGTTAATTGACAGGCACTTTGGTAACATCAGCTGAGTGTGGGGTGAGCTCAGCTCCTGACCCAACAGGGCACAGCTCAGGCAGCTGGGAGTGCTGCAGGTGAAGTGATCTCTGCAATGGCACACCCTGGCTGTTGGGGAATAAAGGGGAGATCAAGTGGTTCATAGCAAGCAGATGAGCTGTGCTGGGGTCTGTGCTCTTGTGTGAAATGGTCTGGTGGCTGTCCCACTGTCCCCAAGCACAGTGAGGGAAGGTCAGGCTGTGCACAGCCATTCGTGTCCCTGTGGCACATCCCTGGTGGCACTCAGGGTACATGGAGCCATCACTGGACTGTGCTGATTAATGGGCCTGCTTAGGGACAGCAGGGTGTGTAAACAAGGACATGGCTTTCAAGAAGAGACATTGATTTTATATTTATAAAAATAAACTGCATTTTGTTACCTTTTTTCCTTTTTAGACATAATGAGAAAGTTATCCTCGGATGGGATGAAAATTGGCAATGGCTTCCCCCTGCATCTCTTGAAGTAGCATATATCAAGCTAAAGAATTGTGTTTCTTTTTTGGGTCTCTTATACTACTGAATTATGTATTTTTATTGTTTCTCTGTGTATAGATGATTTGGATAGTTACAGCATTGCTGTTCTTGTTTTAATAAGATAATTATGTAAATGCTGGGAATCCATAGTACTTGTGGGTCATTTTTCTGACTTCAAATCGTGTGAAAATTAAGGATAAAAGGCCAATGAAAAATTCACTTTTACAATTACTGTTAGCTCCATTGACGGTGCTAAATTCTCTTGAAGTAATTGTTCAACACACTGCTTTTCAGAATTTAATCTGTTTTATGGATGTCCTCTTAGCTGTAAAATAGTGCAATAGACAGAAGAAGCTTTGCTTGACCATCACCACGTTCCAGAACTTCACTTTGGGAAATTGGATGGACTTTTATAGTTCCAAACTGTTTGGCTAGGAAGCTTGCTGCCTTTGATTTTGACATAATGTGGAAGGAGTTGGTTACCTTACATAATGTATTTGTTTTTCATTAAACATGCTGATAAGGTCTCATTAAACTCCCATGTATTATTTATGGTATTTCATATGAAACTGAACTGAGGGGAAACTTCTCTCAGCTTAGGGCGTTTAGTGAATAACAGCCTTTCTGTGCTAGGAAAAAAAATAAAAAGAATGGAGGAAAGCATGACATACTCCTGTCAGAGCAGGAGACTGCTCAAGGCAGAGAGAAAGAATGAAAAAAGGAGAAAGTGCACAGAGAGGGTTCATTTCTCCTCCTCCTCTCTTGCTCTGTGGCATGTGGGGTTTCTGGCTGGTGGTTTGGAGGGGGTTGTTTTTCTTTGGTGGTGATTTTTTTTTTTTTTGGTGATTAATAATCTGGGCTGTTCTAGTAGATGAGTCCATGGCAAACTGCAAAAGCATGGATGTTCCCTAAGCCAAGCCCAAAGCCTGTATTGTAAGTTTGTGCATGATTGTTTTGGTGTTGATTACCGAGTTGTGAATACCTTGGTTTTGTTGCATTGACTGCTTTTGAGAAGAAAAATTACATAATAACTCTGATTCTGCTGGGACATTTTCAGTTTTGCATGAAGAAGACTTAGTGGATCTAAATCAGTCTCTGAGGCTTGTGTGGGTGCAGGTATGTGTGCGCACATGTAGAATGAAAAAGATGATTTTTTTTTTAATGTGGCACATGAGTTGCAGTGACGTGTTTTGATTCTGTTTCCAGTTTAGCGGGAATTATTATTTGTTTTTAAGGGTAGATATTATATCAAACCAGCTATGTTGCTATGAAATAGAATTCTCTTGTTTGTGGGTTATTTGTTTATTGTTGTTAGCATTAAACTCTTGGTGTCAGATGTGTTTTTGTGGGAATTAGATATCCTGAAAAATAGAGGATTTTCAAATCTTCTGCAGAGTCTTTTTAAAAGGAACCCCTTCAAAACCTCAGGTGGTTCTTTGAGGTTTGACCTTCTTTCCTGAAGAATTAATATTTAATTCATTTGTCAAATTCTAATTAAAAATAGTAATATCTTCTGTTATACTTGAGTTGTATCTAAGGGAAAAAAAAGACCTGTAATATAGGACCTCAAGGACAAGCTGTAGTATAAATTATTTGATTTGCAGGTCACATCCTACTTTATTACATAAAGACTAACTAGATCTACTAATGAATAATTATTACTCCATAAAATAAAGGGGGGGTGGGTGAATAAAAAGCTGACAAGAGCGGAATACTAATTTTGAGGTATCGTTCTCAAAGTGGAAAGTAAACATTAAATTCTGAAAATTGCAAATGTAATTTTTCCGTGTAACCTGATAGGGCAGTCCTTGATAATAGATTGACTAGCTGTCAAATAAATTTGTAATTTTAGATGAGATGGGCTTCAGACCAATTTTAAGATACAGTCTTTATCCAAGTGGCTCCCCTCCCCCAGTAAAGTAGACACAGTATGGCACAGAATTCTGTTTCTGCTGCAGTGGTTACACAGCTCCTGCACGGTTTCACTGTAATGCTTTTATAGGCTTCTCTGGGAAACCAGATAGCGAATGAAACGTAGATCTAAAATTAATTTGTATTTTAAAAAAGCTCATTTGCTGATAGCGCCGTATACTCGCCGGAATCCTCTCGACTCGCCAAGATCCCTTCCCTTTCCCAGTTTGTGCTCCACACTGGTGCTCTGAGGAGGGGAAAGCCCTTTCTGTGTCAGGTGTGATCCTGGGAGGGGGGCAGCGTGTGAGTGTGTCTGTGTGCGTGCAGAATCATAACAGCGCTGGGTCCCAGCTGGGCAATGACACTAATTGCCCAGATCTCACCGACTGCCTGCGATGCAGCGCGCTCACTTTCTCTCCTTTCCTATCCTCTCCAGGGATTTTTAAAATGCAGTATTTGAATTTTGTTGAGTGGTAAAGACCCTGCCCTAGGACCCATTTGACAAATGAGAAGCTGTGCAGCATCAGCACCAGCCGACGGAGCCTCACTGAGGCTCTCTCTCTCTCTCCTAGTCAGCAGCTACTGTTGTGAGACAAGCTTCAGCTCTCTGTCATTGAGGAAGTTCCATTTGCTCATCAATAGGCTGCAGGCTGTGTCTTCTTTTTTTTTTTCCTCTCCGTTCAAAATCCGTAGTTTAAACCTACCAAGTTGCCTTAGCAGACAAACGAATGTTAGGGGATTAGCGTCGCGCGTTCAGAGGCACCAGCGCTAGTGCATTCGAAGTAGACCAAGATTTTCCTATATAATAACTCAAAAGGGATCCAAAAAAAAAACAAACAAGGGAGAAAAAAAAAAAAAAAAAAAAACAAAGGAGACAACACACACCGTAGTGACAAGACAGGGCCATCGTGCTTGCATGCAAGCCCCTCACTCGTTCTACGTAGACTTCAGAGCAACACCATGCAGATCCCTTACGGGTGCAACCTGCGTGGCACTGCCGATGTGGGCATGTGGTCCCAGCTCTCCTGTGCCTGACTTTTATGTACTTACAGGCAGGTAAGATTTGCTTAACTTTTCCTTTTCCTCGCAGCGGGGCTTTGGCAGCATCGTTCGGGCGGATTTGTGATCGGGGAGGTATTTCTTTTCGTGTGATGGTGTGTATAAATGTCTCCCCACCGTGTGGAGCGAGTTGTTGGCCTGCTCTTAGGATGTGAGCGTGAGTAGAAATATGTTTTACAGAGCATAAGCACTCTTTTTGTGTTTTGTGTTGGTTTATTTTTTCTTGTTTTTTTTCTTTTTTTTGCAATGCTTCATCGTTTGCCGTTCATAGATATTTAACACACGTACTGTGTCTGCGTTTTCGTGGATGCTGTGGCAGGTTTCAGCCATAAGGACTGCTCTTTTATTCAATTGCAGGCATAAATTATACTTCTAATGTAAATGTGCCAGTGGATTTGTTAGCTTGTCTTGGAGAGAGGAATTTTAAGTCTGTGTTAAAACATGTGCTGATTAAAGCCAAGATGATTTTTTAGTTACAGGGAAAGAAGAAATTATTGTTTAAAGATATATCTGTGCAGAATATTTTATCACTGGAGTATATTGGACTGTGATTTTGAAAAAATGTTTGGGTATCAGCAAAACAATACCAATTTCTAGTCAATTTTTGATTATTTTTTTGAGATTTCATTTCATTTTTGCTTAGAGAGTCTTTTTTTAAGTATTTCCTCCCTCTTCTTTCTAAATTATTTATATTTGGTACCCTCTCGTTGTTATACTGTGAAAAAACTGGATAATAACACATTTTTTTAAAACTAGTATTTTGAATCTCTTTGTATTCTACTCTGTTTTATAACTGAGTCCACCATGACAGAGTCATCCACTAAGTGTTTAGAGCCAAGACAGAAATACGTTATCATGCAAAAATGATTAATCCTGTTTATTCTGTTACTTCTGTTGAAACTTCACGGGGAAAATATTCTTGTGCTCACTGTACTGAACAGTGGCATTTCTTCCAACTTCCACTACAACAGTTTCTGTGCATATTGACTTCCCTGAAAGTCTCTAACTTTATTTCTGTATTCACAAATGCACAGTATTTCTTTTTGTTCCTAAAGATGAGATAAAGTAGATTTAAAGCTCATTTTATTTGAGATATTTGTTTTTTTTTACTGCTGAAAGCAGAGAGCTCAGTATTTTAAGGATGTAAACCCTTTTCTGGAGGCTTTTTTTTTTTTTCCCTGCGTGTATGTAGTATAAACCATTTCTGACTTGCAGCTTAGGAGTGCATAATAACAGATTCCTGCATGCGCCCTCGATTATCCATGTATGTGGGAGGGATTCGTATGCCTGCAATTAAAATTTGCATCAGATAAATATGAAGTATTTAAATTCCAATCATTTGCATGCCATAACTGAAATGTGTGTTCTTGGTGGCTCTGTGTTCTGGATCCGTTTGGGGAATGGCATTTATAGATCAGCTTTTAATGATCCTGTGGGACTCGTGCACTCGGTGGTCGCACACAAAATGCACTCCTGTGTTTTGTCCTGGGTTGGTTCTTTCGAGTTTGTCAAACAACAATTTGTATGGTAAAGATAGAGCTCTTGAGAGGAATAATGGGGATGAAGGTGAGAGGTCAACATGGCCACACGAGGAGCTGATAAAGGAGAAGGTAAAGATGAGGCTGGGTGCTCTAACAACCTTCCTCAGAGAGAGATTGCAGCATCATTATGCAAACACATCCATAGCATGGCACTGCTTTCAGGTTTAAGAAACTGTACAACTCTAATGAATACTTTAAAACATGGAATTCAATTGCATTTCCTCCATCTGAGAGAAAGATGAGAAGTGATTGCTAATGCACTTTACAAAGCGCTATATCTAGCGGATAATTTTTAACTCTTTAAGTGGATTAACTGCCACACTGGAAGTATTTTTTTTTTTTTTTTCACTTAACGTGCCAAAAATACAGTATCTATTTTACTGAAATTCTGTAGGCACAAATATAAAACAGCTTTTTTATTCTAAGTGTTTGCTTTCTCATCTCCTTAATCCTATTGTCAGTTTAGAGTCATTCTTCCTGTACTAATCACAATTATATAACAGGTTGAAAAGTCTGCTAAATTTGTGATGAAAATCGTTGCAGGTTCAAAATTCTGTGCTTGTTGCTTCTTTTGATTGCTGGTTGGCATTTCAGTTCTTCTTAATTCCTAGAGAGCCAGGTAATCAGCTTCTCAATTCAGATATGATCTATTATATTATGTATTTGGTTAAGTATTTCTTAAGAAACAATGCTACTTTATCTCAAAATGATCCAGGCAGGGAGAACTGAGTTGACATCACCTGCAAAGCCAATGCAACATGGTTCTGCTTTTAAACAGTAAAGTATAAGAAGTAGCTGATGTTTTAGAAAAACATTAATAAACTTTTACCGTGACAATCTACTCGGGTTGTTTGGTTTCTTTCCTCTATTTTTACCCTACCTGATAGTTTAAAGCAAACCTACAAAAATACTTGGTTTGTAGGTTTAGTGCAAATATCACTATTTTGGTGAAACTGTAAATGTTTTTTTCTCTATCAAGTTGTCCATCAATCTTAAATGCAGGTAACCTAAAAGCTTTATGTGGCAACTTGATAACTGGAGAATCCCCCCTGCCTGTGGAACCTGGGAACAGCAGTAAATAGACATTTTGTGAAGCTATAAAGTTTCTCTTTTCTCTCTAAAAATTTCACTTCAGATATATCTGCTCACTTGCACCTCATTAAAATGAGCTCAGACATCTGTATTACAACTGAGTTCTCTCTCAGCTGTTTGACTTTGCTGCCTATTTAGAACTCATGAAAAGAATTATTCTTATTTTCGTGCATCTCCATGGGTATTCTGCCATGTGCAAGTTTTATAATTGAATGCAAGTCTCTCTTGAAAGGCATTAGTTCTTCTCAAGATGGCCAAGCCAGTCTTCCTGTCAGTAAATATTTATTTATCTTCATGGTCACAAGGATGGTGGTCTTCCATGGAGCTGTATTAATCATTTGGGAAAATCTGTGTTTTGGTAGCCATTTAAAATTGGCCATTATTTATTTGGGAAAGTAGCATTGCTTGGTCAGTTTGTTTATTAGCAATGGAAAAACTATTTTCCACAGAAGTGCTCTACTACTTTGTCCAGGGTTAGAAACTTGAGTGTTTGCTCCGATATCTTTCATTTTACATGTGTGTAGTGTTTTAAGAGCAAAATGTGGAATTGATTTTTTTTTAACAGTTTATGCATAGAGGATGCTTTATCTAAAAATATTTTGAGCTTTGATCTTGAAAATAAAGTTGAAAATACATTAAGATTGGAGGCCTAGGTTGTGTTATAGATTAAGTCTCAATAAGATGTTCACTTTAAAAAACCAACAAAATTGAAGAATGCTTGAGTTAGTTATTTGAAATGGTCTGAAATTATATGGGTGTTCTCTCAATAAGATGCTTCTAACTGTGGAAATCCAGAGGGAGTTTTCAGGCAGCATCAAAACCAAATTGACAGTGTCAGTGGCAAATAACAGAGAGAGAATGGGGGACTTTGCCTTGAAGTTTTCACTGCATCACTGCAAGGACGGTGTCAGCTGGGAAAGTGAGGATGTGTTGGGGTGAGGATCTTCCCTGGAGTCAATTGCTAAAGATACAGCAGCAGGGAGCTTGGATTTGTAGTGCACCCTATCCTTTGGTAATATTTTATGGTGTTACAAACAGCTGCACGCATCTATTTTCTCCTCCTTTCCTCAATATGACACATCAGTGCAAAACCCAATTTCTGACCCTAAGTTTGCATCAAAGGCTGGCCTGAAGTAGTTTTTGCAGCACAGTGTTGGCCGCTGGTAAATTGGGATTTGGGGTGTATTAATGAAGGCTTGGTGCTGTTACCTGGTGTTTTCCTGTGATCTGTGTTTCCTGGACGTGGGGTTGGTTATTCTGCTGGTATTTTCTGAGTAAAGTACCAAAACAAACTGTTGTTTGAAACATCACGTAATATTCCGTGTCATGGTGTACAGTGCAGCTGTCATTATTTTAAAATTGGATTTTTTTTTTCTTTCTGTTTAATGATGATAGATGTGCTTTGTTTTAAATAGTGAAGTGGTTTGTACAAAGGGTAATTCCTCTTAAATGGAGCAATTGCTCATAGTGGACATTCACAGATCGAAAACAATTGAACTGAAACTTCAATATCAACCTTTTCTGTCTTTAACAAAGTAGTTCATGGTACACTTCTCATATCAATGATGAAAAGAATCCACCATGAAAACAGAGCAGAAACCAACAAAACCTCCATCTCTGCCCCAGCTATTCCATTACTGCTTACATGGTAAATTAGTGTAATTTTATTTGGGCCTTAAGCATTATGACTATGGAGAAAAGCTGAATTCCCCTCTCAGTTACTTGTGTCATGCCTCTGCATCTGATGATTTATAGGAGTCTCAAAGACTTTTTATCACATTCTTTCTTCATGGCTTAATTCAACGTTGATTTATTTGGTAGCATTTTCAATTGATGGAGTCAATATTGTCAATAATGGAATAAGGATTAGAACAGATTATCTTTGTGCTAAAATTGTGTAAAGAATTGAAATGGATGAACAATTCAAACAATTCCTGGACACAGTTTAACTTTTTTTTTTATTTTTTTGAATAGAGCAAAAGCACATCAATAGCTGAATGCCACCATTGCAGTTACAGTTCAAAGTGTCTTTTTTTTTGCATTTAATACTTGGGTGACTCTTCAAAGGTTCAGAGGTATGTCAGTTGGACTCAATATCTGGTGTTTTATGATGACACTGTATAAAACAATCCTGAGAACACTGATTCTCTTCTCCTGGCCCATTTATAGCACTCACTCACTCTCTGGCTCTCCTGTAAGATCAGTTAATCTGACTTTAGTTCTCAAAAATTTTAAGCATCTATTATCTTACAAATTGGAGTCCCTGCATGATTTTGTTCCTCTCTTTGCTATTTCATGGCACTTTTCGTGAGAACGTACAACCTCTGCTTATAGCTGCATGAGTGCAAAGAAGTCCAGGGTACTGATGCTCACTCACCATCTGTTTTCCTTACAGCTGGGCCTTGAATAATTGTCCAGTGGCTGATGGACTGAGGGTAGGCAATATTTTCAGGGTTTTCTGATTCATTTAACCAGCCTGGCTGCCCCAAGAGAAACACGGTGCTTGTTTATTCATATGTGTAGGGTAAAAGCCTGGGCTATGTCAGACAGATTATAGTACTCTGTTAAAATAAAAAAAGGAACTGCCAGGCTACAAACGATATCCTGTGGATGCAGCTGTACCTAAGGGGGCAGTGTGGCACTCTGAGGGAATTTCAGAGCATGAATGAAACAGATTTTAGAAGGTGGGAGTGCAGCTGTTGCATCCAGGAGCGCTGTTAATGCGGGTTTAAGGAATGATGTCTTGTGCTGTTATTCCAATCAGGGTAAATAAGAGCGTTTGGCATTCCCCAATAAACTTGGAAGCTGGTATTGGTGACTCCACCTGCGATTGAAGCCCGATTTCCATGTTTCCATGTCTTTTGTCTCCCAGGAGCTGCTGTTATTTTCCAGAGGCTAATGAGAAGTGGCTTAGAGATCAAGTGCTGTAGCAGCTCTCGTTCTGAACAAGAGCTGGTTTGGGGCATTTAACTCCAGCCTTGTCAAACAAGGTCAGTCTCTTACAAAAGCCAGAGGAGGTGCTTTAGTCAAGTACTCCCCTCTTTAAATACTAGAAGGAGGGGGGGAAGAAACCCGACCAAAAAAAAAAAGACACATAACCACAAAACCCCTCAACGAACCAGAAGAATCAGTTAAGGAGGTTACCTGCTGCTTTGGACTATAAGGGCAAGAGCAGTTGCAAAGGAGCTTCCATGAGACAGGAGCAGGTGAATATTTTTGGTTTAGAACCATTGTATTTTCTAAGTGAGCTCTTGAACATTTAAAAACTTATCTGAAAAGGGATGGCTGAATATTCTGTTGTGAGCTATTTTTAAGTTGTCCCTATTCATTGATGCTTGCTAAATATGTATATGGGTGGGTATTTTCGGGGAAAAAAAAAAAAAAAAAAAAAGTGGTGTTGTATTTTATGTGTGGTGATTATGTAAGCAGGGGTTTTTCTCAGGGCAGACAGTAGATATTTCACTTTGTTTAGAATTTTTTTTTGATGAGCATCAAAAGCTGACTTTTTTTTTTTTTTTTTTTTTCTCTTGCTTTTCCATGTGTGCATTTCCAAGCTGGTAAATAAGTACCACGGTCACGTTAATATTAATTCTGCTCAAAATGTTTTCCAAGTATTTAATAGGTGGCGTAAATGGAAGCGATAAAAACTGTGCCGCTGGAATTTATCACCTTGTTTTATAGAGTTGGAATAATGTTAGTGGAAAGGAGAAGTCAACACCCTCTAAGAATCCTTCAAGCTCTCCTGCCTTTTAGAGGTGCGTGTGCCATTGATTTATCAGTTTTACCGTGTGATGTGCAGCACAAGGGCTCTCCTGAGGACCTCCTGTCATTTCTCTGCTGGCATCGCTCCTCTCCCTCCGACTCGCCCGGTGCAGCGTCATTGACTCCTTTTACATTTTGCTTCCCCTCCCACTCTGTCAGTGCAGCAGCCCAGTGAATTTAATTAGAGAAAATAGCATATCTAATGTCTGTGCCGTCCTGGCTGCTTGTGCTCGGGCCTTTGGTCTTTTGCACTGTAGCAGGCTCCAGCTGTGGAGAGATCTCGCAGTGTTTTGATCCTGCTCGCTCTCGTTGTGTTGAACACAGGCAGAATCAAAATTAGATACTGTAGTAAGAGCTGAAGTGTTCAGTGAATTATTTTTTTGTTCACAGTGAATCACAGATTTTTACTTTTTCCTCCAGATATGGAAAAAAAAAAGGCTGTGGTACTTCAGAATTGGAATAGTTAGATGTTCAGATACTCATGAATAAGAATGCAAGGTCTTTCATCTTAGTACATCTGTAAATTTACCTTTTAACCTTTTATTTCAAAACACACCAAAAACTTGCTCTTCCTAACTATAACATCTTGAAGAGGTGCTTTTTTGTGGGTGTGCATCAATCTTATACTATTCTCTCATGTATATTTGTGTTTTGTGTAGACACCTATAGTTCTAATATGCCTTGCCTCAATTCCTTACTGGCTTGCACTGATATTTATTTTTATTATGTAGTTTTGAAGTTGACTTGTTTGGTTTTGCTTCTCGTAGCATTTTGCTTTATAGCAATCTTCATTATCTCTGCTGTGGATAGTAGGTCTCAAATACTAGAAATAGTTAATTACAGATATTGATTATGGGCAGTAAGCTTAATTGACAAACATGGGAAGAGAAGAAGTTTTAAAATACAAGCTCATGATTTCATAGGGGGACAATCATTCATGAGGCAGTGGGAAATTAAAGGATTTCTTTGAAATAAGTTTCAGTAAGAATTGTCAAGGGAGGCAAGAACCATGTTAAAAGTTCTCCCTGAGAACAGGATTTTGCCAAAACATAGCTAGTGTGAAAATTTGGGGGTGAAAAGACTGAGGCAGCCCATCTCTTCAGTGAGGGTCCCCTCCTTAAGCCTTTTTCCTCACCATGTATTAGTCCTGTCTCTGGGATGTTCCATGGCTGCATGGCTCAATTAATGCTCTGTGGCAGGAGGAGGAAAAAAATGTCTCTGTCTTGTCAGAAGTGAAGTTATTTACTTTCAAAAGCTGACAGAATAGCACTGCAGGGGCTTCATTTATTTCCGTTCAGAATGTCATTATTGTGTAATGCAGAGGGACTCCTGCATGCATTGCAGGCTTATTCCTGTAATCTCGAGGCTGCTGGATGGCTGCAGAAGTGTAAAACAGCCCACTGGAATGTTTCCCTGCTCTGACTTCAGCTTGCTCGCTTTTGCAAAGCAGAATTCCAAGTGTCTGGAGTATTTACTGCTTATGCAGCGATAAATTCGTTTTGTCTATAAATTTGTTTGTTGGTGGCACTGGTGCCAGATACCTTCAGAATGGTGCTCTGGCCTGGCTGGAAGGCTGATTGTATCCTCAGTTACCTTTGTAATGTGTGTCATTTTCCCTGATGGGTAGCATATGGTTTGAGACTGCGTTTTCAGCATTCCGCTGTCTGTCACGCTCTTTAGTTTCTCCCAAGTCTAGCCCCAAAAGGAATATTTTAGTGCAGAGTATTGTATGAAGATTACTTGCTATTCCATCTCAAAGTTTGGAAAACCATTCAACTTTGCTGCTGTTGTTGTACTGCTCGTACTTCAGAGGCAAGATAAGCAGCTTTGATATTCCCCACCAAAGCTCAGCGTGTCTCGCTCCAAAAGTGCAGGAGCATTCAGAAACCGCAGTTCCAAGAGGTTTGGTTGGGTTTTTTCCTTTCCCTTTAACACCATCTCTTCCAGCTTCACAGGGAATATTGGGCTTGGCATGTGCACATGAAATTGCCTGTTGCTCTTTGGAAAGCTTTTTGGTGCACCAAAAGTGAAAACACAGAAACAGCAGAGTTCAGGAGTTCCTGGGCCCTTCTTTCTGCTTGCTCCTAAATAAATAAATAAATAAATGCTCCAACAGAAAATTGCTTCATTTGGAGAGGACTCACCTTTTTAGTGATAGTTGATTTATTATTTTTTTAAGGGTAAACCTTCTTCTGTTGGACTGTTTTTTTCTTTTTCAGTTTTTTTTTCTGTTTAGAGCAGTAAACTAAAAAATGGTGAAAATACGAAATTCGTTCATTAGTACTGGATTTTATTTGTATACAATCTGCCTTTCAATGAAGGCAAAAGGATTCTGCTTCTAAATGGGCTCGCTTGCTTCTTTCCTGCTTTTCTCTTCCTTTTATTTGCAGACATAAAATCCAATAAATTTCTATTGCAGTTGCCGGGCTTGGGGGAGAAAAAGGAGAGGAAAAGTACAAAGCTATTGGGAAGCGTCAAACACGGCGAATGATGAAGTGCATTTCATAGCAGCCAATTCCAAGCCCCAAATCCCTGTAGTGCAGGAAGGCTCCCCAGCTCACACAGGAAATGCAGCCATTGCAGGGCCGAGTGTTAATGATTTATACACCCTGCACCGCTGCTTTTGTTCCCTCGCAGAGCCGGCTGTGTTAATAAAGGAATTTCAGGGAAAGGGGGCCTGGCGTGCTGAGTTGTTTTGCTCAATGCGGTGGACGCTGCCTCATAAATCAAAGGAATTTAGTGCTTTACAACCTCTCAGAGCTGCTGAGGGTGGTTGTTTTTGTGGGGTTTTTTTTTCCCCTTTTTTTTTTTTTTTTTTTTTTTAATCTGATACACCTAGGAATTTTTCATTTCTTTTCTATAAAGAATGAATGAACTACTGGATGAGATCTATCTCAGCTGTTTTAGGGTTGATTGGTTTGCTTCACAGTGGCATTATACTTCCATTTGTTTTCCATTTGGATTTATGCTTTATGGTGTTGTCTGTGGAAGGAGACTAACATGGTTTTATTACCATAAAGAGATGCAGATCACATTATATTCTGCCATGTTTCTTAGAAATAACTAAATGAAATATAAGGGCAAAATATGCTGTTAGTAAGCAAAGCAGTTTTATTTTCTTTATCTAAAATAATAACAATACATTACATAATAATTTTTAAATAAAAATATTTTTATTATAAAATAATCTTCTTTGTTCAAAACAAAACACCTGAGTGATAATGTTTTAAGTTGCTTTTTTGTTTGGAAACTTTGTTTTGTAATAGCAACTGCAGAATTAGGTACTTAATTTTGTATTGATTTACATAATTATCCTTTTCAAATAGTGGATCAGTATGGATATTATGAAAGAAAATGTGTCTTCATTTGATTACAGAAATGAAGACAAAGAACTTTTTTTTTTAATAAAAGCTCTGAGATTTTGCTGTGAACTGGAGTATTAAATAATGTTATGGGACACTGTCCTAGTAAAAAGAAATCCTTGATTGGATGGTTATGGAAACTAATTTTTGCTTTCCATTGCCTCTTTGAAAGAAAGTTAGGAGAAGGAATAGGAAATAGTTGCAGGAAATGTGTTTTGCAATTAAAGAGTACCTGGTTTTCCACGGGAATCTTAAAGACTGCATTCCACAGCAGGCTCAGTGCTTTTAGTCTGTTTGGGTCATTCAGAGTCACAGATCCAGGTACCCTTTCTTCCAAAAAAATGCACCTGTCCTGTCCTGGTTTGGCCACAATAGAAAAGGTGCTTCCCTCTGAGTTTTTTGGAACTCGGTGTGGGATCAGAACTGCAGAAGTTACAGCTACTTCATGCTGAGAGGAATCCTTTGTTTGTAGTTTGTTTTGTGGTCTGGAGGCAAATAAATCCCTTCCTTTCCCTTTTCCTCCCTGGTTTAAATATCACAGATTAATACAAGGCAGGTGCCCAGTAAATGAGGTTTATGTTTATAGAGCAGCCCTGCTGTATTTGTTTGTCCTCCATGATTTGGGTGCGTGAGTGTTTCATTGTGTTTAATTATGTCTGTGAGGCACAAGACAACAGTCAACATCTGCTCTATTGTTGCCGTGCTTTACAGATAGCTTTGATGGGTTATTAAACAATCTATTTTTCAAACAGCAAACAGGGAAATAAGCTGCACCCACATTATGTAATTTTGAAAAGGTACATTATGTAATTAGTTGTCTAGTGTTTGCACGCTAATCTTTTATTTTGGTTGAATACATGCTATTCCGTTTAAAAAAATAAAAAAAAGTGGTATTTGGTGGCTTTTATTTAATAGCGAATTTCTAGTTTCTCTATGAGTGGAGTTGATTTTCCCACTACTAATTTGATTTCACCATAAGGTTTATATTGAAATAATGCATCTGGGTTGTGAATGCTAATACAGAGATTAGAAATATGCATTAAGTTTCATTTATTACTGAAGGAGCTCCTGACAAACGATTACTACAGAAACACCATCAGTTAGTTTGAACTGTTTTTGAGTAAAGTTTATGCTGTCACCAGAGCATCAGTTGGGGAGGGCAAGGTTCAAAGTGCTTTGACTCTATTAAGTCTTCCTCAGGGCAGAACATCCCTCAGTACTCCCTGGGCAAGGGAAGTTGTGCTGTATGAGCAGGGAGATGACTCTCTAGAACTTGACTCTTATACAAATGGATTTCCTGATGGAAAAGTGCTTCTTTATTAAACTGCTTTTAATTTAGTTTTGTTTTAATGTACCTGTCAACTGTTTTCAGTTTCTTTATGTAACGCTGATATCCACTCTACTGTATCTGGGTGCATTAAAGCAAATCTCTGAAAGATTGCAACTACCCAGCATGTGATTTGTTTTTGCCTCAAAATAAAATGTAGAAGAAAATGTTCCAGACACAAATGATGAACAGGTCCTAAAATTAGACTTTCTGTAGCTTTTATCATTGCAGAAAGTCACCTATTAAAAATGTTTGAGAACATGAGTCTGTAATATTTTCACGGCTCCTGAGCTGCTACTGCCCACAGTTCTGGAGCTGCAGCTCGCTGGGGTTGCTTCTGACTGAAGCTGGACTTCTGAGGCTTTGGAAATGTTAATCCCAAGAGCCTGACTTAGGGACGAGGGTTTTCCGTTGGAATAAAGTGGTTCAAAATCCTTTGAACACGAGCTCTGCTCTGGTGAGAGCTCACCTGAAGCACTGCATCCAGCTTGGAATCAGATTGCCCTGAGATGATGTGGAGATGTTCCAGAACCATCTGGACACAATCCTGTGCCTTGGCTTTGGGGTGGGTCTGCTGGAACTGGGAAGTGGGACCAGATGGCCACCAAGATGGTCAAGGGATGAAGCACCTCTCCTGTGAGGAAGGGCTGAGACAATTGTGATCGTTCAGCCTGGAGAAGAGAAAGCTTTGGGGTAAAATCATTGTGGCCTTACAGTGCCTGAAGGGATCCTATGGGAAAGATGGATTTTTATGTGAGCATGGAGTAACAGGACAAGGGGGAAGGTTTTAAACTGAAACAGAGTAGGTTTAGAAATGTTAGGAATAAACTTTTTATGGTGAGGGTTGTGAGATACTGGCACAGGCTGCCCAGAGAAGCTGCAGCTGCCTCATCCTGGGAAGATTTCAAGGTCAGCTAATGGAGCTCTGAGAAACCTGTTTTAGTGGAAGGTGTTCCTGCCCATGGCATGTGAGTTGGTACTGGATGATCTTTAAGGTCCTTTCCAAGCCAAATCATTCTATGATTCTATGAACTAAACTATTCCTTGTGTACACGTAAAGAACCTGAATCAAAGGTAGAAATGTATAAAAGCGTGGCAATGTGGAAAGTTATGCATTCTGACAGGGAGGAGTGGTGTTTCAGGTGCTTGTTGAACTGTCATTTTGCAAATGGCCATAAGTTTTAACACAGAATGAAAATTCTTCACTTTTTTAAATGCAAGGGCTTGCTAGAAATACTTTATCTCCCTCTCATCTACCTGAAATCAAAACAGGGATTTCAAATCTGTTCCTTCAAGTGTCTGCAGATGTTCCTCAAGAGATGAGGAGAATCACTCTTACAGTTTTGACAAATGAAACTCAAGCAGGAATTTGTAGTTACAGTTTTGTAAGTTTTTGCTCTTTGTAGAGAATTTTATTGTCAAGGTGTTTCCAGAAACCTCCTGTGAACACGGGAGGAACTGTGGGTTTGTCAGTAATAAATGCTGTAGAAAATAAAAAAAAAATAAAACAAAGTTTAGTAGGGTGTGTCTCTTAGGAAGGGCTCATTATAAACAAGCATCTGTGTTTGTGAGTGCCCAAAGAACCCAGGCAGGTGTCTCCAAAAGCCTTTGTGGGAATGGAGCATTCCCAGGCTTTTTCCTGGCATGCAATGCAGACATGGATTTTTTTTTTTAGGTGAGAAAAGCAGGATTAGAATTTCTGCTGGGGTAGATCAGTTTATTGACTGCTGCTGAGAATGTTATCCTTGGCTTTGCTGTGAAATTAATGTGCTGTACAGTGAATGTGCATTTTCTGTCGTGGTGTTCTTGTATCTTTTGCTCAAAAATAGTTTTGAGTGTTTATTCGCACTAAAATTGTAGAAGTCGTGTGTGTCCATTTCCAGAAGAAAATGAACTTTGGAACTGCTTTATGAAAACTCCAAGGGAAAGCTATTTTCAGCTTTATTAAGGAAGCTGAGTTACAGCAGGCAGCATCTGATCTGTGAGAGTGATGGACACTGGTTACTCTCAGAGCTTCACGGGGAGTTATGGCTATGGAACACAAAATATTTCAGTGTTTTCTTCATGTGATCTTAAATGGCTAATTAGGGCTGAAGAGTTGAGGATAAATCAGAAAATTTAGCTTATTTACCACAAATGGCCAAATAGATCAGTGGAAAACAACAAATAGTGTTAGGCAGCAGTACTGGATCACACAAATGTCCAAGAAAGGAGGCTGTGAAGAAGACCTATCCATAAGAAAAAAGACTGAGGTAATCATAAAAACCTTTGGAAATAATTTCTGTAAGAGTTCACTAGTCCCAGCTGACTCATTAATTATCCTGAAATCTGACAGTTCTGTAAAAGAAGCTATGGAGTGCTTTTCTGTAAGTGCAATGCAAGAGAGATGTTCCAATAATAGCATTTCTAATCCAGATGTGCAAAAGCCAGGTCAGTCTTATGAACCTCCTGTGCAGTTCATGTTTGTTGAGCAACTCAAATTAGAGGATATTAAATTTCTTGGTTTTATTCATTCCTGGTGTTCAGAAAAATATATTTTGGTGTTTTATTTCCTCACTAAATAGTATCAGATGTTTCATTTCTTCTGGTTAGGAACAAATCACCACTGACAAAAATTTGAGAGAAGGTAAGATGCTCTCAGTCAAAGAGTTTGAGCTGCATTTTTGGTGTGTGATCCCCTGATCTTGCACTGTAGGAGAATTGACATCTGAGGTCTTAGAAGAAGGCTGTTTACTCTTTGTCTTAT
Organism: Malurus cyaneus samueli; assembly: GCA_009741485.1. NCBI lineage: Eukaryota > Metazoa > Chordata > Aves > Passeriformes > Maluridae > Malurus > Malurus cyaneus. Next base: position 14,996,421 of record CM019227.1, on the reverse strand, counting down.
TTCTTGCAGTAACAAAAATCTTACTAATATCCAACTAATAACTCCAGTATCTGCTAAACTACTGACTTCCATAAAAATAGAAATAATCCTCTTCTGTTGTCCTTCTCTGTACAAATTTACCCCAGTCTTTTGCTGGTCCCCTCCAAGGGCACTGAAAAAGGCTGATTAAAACCTGAATGGAGGTAAATTTAAAAGGGCCTTCTTTCTCTATTCCCTTCTAATATCAAATAGAATTGACCAAAAGCAAGGAAGTGGGTGGCTGGAAAGGTTTCTACCATCTGGCAGTGTTCTGGTTTTCTGATCTTAGGTGCTTTGCCTCTCCTGTTATTCTGAGCATGATCCCCACAGGTTAACATTGTCCTGAGAAAATTGTGAGAGAGAACTTTAGAAATCAAGTATTCCCATGAATTCAGTGCCCATTGTGGTTGCTGAAGAATATTTAGGACTGGAATGTGTAATGAGTAAGTAGAATATTTTTAATAGGTCTTAAGGGAGGGGAGAGAAGTAAACATGATGTGATTCGTTCAGGTGAGATCTATTTGTTATGTATAAGAATGATTTCTTAAAGCTTAATCCAGGGAATTTTATTTTTCCAAATTAGTTCTCTTGTGTACCAGGTACAGGGGTGGCTGCAGACAGCACCAGAGCAATCCCACTGATATTAGTCTGGCTTCAGTCCCAGCCCCTCAGGATGGGGGCAGAAGAGATGTGACCCATCTCAGGAAAAGGCAAGGGTTTAGCTTGGTCTGGAGAGGCCAAGTGTTGGACCCCACAGTGAGTTTGGGAGCGGTGTTGAGTTGCTGCCCGTGGGATTAGGTGTGTCTCCAAATATGTGCCTGAGGAAAATTCTCCCAGACTGAAGTGACTTCAGACATTAAGTAGCAATGAAGTTGGAAAAGCTTTCTTAACTTTCTGCCATTCAGATTTGGGGGAAATGATGCTATCAGCTGAGTTTCTAATGCTTTCAGCCAAATCCTGCCTGCCTTGGATGCTCCTCTCTTGTAGCTCTTGGCTAAACTTTGCTACTTAAACTATTGCCAGCGTCTTGAAGAGAGCTGAATTATGGCTTACATTACATCTAATGCCTTCAAGTCTTGATGTTTTATCTCTTGAAAATATGAAGCTTGTCAGTAGTGAACAGAAATTCCCTCTGATCCCTTTAAAGACCTATAGGGTCTTTATTATTTTGGGGTTTGAATTGGTTGTTTCTCCAAGGCACCCTGCTCACTTAGGATATCTACTCTATGCTGGTTTCTGCAATCAAACCATTGCACTTGGCATGGTAGGGTGCTTGAATGATGTATTTATACAGGCAGGAGGCAGGGTTTAATACCATCTCATGATTCACTGTGCAGTCCTATTAATATGAACTTGACTCGGGGGAATAAGTAGCTGTTACTTGTCAGCAAATCCTGAGTGTATTAAGGGGGTGAAGTTGTATTGAAAGATCCTCACAGTGATACTCTGCTGCTCCCAAGGGAAGCAAATGAAAACCGTGCTTTGATGAATAATGAATGTGCTAATTGGGGTCAAGAAGAAGTCATAGCTTCCTGTGATACGGGAGTTGGAGTAGCTTGACTGCAGCAATAAAAAAAAAGTCTGACCAGATTTGGTAATAAAAATATGTGGCTGTCTGTCATTTCTGTCATCTCCACACAGCTAAAGCCTGGGACATGATGGTGGTGGGCAGGTGGTTTATCACTTCTACAGCACAAGGTTGTATTCCTGGGATCCTCTGGTGCCAACAGGAATAAGGCCATGAGCTGATACTGAGACTGATTGAGTGTTCAAGTATTGCCAGAAATCCTGGGTGGAATGGATGAAGGTCTCTCATGGCATTGCTTGGGTATATCACTAGGATTCATTGAGTGGGTATTGATTAGAGTCAGTCTGTTCTTGATTTGCAAGGAAAAATATATTTATTGCTGCTGGTCTGTATTTGCAAATGGATGTACCCTAAGGGGGAGATGACAGCTTGTTCTTACCTGCTGACAAAATAAGTGCAAAAATACCTCTCCCGGTCATCCTGTATTCAACACACAAAAGAGAAGAATAAATCAAAGAGATTAAGAAAGATGTATGAAAGTATGATTCCAATACTTATTTTGTAAAATACATATGCATGTAACCTGACACTTTATTAAAGATGTATGTGATACTGCTTATCATTTGTGCAAGTGGAAGATGTACATAATTTTCAGTAGTTAGCCTGTGTAACTGCATGATGTCAAACAGGCATGAGATCTTGAAAGTATTCCATGGTTCACACAAAATTTTCTAAGCTGCTTAACTTCTCACAGATTGGAGGCTAATCTCAACTGGTTTAGAAAATGCAGATAATCTCAAGAGCAGAGGAGTGAAAGATGTCTGAAGTAGCCCAGAGTTGGGAGAGAGTGTGTGTTCTCAAAGAGCCCAGCAGGGAAAATTCAACTGATTTGGTACAGCTATCCAGCTGATAAGAGTTATGTAATAAAAGCCAGCATGGGACTCTGGAAGAGGAGGAAAACAAGGCAGTGCTCACTAAGGCAGAAGAAACCAAGTGCAGAACTTTGTAGCACATCTTCAGTGCTGTGAATAAATCGTGATGCCTGCATTTCAAAATCAGCTCTTGGTACGTAAAGCAACAGGATTTTCTTCTGGTTTTGCAGCTGAATTTGAATGATCCAGGGCAACTGGAGTCAGACAGAGAAGCTTCCTTCACAAATAGAATTGTATAGGCCCATGGAGGTGTGTTCCACCATTTCTTTTAGCTTTGGGAGATTATTTTCTGTGTGCCACCTTGAAGAACTGTGTCATCCTTTTTCCTAGCACAGCATGGGGCACATTAAATAACTGAAGTTTCCAGATTCAGCCTGCTTAATTTTGACACAAATGCTTGGATAAAAATCTGGTTGTGATCCAGCATCCTTCTCACCGGTATGATAGTGAAGCTAAGTCAAAAGGCACCTATAGCTATTTGATTGTTTTTTCAGAGAGTAGCTGTTTGCAGATTGTTCTCAGTTTTTGTGCCATGATATGTAGAGATGATGACAGATCCTCACGTTTCTGTGGTAGCCCAAGGGAAGTCCAGGCACAGAGGGATCCCTAAACTCCATTTTTAACCTGCTTCTTCTCTCTGGCATACATTTATCACCTATGTAAGTGAGTGTGTCTTGCGGCTCACTGAAGGGTAAATCACTCTCCCTGCTGTCAGGGGACAAATACTTATCTTTAGCACTCCAGACTAAGCAGGGACTGAGTTTTTCCAAGGGTTTAGAAGAGGGAAAGCCTTGCCTTCAAGAGCTCTGGGAAAAGTGAAGCTCAGTAGATGCATCTCTTTTAAGTGTGGGTGTGCATTCTTTCATATTGCTGTCATTGTGGTGATCTCCTTGTACCAGACACAATTCTCTTCAAAAGCATTTACACTGTAAGATGGATACAAATGTAGAATTGACCTGCAGAGGAACAGGAATATCGGTCATCATACCCCTGGGCAGTCAGTTCATCCCCCAGCCAATGTTTGTGTCTGGCATTCTGGCAAGAGGAGGTTTATGGGCTGAAGGGATCTTCATAGATGTTTATTGAGTTTTATTCAGTATCAGGCAATCTCAGGAGAAAACATGGATGCCATTTGGAGTTTGGGTGGCACAATATTCAAGGCCAGACAGAGAGGATGTTAATCCTTCAGTTTTGGCAGTAGTAGCTTGGGTAAGAATGGGCTGAAGTGAGCCTTTGGAGATGATGACAGGCACTGGTTGGTGATGGCAAGTAGTGGATGAAGGCAGTAAAAGGATGTGCTATGGAGCAGTGCAGGGAGGGGAAGGAGAAGTGATCTTTGTGGGAGCATTCCAAAACCATGCCATTGTTTAGCCAGGGAGATGCCAGAGGAGTCCATGACCCAGTACCCTGCTCTGAAAAGAGGAAAGAATGCTCAGAGTGAGCCTGGAGAAAAGGGATTGGCTGTGTGCTCAGAGACCAGCACTGACTGAAATATTGCACTTCAAATGTTACAAGGCCAACTGATCTATAGGGTGAAAGTCTTGATTTCTCTGGGGCTACAAATTGTTTCCCAAATATGTTTTCCAAGTCTTTCCTTTTGTCTGAAGCTTTTGTATTTGGCAGGACTGTAATTATTCATCTTTATTTACTTTTGAAATATCCAAACTCACTATCATTGCAGATTTAGAAGAAAAAGTTCAATGCTGTGCTAAAATTTGAACTTCAGTGGACCTGAAGCATTGTTTTTTGACTGAAGAATCAGCTGGGTTCATCCTGCCCTGCTCCTATTTTTTAATGTGCTCCCAAGAGCTAATAGAACTGTTTGATGCTAATGTAATCTTTAAACGGAAATTCTAAATTCAGAAGGAAAATGTGTTAATTCTATATGTGCTGTATCCCACATGCTTGAAATAGATTGTTTCTCCCAATTTTAAACAGTTTCTATACCCTTGCCCTGTTCTCTACTGTAAACTGAGATGCTTAATAAACTGAAACAACTCTGACAACATCCACCATGCTAGTTATGAGATCAGCAGATATCTTTGATTTGTGTAGGTGACATTTTCTACTTTAGAAGTCAGTAAAATAGCCGTGCTGTGTTTTGGCTCTGCCGTTCCGTGTGAGAGGAGCTGGCTGGGGAATCGGTACCTGGCATGAGCAGCTCCTGCACGTACTTCATGTGCAGGAGAGTGGAACAGCGAGCAGCTGAGGACAGGGGGTGAGGCTGGATGGTGCTTCTGCTGCACTTGAGGAGCCTTTGGCCCTAAATGGCTTTTGCAGAAAGATGGGAATAGTCTTTGGAAGGCGTGCAGCAGTTATAGAGTGTCAGCAGCTGTGTGGGGAGGATGAGGAAAGATGAGCAGGACAGCTTTTTCTATGTCAATATTTCCCTTAAAGCCAGAGACAATCACCTCAGGCAATGCTAATCAACAGCAGCTCACCTTCTCTTCCAAAGCATGTGTGGTAATCCTTTTTTCAGGAATCTGAAGTTTCTGCGGTGAGGGAAATTATCAGGAGACTCAGAAACCAATTTATCCTTTCAGTTTTGGGGTTTCATTTACCAGAAAACCACTGAGAAACCTTAAAGAGAAAACAAGACGTGTTTGGAGAATAGCAAAGGTGGCCAGAAATTGGAGACTTGAGCTTAAAGGAATCAAACATGACATAGCATAAGCTATGAAGAGGGTGCCAAAGTGGTACCGGAATTATTTATGATCTGAGAGATGGGAAAGTTAGGCCAGTGTTGGGAGGAAGTAGAAATTATTTGAAGTTGGTTGGTGCTGTACAGCATTTGGAAGACCTATTGTTTGTGGTATTTTGAACTAGATACAGGAATTAAGAAGAATTAATTATTTGGCAGAAAGATGGTCTAAATAGATTACTTCTGTCAGAATCTGATTAGAGCATACATCATTGATTGGCTGATGACTGCATTGCAGGGATCTGCCTTTTCCAGGCATTAGGCCCCAGGGAAGATACAAAGTCTTTTTTTTTTTTTTTTTTTTTTTTTTTTTTTAACTGCTGCCATAACAAAACTTAGGCATCTGTTTCTGCCTGGTGATGTATTTTGGTTCTTGTCTAATCTGCCATTTACATCTTATATGCAGGTGGGATCAAAACTCAGGCCTTTTTTGTATCTTTTTCATTCTCCTTGTTGTGCCTGAATGTGTAGCCCTGTTTTCAGGCATATTTCTGGCTTTATTTCTGTATCTGTGCATCCATACTGTACAGCAGCCTCCATTTCCTTCCTATTTAAATGACTTTTTAGCAAGTCTTCAATGAAGCTGCTATTAGAGCTCTCCTGTCAGTAGCTTCAGTTCAGTGCTAAAACATGAGATTGCGGTGTTAGACTGCTGGGCCTGAAATACTGACGAATTTTGTGACCTTCTGCTCCTGCCTTAGCTTGCTTAATCTATGCTCTTCACCTTTAAAATCAGATTTTCATGGACAAAACCTGCCTTTTAGCAAAATTCTGCATAACTGGCAGAAATAAGATGGTGCATTTTAATGGTGTATATGCATTTTACATATAAAGCCAGCATTCATGGGTTTTTTTGTTCTTTCTTCCTCTCTCATTGTTGAAATTGGTTTTCAGTTTGGGAAAATCCATGAAAATTTTTAATGAAAAAAAATAAAGCCAGCCAGGGTTTGGGAACAGCTGAAAGCAGCGTATCCTCCATGAGCACACTGACAATGGCTTAGCATTGTCTTAGCATTAGTCTTTTTTTTTTTCCTAACAGCATTATAATTTTCTAGAATGTGATGGAAGTGAAAGCCATAGAGTTGTTTAAAATAGATGATCTCCACTCTTCCACCCACACACAGTTAATTTTTTGCAGGGAAGAGGAACCCTGGAGTAGGCAGGAAGGGGTGCTGTCACCAGCAGTGACATCACAGAGGTGGTCAATGTGCATGTACCGGCCATTGTGGCTTTGTCCTCCCAAGAATGTTTAGGTCCACACTTGACCTTAAGCATGCTAAAGATCCTGCTCAAGTGAAACAGAACTCTCAGCTTCATTAATACTCTTCTGTCTCATTCCCTCAGTCTTCAGCACTCTTTATGGTCAAATTTCATTTATTTAATATAAACTTGCAGAACAGGAGTGACCATTGATACTAATGGTGAACTGTGAAGCTTAAGTCAAATTTCATTTTTGTGCAGCTGGAAGGGAGAATAAACATTTTGGTGTAAAGTGGTGGAGCTGCTGTGGAGGCAACAGTATGAGCTCAGAGCTCAGCAGCACAGGGCAGGGAGGCGAGTGAACACTGCTGTGGATGTGATTCCCAGGTTTGTGTGAGCTCAGGCAGCTGAGCACACGTGGGACAGCAGCACAGAGCCCAGCCACCAAGACAGAGCTGGATTCTGAGTGCCTCACACCTACACATTGACAAGCAGCTCACTCTTCCAGTGAGGCCAGCAAAGCAGCCTTTCATTAAAACGGGTACCTACGGCTCATTTCCAATGTTTGCTTCAGCCTGGTGCCATCTGCAATGCAGGAAATATCAATGCTCCTTAGGCATTTGGTATTTTCGTTGTTCTTGAATGTTTATGATGCTTGCAAAGGACTGGAAGGGTCCTCCTGTAAATTGCTGGGCTCACACTACCAGAGAAGTGTCTGTTATAAAGCACCCTTTTTTGTAACTATGGATTGGGAAGGCTGTTCTAGACCCTCGCTAGCCAAAACCAAAATACTTAAAAAAAAAAACCAAAAAAACCAAACCACCGAACTCGAAAATATATTTTCAGCCTAAATTTATTCAGAACCAGGTTTTTCTTCATTTTTAGAGTGTCAGGATTGTCCTCATCTTAAACGGTCTCTTCCTCCTACTGTTTTCTTCCCTATTCACAGATTGCTTTGCTGGGATAAACAAATCAAATTTAGGTCCCTGTTGAAACATAGTTGTTCCATTCCCCTGAATACAAAAAGGAATTTCTTTCTAATGGTTGTATTTGAATTTGACCTGCTTTTTTTCTTTTTTTTTTTCTTTTTTTTCTTTTTTTTTTTTATGTAATCTGGAGGAAGCGAACTGTATTTATTGGAAGTACCTCTAGGAAATCAAGAAATTAATTGAGAATTAAAATTAAGAAAGACTGCTAATTTTCTTTTGTGGATTTACATCTCAAATTCTCTGAACAGATGCAATGTTCTTCTTGGTCCTGAGTTTAACTCTGAAGTTTGTGTTTAGGAGGAGCATGATCTTGCATTTTGTATTATTGAATTCCATCCCATTGCTGTTAATGCCAGTCCATAAAATTTAGCAGTTCTATGTAATATCCTTATCCTTTTCAGTCTTGACAGTACCTTCCAATTTTGTGTCATCAGGAAATTTCATCAGCAGGTTGCCTTGTGCCAAAATAATTAAAGAAAATGCATTAAAAAAAAAAATCCCAAAATAGATCACAGAAAAGCTTCCCTTGAGCCTGCGCTTCCCTGTACAAATCTTCCTTCGCAGGTTTTCTAACATCTTATCAAATACATACACGCTGAAACAAAAAACCTGCCAGGTATTTTACAGAACAATTTAACAGTCTGTATTTATGTCAGCTGTCCCACTGGAGTCATTTGAGTAAAGCTTGCAGAATCCATTTTATAATCTCCATTCCTGGGTGAAAGAAATCTGCTTTCTCTTCAGATGCAGCTCACTCTGTTGATAAAAAAATAAGCAATAATTAAAATGAGCTGCTTTTTTTTTCTTTTCCTTTTAAAAATTGAGTACTTTTAAGTGAGTTGTGACTTCAGCTCACTTTTTCATTTATACTTTTTGTTTATGTATTTCTGTGTGGAATTTAGTGACTGGTTTTGTATTGGAATTTATGAGAATCTTTTGAAAAAGTCTATGATATGTCAGCCTGCTTAATAATTAAACTGCAGAGTTCTCTGTATTAATAAGACAAGAACAAGAAATTGGATTTGTAGTTGAGCATGGTCAGATAAGCAGAGAGAACAGCACCATCCCCACCAGGAAAGTGAAGCGGTTCTGAAACAGGAGATGGAGTGGGGTAAACATCACTTCATCATGTGACAATTGCTGGCCTCAGTGGCAGCTTCTGCAGAGAGCATCCCCAGGGTCACAATTCCACATCTAAAGTTAGCAGTGGGCTAAGGCTGGCAGTGGTCAGGGCCAGCAGGCAGCTGCTGAGGGAGATTTCTAAATCCTGCAGCAAGGCTGCTGTGATACACGAGAATCAATTACTGAAAGCCTTCCACGATGGTCAAAATGTGACATTAAATAATTGAGTATCACATCAAATCTTGTCTGCAATTAGTTATCTGGAAAAGTAATTATGCAACAAAATCAAGTAGCTGGAATTAGTGGTGTGAAGCACCCTGGTTATTCAAAGACTGTAGGAGATGATTTTTTTTTTTTTTACACTTGTAACATGAAGTTGTAAGTACCTAACTAATTCTTTATTGAAATAAAAGTCTTGCTCAGTTGTAATTCTTGTCATTAGTTACATCTGCAATAGAAGATACATAGCACATAAAACAGGTGTTAATGACTGAGTTGGTTTTGTCTAAAGTAAAAATGAGCTGTGGAAGAGAATGTCTTGTAAGTAGCACATTTAAAATCAAATCTGTTTTGATTTAGGGAAGAACCAGCCTAAATTTCCCTCTTTTATCTCTTACAGAAGGAGTGTAAGTTGATTTGGAGAACAGATTGGAAATACTCTAATGGGAAAATGTGTTCTTTTAAAGATAGTTATGATCAGTTTAACAACATAGATGCTGTGAAAGGTTAGAAAAGCCATTAAAATATAATTTACACTAATAGAAGTAGTTAGCTTGCATTAGTGGGCTCACATATTCAAAACAAACAAGAAAAATCTAACAAATCAGAGCAAAGTATATACCCAGTTTAACAGACTTAAGCTTAAACACTCACAATTGTTTAACAGCTCATAAATACAGGGAAATGTCTAATTATGCAATCATGATAAACCTGATTATTTTGAAAGTGGCTTCTAATAGTAACTGTTGTCATGCATATGCCAGAACAAATAGGAAAATTATTTCTAATCAGTAGATCTGTACAAAATTTGATCTCTATGTGTACAGTACTTAAAAATCTGAACCGATAAAGAGTAGTTGGCTAGTCATGTTACTTAAGCTGCTCCCAGAATAGCACCTTCCTTTTTGGGTAGAGTTAGGTTTGCAGCTGTTGTCTCTATCTGTTGTCTCTGAAGAAAATTTTAACATTAAGTGTTGCTGACGTCAATTTTTTTCTTTTTTTTACAGCTGATGTGGGCTTTGCCCCTGACAGAAGTTATTTGGTTCTAGCTCTGAGTTTGGAAGAAGTTGGTATATAGATTTTCCCCTAACTTTCAATTGATGTGTTTAGCTTTAGTGGGAGTAATACTATCACTTAAACCATGTTGTCGTCTCAAGGAGTTTTGCTACATCCCTATGGAGTGCCAATGATTCTGCCGGCAGCGCCATACTTCGCTGGACTTGTTCAGGTAATGCAAGGCCGCTTCCAACAAGCAACTTAACTCTAGTGCACTTAGAGCAATAATTGGAATTTTTATGGTTGAGAAAGCAAACACTTTTAATACAGGCAAAAGCTCTCATGTAGTCAGTGAGAAGACAGTAGGAAATCAAAAAGATGGATCACCCTAATCTGTGTATTGACATCTCTCATGGCTGAATAAATGGTGTAGTTGAGCTATATTTGCTTGTATTGATTTGTCTGCTGTTTAACATTCATGCCTTTGCTTCACGAGGTTGACCACAGGGCAGAGGATTTGCTATCCATTCCAGGTTTCTGAGGGAGTCAGCATTCCCACGGCAGGTCAGAAGACAAAGTAACTCACCATGATGTGTTTAGGTTAAGTGTTTTAGCACGGCAAATAGGAATAGCGTTAAATATGTATTAATTCATATGTTACGCCTCGCGTGGAATGAAAAGGGGGTCGTGGTTTTGTGTGTGAGGACATATATCACCTGCAAGGAATATTTATACACATCCTATCCATTCCTTTGAGCCCTCAAAGTGTAAGATCTCGCCTCAGGGCAGGAGTTCTGTATATTTAACAGTCAGCTGGCAACTGCTAGGTTGTTGCTGCTGTGTTTGGTTTTGCTTTTACTTTAACAAAAAGTGGTACTACTGAAGTTTCTTCTGTTAAAGATTTTTAATAGATCGTGTGGATGCTAATTAAGCAATAAGTATCCTGTTGTTAGAAGACATTAAGAAAGAAGTCAAATAACATTTCCAAGCTCCTCTAAGTGACAGTAGTTAGATATTGTGCATTAACAGGGTGAAGACACACTTGTGTTGGGGCTTTTCTGTGCTCTGCTGGTGATGAGTCAAATCAGCTGTGAGGGAGAGGGAAATTTTCACCATGCTCCTCTACTCCAACATTTTGCTGACGAAGGGGGCAATCACAGCATGAAACAGGTGGTTTTCCACATAGGTCCCCTCAGCACCAGAAGACTGTGAGCTATGCTATTCACTTCAGACTTAATATCAGACACAGATGTCTAAAATAGAAATATGGCATGGCACAGTGGCCATTATCAGGTGCTGAGAAACTGTCTTGGGGGACATGCAAGTGAGGCTGCTTTTTATGCAGTGAGATACATCGAGCAGGCCTTCATATCCATTAGAATTTGGGGGTGAAGGTCGGATGCAGGAGCTCAGTCAGACCCTCTGCCATCCTGTCCAATAAATAATTACAAGCAAATCGTGCCTTTCACTCTATGCTGATTGATGTTGAAATTGCTTTTGAAAGTTCTCATAAGTTCCTGTTATAGATTAAGTGCCGGTGTAGGAAAAATAACTGCACCCAACTGAAATGGGTGAATGTAATCAGGTTTAATGGACTCGAGAGCTTGTTGGGAATTAAATAACTATTGATTTGTTGGAAAGTTGCTGTCATTACAAAATGCCACTCTGGACGCATTATCCAAGCAGATAGATTAGAAGAAAGGGCCCTTTGAAAATTTGGGATGCCTTATTTCAATCTTTTTCCTTTTCATTCTTTCCTTAGAAAGATATATCCAGGCCTGTATTACTCCTTTAGCAAAGATCTAAAATAGTCAAGCAATGAGAGCTGTTAAAAAAAAAAAAAATTGTATGAGAGATACAGTTGAAATGTGTTGTTCTTATGAATACTTCTGTAATCTCTTTTTTCTCCCTGATGTTAAACCTGAAAATGGCATTTTGGAAACAAAGCCCACATAAGAGTTATTGTCCTAGTGAGTGAACTACGGCATTAAATGTTTTGGCCAGCTTCTCCCCCAAGATTTCACCTGCATTTACAGTATCTCTGGTCAGCTTATGACACCAGAATGCTGATTGTTTTTCTCTTGGAGTAAGTCTAAGTATCTGAAATAAATAATGCAAAGGATATTTGATAGGAATATTTATATCGTCCTCTTCTAAGCAGTAATTACATAACATTCAGAACTTTAATGGAAATTTTCTTCAAAACTATGTCTTGATGAATTGATTATGTAAATGTTTTGGGTTTTTTTTTTCTGGGTTGCAGGTTGAGAACCACAACCCTGAACTATTTTGGAATATGAGACAGTTTTAACATTTTTTTTAGGCTTATAAGATGGCAGTTTATTTGTTTGCATGGATTTCTGCAGAAAGTAGGTGTACCTCTGAGCAGGGATTCCCCATGATTTCCAACTGGTTTTATTACATGTGAAAGCAGTGTAGAGTATTGCTTAGATATCTGAGGGGATTATTTTGGGCTTTTTTTTTGTGATTTGTGGTGGAGCAGGAGAGGTCTCTGTGGAGCAATGTTTCTCTTCAGAGGTCCTGCACCTTCAAGAGATGCACATTATCTTAATCATTGATGTGTAGGTGCAGCCTGCTGCAGCCTCTCCTCCTGATTTCCTCAGTAAACTCTGTCATGCCTCCTCTGCTTGCCTCTGTCACACCCTCTTGGTGGGAGCAGGGGAATGTGTGACATCAGGGACAAACAGAAAGGGTGCACACTGTGGGGACATCACTGGACACACCATAAATGAGCAGCGGGGTGCATTTTCCTGACTGCAAATATTCAATTGAGGGCATTTTTATTCCTTGTAGCAATATGATGTTTTTGAGTGAGATGGTAGAAAGTGAAATGCATGAGTTCTTGGAGAGAGAGAGAAGGTCCAGGGTTACAGAGATGTTGAAGTGGATCATATAACGATAAATATGCTTGCGAATTTATTTTCCGGTAAATAAATATACCTTAAATAAACTTATTGGAATGATGGCCTATGACTTATTAACACAAGTTTTGAAATGAGAAAATATCTTTTCCTCTTCCTTCCTTCTCCTGGATAAAACTATTTGAGGTGGGAAAAAAAATCACATGAAAGTACAAATAACGCATAAATAGCTTTATGCCTCCTGTGGGTGGGGAGATATTTTCTGCCTTGGCACAAAAGAGCTGCTGGTGGCTTCACGGGCTGTCACAGCCCTGCTGCCACGAGGAGCCGGGCAGGGACTGCGGCGTGTGCTGAGGGCAGCAAGGCCCACGTTCTGTCAGGGCTGTCCCGCTGCTTCTCCTGGCAAGGGAAATGAAAGAAATGCCATCCAGGATTAAGTGGCAATCCAGTAAGAGATTTCTTATCCTGCTCTTGGTTCCCATCCCGGTTTAGTCATTTGATTCCCATGGGGGAGCCCGTATGTCCGGAGAAGCGGTGGAGTCAGGAGGGTGTGGGATGGACAAGGTCCATCTGCCTTGGCCAGGGTGTGGAGCCTGGACAAGTGGCTCTGTGTTACTACTTTTTAATGTTTATTTTTTTTTTTTTTAAAGGCTGCAGTCTCACAATTGAGAAAATGCTATGTTTTTTAAAATAATATCTGAGAGGTCATGTCAGCTCCAGCTTTCATGGCTCTGAGTGTTTCAGGTGTATAAATCTCTGCAGTTGTTCCAGTTGCTTGGAATGTGAGGCTTGTGATAAAATATTTTGAAAACAACACACATGCAATATATGGCATTTTAATAATGGATGTTCAATTATTTATTACATGGCTGGGTTAGGTAGCTCCATTTCCATTTAGCAGAGAAAGAGGAGTTCATAGGCATTGTTATGAAAGTTATTAAAGTTGAAATTGCTTAGACTTTTCAGTAAACTACTGGAATTCCTTTTAATTCTGAAAGGAGACACAGTTCTAACCAATAGAAAATTTATATATAAAGATTATAAAGATGGGAATATGGTCAGATTTTTTTAGTGGTTTTATTTTAACCTAGTGACAAAAAAAAGTTCTAAGAGTTCTGAGGCTTTAAGCTTATGGTCATTGTTAAAGGCTTCAGCCAACTAAGTTAAAACCTTTTGTTCTGCTTTTATTTGCTTATTTATGTAGGGGTAAGGGGGAGGGCTGGAAAAGTAGAGAATAGGCTGTTGATTAACCATTTCAATAAACTGGGACTTACTGTACCTTTAAGTACATAATTCTCAAACTTAGATTATTCTTAAAATATTTAATTTTTCTTTTTTTTTTTTTTTTTTTTTTTTTCCAATCGATCTTATTTTCCATAAGTGGTTAACCAGCTTGTTTGACTGACAACTGAAAAAGTGCTAATCTGGAGACTGTTCCATTTTATTTTGGGGCTGAGAGAATTGCCTAGAATATGCTGTGAAAAGTAGTGGTGCAGACTTCATCATGGTGCCATCACTTCACCCATCTGGAAAATCCCTGTTTTAGTGCCGTGTGTTGGGAAGTGCTAGCAGTGGGTACATTCTGAATTCTTGTAGGTGTTAGTGTGTTAGGCTACCTGCAAAATCCCACTCGCTTGCTGGCAGTCCAGGCTTGGGGAATTGTAGGGATTTGTTGTGTCACCGTACATGAAAAAGGCTTTTGTAACTTGGTAGGTTTTATTTGAATAATACATTTGAAATAACAATGAGGAGAGGTTTTAATTCTCGCAGTGTTGCCTGAGGTAGTGTATGGTTATTTCTGTTGGTTTTAGATTATGATCTAGTGGAAAGCAGAGCGTAATTTCTGTTTACATTGGCTGAATTGCCTCTTTGAAATGCAGTAAGCAGATGATTTAGCTTAAATGCAGATTTATTCTGGCTTGATTGTGTTGTTCTGTCTCTCCTGCTACTAGTACTGTACTCTCTGTGTTTTGTGAGTGGAGGCTAAATGTGTTTTACTATTGCAATCCCTTTGCATGTGGCTATGTATCTTATTTTGGTTTTGAGAGACCATATCTAACATTTCTTCTCTTAATCTGAGAGTTGCAAAGTTTTTCTTCTTTTTGTATCGAAAGTGCTTTTAGCAGATGCAAAGTGGTGTTAGTGATGAATATAGTTTGTATTATTTTGAGAACTGAAAACTCTTGTAAACAATTTCCATGTCTGGAAATCATAGAATTGTTTCTTGCAAAAGACCTCTAAGGTTATCAAGCCCGACTGTTAACCCAGCACTGCCAAGTCCACCATTAATCCATGTCCTTAAGTGCCACATCTATGCTTAATTTTTAATTTACCCTTTTAAAATACCTCCAGGGACGATGATGATTCAACCCTTTTCCTGGGCAGCCTGTTCCAATGCTTGACAACCCCTTTCTAACATCCAATTTAAATCTCCCCTGGTACAACTCGAAGCCATTTCCTCTCGTTCTGTTCCTTGGGAGCAGAGCCTGGCTCCCACCTGGCTACACCCTGGTGCCAAGAAGCTCTAGAGAGTGAGAAGGTCCCTCCTGAGCCTCATTTTCTCCAGCCTGAGAGCCCCTCAGCTGCTCCTGGTTCTCCTTCCCTTCCCTGGACCCGCTCCAGCCCCTCCATGTCCATTTGCAATTGAGGCAAGTGCCCACAACTGGACACGGCGCTCCAGCCACGGCCTCAGCAGTGCCCAGCTCAGGGCCACGAGCACTGCCCCACTCCTGCCGGCCACGCCATCGCTGCCATTGGCCTTCATACCCACCTGGGCACTCCTGCCTCAGCTTCAGCCGCTGGCCACAAGCAGCGCCAAGCCCTTTCCTGCTGGCAGCCTTTCCACACGCTCTGCCCAAGCCTGCAGCTGCAGGGGCTTCTTGTGGCCAAAGGGCAGCAGCCGGCACTTTGGTTTCTGCAACCTGCGGCCGCTGCTCTGGGCCCGAGCAGCCGCGGCCGGGGCCCTGCGCACAGCCTTCCCACCCTGCGGCACATCCTGCGTGCTGTGCACCGCTTCCTGAGGGGATAGTCAGTGTTATACACCAATTCCTGAGGGACATTCAGTGTTATCCACCAAATCTGAGGACATCAGTGTATCCACCAAATTCCTGAGGGACATTCAGTGTTACGCACCGAATTCCTGAGGGGACATTCAGTGTTATCCACCAAATTCCTGAGGGACATTCAGTGTTATCCACTGACTTTCTGAGGGGACGTTCAATGTTATCCACAAGTTTCCTGAGGGGACATTCAGTATTATCCACCGACTTTCTGAGGGGACATTCAATTTTATCCACCGACTTTCTGAGGGGACATTCAGTGTTATCCACAAGTTTCCTGAGGGGACATTCAGTGTTACCCACCAACTCCCTGAGGGGACATTCAGTGTTGTCCACTGACTTCCTGAGGGACATTCAGTCCCCTTGTCCAGCTGGTGGATGCAGGCACTGAGCAGAGCAGGTCACAGTGCTGATTCCTGGCCATCTCATGGGTCACTCCCCTGCCCGCTCTCCAGGCCTGGCCATCACCCAGGTCCCACACAGAGGGCAGTGCACCCATCCACTCCACCAGCAGCCACTTTGCAGGACTGTTCTGTGGGAAATGATGGCTGGACAGACACATCTCATCCCTTTCCCTCCTGAGAAGGAGATCAGCTCAGTCAAGCAGGACCTGCCTTTGTGT
The DNA here is from genome assembly GCA_009741485.1 of Malurus cyaneus samueli. Taxonomy (NCBI): domain Eukaryota; kingdom Metazoa; phylum Chordata; class Aves; order Passeriformes; family Maluridae; genus Malurus; species Malurus cyaneus. The sequence goes on along the minus strand of CM019227.1, from coordinate 14,980,153 downwards.
AACTCCCCCCACTGGCTGAGCCTGATGGCTTCCTTGTCCTGATCGTACTTGAGATGATCTGCTCCATACAGCTTTGGATTAAATTCTTTTTCCTTTTAATCTATGGATCAGGCAGCATAGCCAATGTACATTGTTGGTGAAACTTAGCTGCTTGAGAGGCTGCAGACAGCTTGGATGTGTTTGGTATTGCCACTGCAAGAATTTATTTTCTTTTAACTTGCCTTCATTTCTTGCTAATAATGTCATCAAATACACAGTGAGTGAACCTGCTGGGGCGAGAGGAATGGCAATGACACAGAATGTCTGTCCCAGAAAGACAATTGTAGTAAGAAGTATAGTTTATCTGAACATTTTTAGCTCAGCTATGAAACAAGTGGTTATTCTGCCTTCCCGTCTGCATCATTTTTGTCTCACTGGCTTTAATTTCAGAAACCAACTGGTGACACAATTCCAGTGAGCCCGGCAACACTGCCTCTCCTCTCATTCTGTCAGCTTGGTCAGTGCTGTGTTTTAGTCAGGGCTCTTTTCATCTGTCAGATTTCATCTGACACTCAGCAGGCAGAAATTTTTCATTTTCCACTTTTGCATGTGATATCAGTATTAGTGAATTTCAGACATGATGACCTATAATTATGGTCACTAGCTTGGGTGTTGGATAAAACACTCCAGAGGAGTGTTTTAACATGGGAAAAACTGGGTGAATCTTTCTGACTTCAGCTTCTGCAGGATTTTTAAAGTGGAATAAATACAAGGATATTTGAGTTTGTAGGAAAAAAATCTAGATATGAAATAGCTTTGATTAGGGTAAATACTTTTTATTTTTTCATCCTCGAAATAAGACAAAGCTTTTAAGATGTGGATTCTCTCTAAAAGCAGATTGTTTAATTTGGCTTCCCCAACTAGAAACCAGCAAACTGATACCACTGTTTCCAAGGATCTGGAATTTCAGCTAATTTTTTTCTCTTTCTCTGACTCATGCATAATCATCAGCAATAAAACTTCTGATGGCCAGATTATGACAGGAGATACAACTTTGAAGTTCTTTTGCTTTCAGTAGAATGATTCACAACTGACATAAAAATATGCTTGTACATCTAAATATAGAACAATCATTTGAATGGCGTTGGCTTGAATATTTTACCTATTTACCCTCTGCTAAGTTTTATCTTGTGTTAAATGAGCTAAGGTTAGAAACCCAGTTCAAATACATCTTCTGGCCTGTCTGTTTGATTGCTTTTTTTAACTGAGGTGTGCAGGTAACTGTTTGCTCAGACCTGGTTTCAAAGAGGGTGTTGGAAAAACATACAAAATGTCTATTTCAGTAGATGAGGTTGTGGGAAAAAAAAAATGGTAAGGGCATAATTATTTAAAGTTTAAGTACTTTCACCTGCAGTAATTGGAGATGGCATTTAACTGTTCTGTTACAACCTGAGAGTGAGGGAACCACACCTGGCAAATATTTGATCTCACAGCTGCTTTAAGTTAATGAGCATCCAAAGGGTTCACAGATAATTTGGAAAATTTTGTGGGTTTGTATTTAAGTGTAGTGACAGGTAATGAACAGTGTAAATAGATAGCTGGAAGCTGACCCAAGTAAATTTTCTCTGTCAGACTTTTTACTTGTGTTCCACAAGACTGAGATTATTGTGGGTTAGAAAAAATACTGATGCCTGGTTTCCTTGTCTTTCTCTAGTGGAGAGAGATGTGTGAGCTAGAGAGCTTGGAGAATGACTTAATCCTCTAGTTCTGATGGATTTATTAAATCAGTAAAGAATATAATTCCTTTTTTAAATCTGTGTATTGTTTTATGGCTGACTACGATGAGAAGAAAATAAAAATCTCTCACCTGTGTATTCAAGAGTCAGAATGGTTCATGTTCTCATTTTATTTGAGACCTCGAACTAAATAAAACATGGGGCATTTCAAGGAATGTTATTTATCAAGGAAATGTTATTCAGACTTTATTGATCAGTATTCTTCTGTAAAAGCGACTTATCTCTTAAGATAAAGCTAAAAGTGCTCAAAGCAGGGAACTGAACTATGCAGCTTTTTTATTGTGGTTTTTCTTTTTAATTCTGAAGGATTAAAATTATGATGAAATGCTTATTATCCCATGGATTTTTCATCTAATAGAGCTGGAAATACACTTTTGTTATGTCTCTGTCCTCACTTTGCTGTATTATTCCAAAGCATGGATTGCCCTCCTGTATGCTAATTAGTAGCATTTAAAAATCATAAAGGAGACTGTAAGAGGCTGTTTTATATTGATTTACTATGATAAATGTCTGTGGCACTTTGCTTTTTTTTTTTTTTAATTGTTTTAATAGATAACAAATCCAGTAAAATACATCTCCAGACATCTCAGACATGTAAGCTTCAAAAGATCCAACCCAGGCAAGAGAGTGGCTGCCAAATGCAAATACAGGGTTTCTCTGTAAATTACTAGCAACTGTGCAGGTACACATCAGCTGTCTTTATTTCCACTGACAGTGGAGTTGAATACGAGCGTGTTTCAAACACCTTGAGAACAAATCATGTTGACACTTGAAACCAAGAAAGAGAAAAAAGGGACTTTCCAAACATTTTACTTCCATTCTTGAGAAAACCTTAGAGTTATGTTGAATCAGAACCTAAACATGGGTGAGTGTTCCAAAAAGGATAATAAGAACAGGTTTAGAAGAAAAAAAACCAGTTTTTTTAAAAGCTATAGCCCTGCAGATGGTTAAAAGCAAGTTGACATTGAGTTGAGAAATAAAAGGTGACTAGAGGTGAGGGAAAGCACATCTTCCTGCATTTGTGAATGATCCTGGAGATAATAATCCAGAATGAATCATCCTTTCTTCCCCTGCTAGCCTCGCTGTGATGCTGACTGAAGTGAATTGGCAAACCTGAGAAGTCCTTTGCTACTCCCTGGAGAGAACTTTGCTCTGTCAGTGCAGCTCAGGGGATTCAGCTCAGCTGGTTGCTGAGCAGAGTCTGTGAGATGGGACCTGCTTCAGATATCTGAAAGCAAATTGGGACGTGTTTACCCTCTGTGCAAGATGGTTCCTTATTTTCTAATATGTTGGATATGTATTTTATATAGACAGGGTTTGTGTTGATTTTTTTTTTTTTTGTCAGTGGGCTTAGTGCTTGACCAGCTTTTTAGGGTTATTTGTTTGTTTGTCTGATGTACTAGAACTTGCCTATGCAAAAGGATTTAGAGATATATTTTGAGAAATACAGACCAGCTTTTCATGAAATAAGTTCACTTTTGCTAGGCTTACTTTCTCTTTGACTTGGTATTTGAGTAACTTTTTTTAAATGAATTTTCAGTTTCCTAACAGTTGGGGTATAGAGAGAAAGTAAACCTGTACAAATGTATTTCAGTGCTCTGTTAGAATGAAAATGTTTTCATTTCAGTTATTTAATGAAAACCAAAAAATAAAAACTGTTTAGGGTCATCAAAAACCACCAGGATGGAAGATGATTCTGTCTTGGGTACAAAAAGCAGAAATGGCAAATTCTTAAGAAAGCCATGAGGATTGTTAGCAGAATCTCAACAAAATTTGATTCAACAGAGGCTCAGTGATACTTGCAAAGGTCTGATCCTCAGCATCTTAAATAATTTATATTCCATGGTGGTTCAGTTTGTGGTCCCTGGGAAGTGTCCTGCAATGGAGAGCTGTGTCTTCAGGTCCCTGCTGTACAGAGCATGGGCTCATTGTTTGATTTTCATTCCCAGCAATGTTCCTTTCAGAAGTGCAGCAATCTTTTCCACCTTGTCCTGAGACAGAACCAGGGGAATGCACAATCTAACGTGTTCTGTTGTGACAAGTCACGCAAGAGCCTGCTCTGAGATGAGCATGGAAAACACAGCACCAGCCTTCCTCTCACTGAGGGAAATGAAATGGAATTGGAGCAGCCCCTCCTTCTGGAACACAGGAATAAATTACACTTTTGATTATTACTTTAACAAAAAATCTTATATTGAAACATCCAACGGTACCAGTTTGGGGGGGGTTTTGCTCTTTTTTTCCTTTTTTTTTTTTCCATTATGTCTAAAATGAGAAAAAAGCAAACTTGAAACTCTGAAATGATCTTAACCTGTCTGTGACCAACTCTTAAAAATCTGTCTTTTCATTGAAAACATAAACATCAGTCTCGTGTTTTGCTACCCACATACAAGAGGACTTGAGGCCAGCTGAAACACAGCACCTAGGGCTGGGCTCAGTTCTCAAAAGACCAGCCAGGCAAATTGTTTTTCCCACTCAGTTTTCCCCTATTAACTCAGTTCTGCCATTTCCCATTCATTTTTAAAAAGTGTGTGCAGAAATGACTCATTGTAGTTCCAAGTTTGTTTACTTGCTCAGAATCTTACACATAAAATAAAGGTGAGTATTGTGTGTAAGGATTTACTTCTGAATACTTATAAAGTTTACCTGAGATTGTCCATTTCCAAAGAAATTTTTCAAACCCGATCATTCTGTGAGAAAAGCAATAGATGGATCGGTTTCATTATAGCCCTGGTCAGTGTGTACTGGGAAAGTGTCCTCCCTGCTCCTGGGGTGACTTATTTTGTAGACACAAGTTGTTAAAACCCACTCTAAGCTTTCGAACGCTGCTGTTACAGGAAATGAAATCCATCCATTGCAGGATTCTCCCAGTGCCATTTTTAACTGACACACTGTGCTGGATTGACTGAAGTGAGTGCGCGGTCTTTTTACTGCGGAGATGAATGTTTTTATTTTTATGCCTTCCCCCGTGAAGGAACAGTTAAAATGAGGCGCAGGGAAATGTAACAGATGTTCACACACATTTCCCATCTGAAACTGCCTTCCACTGGCCAAGACGATTGTTAGGCACAATTAAGCCCAGTATATACATCCTGTACTGTAAGCCAAGGCTGCTGAGGATGTTCCCAACAGGGGAGCACAGTTTTGGAAAGAAGGAAGTTTGTATGAACTTGGATCTGTGTGGAAAACAAAGGACATCTGAATGAGCTTGTGCCCTTATGTCCTCCATGTATCCTTAAGGTGCAACTGTATATATATATATATTATGTATATATATACAGCTATAGATTTAGGAGGCACTTTTTTTTCAACCCATGAGCAAATTCTCTATGCATTTCAGGGATGCTAACACTTGAAATCTGATTTTTTAGAGGCATTTGGTGTAATGTTGCCAACTGACTTTAAAAGCTTTTGCTATTATGCCTTGTAATGTACCACATTCAGTGTAATTGGCACTGCAATCAGCTTTATGATGGCAACTCTTCAGGATGACTGCAGAAAAATATATTCACAATCTATTTTTTGCATATGATGTCTGAAATTTGAGTTACTTCTTGATTTCAGAGGTATTCTGCTAGTGCAGACTTTTGAACTCATCTATGAAATGTTTATGCAAAGAGTGGTATTTGTTATTTCCAGTGCTGTGATAGCACCTACTGCTGAAAAAGACACTGAGAACCAAATGCTGTTATATTTCATGATTTGTATTGTAATTGATCCCATTAGAGTTGGCCATCCTGGAAAAGCATGCTTTCCTGGCAGAAAATTGCAGTGATTTACTATTTCTGTTGTATCAAAATATTATACAGACGTCGTGAAACTGTGTTGACCTAAAAATGTCAGTGGGTATTTCATATCAGTCTCCTTTTGTGTTTTGTTTTGGGGAGGGGTGACACAAAAATGCAAGGCAGACATTGCTTTGCTGTTGTGTAATGCCTGGTTTTTAATAATGTAAAAAGCTCTGTGCCAGGTCTGTAAACAGAGTCTGTAAGTTCTGGGCAGCCACTCAGTCTTTTCACTGAATCATGCAAGAGATTTCTAGAGCAAAGCTCTTTGTTATTCCAGTCCTATTTTCCTGTAATAAGACACAATTTTACAAATTTTTTTTCCTATCTTTCTCTGGCCTTAGTTGTATATAATGGTTTTTTTTGTTTGTTTGTTTTACTTTTTTTTTAGCTTCCTCTTTAGATGGATATAAGTTGGGTTTAGTATTTCAGGTTATTTATTACTTATGGCAGAAATAGGGTGAAACTTGTCCTGAATCTCAGATGCAGATGATGAGACACAGTTACCTGTATTTCTTGGGGGGAAAGAAGTGGGAATCATTTTCTGGAAAACATGATTTGTTCCTCTGGGTGAATATGTCTTAAATACCTCTTTGTCAGTTCACTGGAACTGATGGAGTTCTGAGGAGTGCCTGGAACCTTGCTTGACACAGCATATGGCCTTTCTATGTGCCTAAAAATTATTCAGTGAGTGCTAACTTGTGGTGGCAATGTGTTTATCTCTGGTGCTCGTTCTCAAGCAGCGTTGTCTTGTTTAAGTGGCTGTGAAATGTACTTTTTATATGCTGTTCTGCGGTCATCTTCAGGTCTGTATAATCCTGGCTTAAGGTGTCTGGCTGCAAATTTACCATTTGCATTATTATTAGTTGGTTCTTGCAGAACTGAGCTATTTTTTTATTTTTTTTTTTTTAATTTCAAATAAAATGCTTTGTCTAAAAGAATAATAGCAAAATGCTGAGAAAGGTGTTTTTATTCTCTTGGTTCCAATAAGAAATGGAAGATCAAGGGGAGCAGAGGTGATGCTTTAAGCCTTATTTAGCATGGGAGGGATTATTTGGAAATATTAATAAATGTGTAGCATTGTGCTTTTGGATAGGAGGGGTGAGAATTTTTGGTTTGCATTTTCACTTTGTCAGTTGGGTGCTTTAAAGAGATTTTCCTCCCCTGAGTTCTGCTAGTCAAGATCAGATACCTGAAATACTTAAAAGCAGTTCTGAGTCAGTGCCAGACCATGTAATTATTGAATCCTTTATTTCATAGCTTTATTTGTTTTTGAGCATTACTTTTCTGACACAGCAAAACAATCTGTCCAAAGCTTCCTTTTCTTGATAATATTCTGAAGATTTTTGTAATATACGGTTTTTCTCAACGCTTGGCACTTTCAGTATTCTACGTACCTCTACTACTTCTCACCGTGTGTTTTAGAAATCTTTTATTTTGTATCTAATTTGAAACACTTCTCTGATAGTAAGTGGCATAACCTTTTCTAATCTTACTAATTAAAATTATCTTCTGGTCACCATTTTTCCATTCCTTTGCAAAGGAATACGGCATCCACATCACAAAAATAGCTGGTGAGTCGGGAATCAGACACCTTCAGAAACAGATCCAGATGTATTTTTAAGGAACAGTGTGTGCTAGCAAGCATTTCAAGTCTTTCTGGAATTATTTCTTGAGAATGATGCCTGTTAGCTGCTGAGGTGGTTCTCATATGTACTGCCTAAATGGTGTCTGTTTTACTCCCTGACCTAATAGCTAAAGAATTAATTAAAATTAATTGAAATAATTAAGCTGTCTATTTGTCATAAAAGTAGCAATACTATTGCATTGTCAGTTTTTAAGTTTTTCCCTTTGTTCTTCTGGATGCTTACATAATCCTGCTTCAGCACCGCATTTCCTTGGAGGGGAGGATAAAAGTTTTAAATTAAGAAAGATTATTTTTTGTGGGTTTGGTTTTTGGTTTTTTTGTTTTTTTTTGTTTTTTTTTGTTTTTTGTTGTTGGTTTTTTTTTTTTTGCTAGATTGTAATTCAATTGTAATTTTTTGCTAGTTGTAATTCAAGAATAAGATAAAGTAGGTAATATTAATTATCTGTCACACCTTTTTGGGAAAATAACAGCGTACATACTTAGTGATTTTGTTTAATAGTTAGCTTTTGTACTTTTAACAGGACAAGAGTCTTTGATTATGTATTACCCACTGCAGAAATAGAAAAATCAAATTGAATCTGATATGGTTCTTTTTCTTTCTCCGTCTCAGGGCAGAACACTTTGTTAAAAATTGATTCCACACTCTTTGGCAAAAGCCATTTCTCTAATGTAACAAAACCTAAGGGGTTTTTGTTATCATCTTTTTTTATTACTATTATTATTTTTTACTTTCAAAATTAGACAGTGAATGTATACATTTATATAGAGGAATTTTCTTGCTATGAAGAGGTATTTCCAGTTCACGGGCTCAAAGATGTTCAAGCCAGGAAGGATCATTATGATAATTCAGCCTGTCCTCCTGAATGTACATTGTACAGAACTCCTCTCAGAGACTGGCTTAAAGCAGACATTTTGGAAGATATCTATTCTTGATTTAAACCTCCAAGTAATTTTGGTTCCCTGAGTTTCACTGCTGCCCTACTGAACTGTTTGCATGTTTAATTATCCTTGCAGTTTGGACATTACAGGGTTCTATTTCTCTTTATTTCTGCTCCTGGCCACTATTTCCTGCTGTGTTTTCTGTCTGCAAGATTAAAAATGCAAAATAGCCTCAGATAAATGAGGAAGCCCTTGAAGTGTGCTGCCTCCTACAAGAGATATATATCAAAGACAGAGAGGAAAGCAGGGGAGGAAGAAACCTGGTGCAATCACATCATCTACTTTTCTGCCTGAAAGCAAGATCAACTTTGCCTCTGTCATTCCTGAGAGACATTTGCTCAGCCCATTCTGGAACAACAGGGTCTCTCTAACCTCTGCAGGCATTTTGCACTTGCACTGGAGGGGTTTCTTCTCCCCAGTGTCTGAGTTGAAAATCTTTTCTTGTGTAATTTAACTTCCCACTGTTTTATGGAGAGTGGGCATACAAAATGCATTATTTCCATCCTTTTCATGGTGGGCCATTATCTACCTAAAGATAGTGATGTCAACCTCGGCTTTCTCTCCTTGCAGCAGTGCAATCCTCATTCCTCCAGTCTTCCCTTCTGGAGCTTATCTTTGCCTCCTCCAGTTGTGAGCCATTTGGATAAGATTTTTAGATCTGCAGAATTTTTTAGCTATTCATTTCTTTTCTTAAGAAAAACATGAAGCATAACTTTCCTTCAGATACCTGAAATTGGAGTAGGATGTAATAAAATCTTGCTGGTAGAGACAGATGTACGATGGAGAGGAGAGGTGAGAGTTAACAGTAAGTCATGAGACACAGAGCACTGTGAAGGATGAGTTTATTTTGCTGTTATTAAAAATTTCATTTCAGGATAATCCCTCTGAGACTTAACACGTTATTTTAAGAAAAGCTTCCTAGAGCAGCAGTAAACAAGACACAGTACAGTAGGTTCAAACGATTCATAAATGTTTGGATTTTTTTTTTAAACATCCCATTTATTGAGTCTGTTTCTAATACAGCACTGAAAGAAGCAGCAATCATGTTGCCTGTGTGTTTGCAAAGAGTGACATTTGTAAAGTAATCTATTTAAATAATCAGCACTCTGAAGCCTTGTCTGCTGTTTTTGGCTGTCAAATTTTGTGAAGTAGGAGGAAAAACATTTAAAGCACGGGCTAGCTTTTTAGTGATTTTTGCATATCCTTGTTCAGCAGCTCAGCTGAGGATTGGTTTAGAGGTGCTGCTGTGTGTGTGGAAGCGTCTGTCTGTCTGCATGGCTTTGGGAAGACCACATCCTGTGCCCCTGGATGTCCAAACAGCAGGAGCATCCTTTGCTTCCCATTTTATTTCATGGCCTTTGCATTAATGTTGACACGGGTCAACTCTTTCAGTCACAGGGGTGGCTTTTTGCACCAGAACCATGTTCGGTCCCACCCCCTGTCTGAGGGGACACTGAAATGGAAGCAGAAATGCACAGACTTAAATATGAGAAATACATGGTTTTCTCTGTGACATCAGCACAGTGGGTAATGACCAGGATGTGTAATTGGTAGGGATAACTGATTATTTACATATTGGTAGAAGGAATAAGTGATTATATTAAAGGCAAAACAGTAAGCAAAATGCACACAGGCCACCCTTGTATTCCCTGACATTATTTTTTCCCTTGATAATCATCATACTTACAGAATTATTGTCTTAAATGCACAATTTCTCCTTTTTCTCTTTTCAATTTGTGAAGATAGGTGACAAAATACAAAGTATGAATGCATTTTTTCTTTGGTTCTTTCAAAGCCGCAGTCTGCTGTAAAATCTTGTGTTACAAATAATTAATCAATATTTCATCTGACAGCCTCCAGTAAAGAAGCATTTTGGCATGTGTTTAGCAACATTCCTGTTCAAGGAGGCACTGAAATTACAGTAAAGCACATGCTGAAGTGCTTTCCTGAATCAGGATCCTAGCACTCAGTAGATACAATCACATTTTCTCAAGTTTTCCCCTGGCGTTAATATTGATGATAGGATCTGAAACTCTGAAGCATGGATCAAAAATAGTCTGTGATCAGGAAAAAAAACAGTCTGTGATCAGGACCTCAGATAAGAGGTCATGGAAAAGGGAGATGAAGAAACACAAGGTAAAGTGAAATAAATGAGCCTTAGCAAAGTGGGATGTATTTGCCAGTTTTTATTTGCATTGCTTTGTGTAAAGTGACTCAGAAGCCCCCCCATATGTGCCACATTTCTGCTTTGAGAAAGCTTCTTGTCCTGAAAAACAACCTTGAGGTTTTTTTTTTTTTTTCCTTATTTATTCCCTAGAGTGTTAATGTGTTGAGGTGTGTGCAGCAGAAATAACCCTGGGAGCAGGTCAGGGTAGTGAGTGATGGGAATGGGGTGGAGCCTCACAGCCCTTCTTGAGGGTCTCCATGTCACCACTGCCAAGTCTTGTTCTTGTAGAATTTACTCTGAATTTCAGAGAAGAATGAGAGCTTCCTCTTCTCTTAGTGACCATCACTGGGGAAAGCTTGGAAAGGGTCCAGCGTGGTAAAAAATGTATAAAGATAAGAGTGCCTTTTGCCCAGACACAAAATACAGGTAATAGAGCATCTTTTCAAGAAATATTAATGAAGTTAATTTATAATATTCCATTTATATCATGAAAGAACAGAGGTGACTGCAGGCTATGATTTCTTCTGCTTTGGGTTCATAATCATAAACAAGATTTTAGTAAATTAAGACTATCATATTAATGGCCTTAAACTGAAGGTTTCTGTTAGATATTAGGGAGAAATTCTCTATGAGTGTGGGCAGGCCCTGGCCCAGGGTGCCCAGAGAAGCTGTGGCTGCCCCTGGATTCCTGGCAGTGTCCAAGGCCAGGCTGGAGGGGCTTGGAGCACCCTGGGATAGTCAAAGGGGATGGGACTGGGTGATCTTTGAGATCTCTTCCAACCCAAACCATTCCATGGTTCTGTCTATATAATTTTTGTGCAATTTCTTTTTGTTCCCTGTGATTTATCATCCTCCTCTCTGCTGTGGTTTATGCATAAATAGGAAGTGATCCTTGTAATGTGAACAAATCATGAGTGGAAGGCCTGAATTCCCTTTCAGGCGTTTGCTTAATATGTTTTATATTTTGTCTCATGGATATATGTGTGGATATCTGTGTATTTAATTACATGAGAAAGTTTTTTGTCTGGAGCACACAAGGAGAGTCCTGGTTCTCTTGTACCCTAAAGTGGATCATGTATTTTCATCTTATGAAAGTTATCACAGCTGATTTCATTCTTTCAGGGACAGATTCTGAGGTATTTGCATATATTATAAAATTAAAGTACAATAGTGATGTTTTGTGACAGACTTGTGATAAGGACTTGTGTGTAGTTTTAAAGTCTGTGGATAGTGGGAATGCAGGCCTGTTTTCTTTTTAGGTTTTTATCTAGATTTTAAGCTATTTTGTTAAATACAAAATCTGCTAGTGAAGATAATAGAATACTTCATGCTTGAAGATTGTGGTGGAATTTTTCAGTAAGGTAGAGTTTACAAGGATTTTAAAACTAGCAAAGGTTTGGGTGCTTAAAATTTACCATTATCAAAATACTCTTTATTTCAGGTGGGGTAAGCATGCTCTTTTTGTCACTTGCCATGTTTATTGTCACCAGCATGTGCTTAAATCCCACTCTGTACTCACTGAAGCTTTGCTGAAGAATGTCAGTCAATAGTTACAAAGCTGTCAAACACTTTTCCCTGAGTTAAATTTACACAGGCACCTCAAGAAGAAATTAATGAAGTCTTGTTTCACTGCACATGTGTAGCCATTTTTAATAAACTTTTAGGGATTTGAAGTACTTTCTGTGCACTTGCATTTGTTTCTGGATTACAGAATGTATAAAAGCTTCGCCAGCCTTGGCAGAATGAGGGGAATTGCAGTTTACCATTTTCTGTGGCAAACACTCACTTTAGGTCGGTGATATGTGAATTTACTCGCTTATTTATTATAGCAGTGATAGATTATTCTCACTTCTACTTAAATTTGACAAGCTGCGCAGTGCTAAACCCTGCTAAAATGGTGCAAAGACCCAATTACATAAACTACAAAGGCATGCAAGAGTAAGCAAAGAAAAAAAACATATAAAAGGATTAAAGATCAAAAATAGAATGATTCCAGTGAAACTGCATTAGGAGACATCAGGCAGGGAAACATGAAAGAATTAGAGTATGAAGAACAAAGCTTTATAAAGCTTCTGAAAACTGGCAAACATATTTTTAAAATTACTTCTGTTAACCCTTTATATTAGAAGGAAAATTATTTCTTGGGAAAGTTCATGCTTTCTGGTGTTGTAATGAACTAGAATTGTGTTTTTCATGTGTTTTGTTGGTGGAGTTTGGGGTTTACCTGCAGAATAGTGGGAGCTGACTTTAACCAATGATACGAAAAGTAAGTTGTGTTTTTAATTTTAAATAATATCCCATTGAAGATTTAAGAAGAATTACAGGATGATTTTACCTTTTTATTCCTTCTGTGGCTTTAAAAACCTCCTTTTCCAGCTCATCCTTATTTTCTTACACAGTAGATGTGGTGTTGCACTGTCTGGAGAGTGCTGAAAAATAGTGCCACAGTCAGGAATGACCAAGGCATTTGGCCCTCACTTTCTCCTTTACAAATGACTATTGTGTAGAATTCATTTTCTTTGCTCAGGGAACTGGGAAAATGGGATAAATGAAAAATAACCCTTGCAGGAGTAAGACTTAATTCATTGCAATTCCCCCATGTTCACTGGAAGAACCAGATGAAGTACAGACTCCTATAGTATTGCTAAAAGGGTTTCTGTATTTCCCACAAACAGGGCTGCTGCTGGAGTTGAACCAGTTCAGTCACTAATGCAGATCACAATCACAGCAGGGCCTGAATGTCTTTTAATGTCTAATTGACAGTTGGAACAGGCCTTTCTTTAGGTGAGTCTTCAAAATACTGCACAACTTCTGTATAAATCAACACTTGTTGTGTATTTGTGGTCAGCACCAAACTCCTTCCTGTGGCATTTTAGCTGAACTTATTGTTCTGGTTTCCCTTTCTACCTCCTGGCGCAGTTTGGGAATGGCCGAGAAGAGTTGTGATTTTTTTTTTTCTCTCTTAGTTTTTTTTTTTATTTTTTTTTTTATTTTTTTCCCCTCGGTGGCAGCACTGGCTGCTGGCTGAGGTGCTGTGCAGACAGCCCCTGTCCCTGCTCTGGGGGTGCTCTCTGTAGCTCTTGCAGGCTGGTTGAAGCCTGGGAGGGATACAAAGCAAGACAGATGGTTTCCCACAGACTTCCCCTCTAGCTCTTTCATCTTTCATCTAACTATTAATTCATCTGTTTGGATGGATACATTCACGCATGGAACCAAGATGAATAATAATGAGATTTTTAATAACTCCCTACATTTGCATTCCTTGTAACTCTTTACATGGTTCTAGCTGATTAAAATGAATCATTTACATAATTAACATATGGTTATAGTGTTGGCTTTAATATGCTGATTATCTCAGTACTTTTGTCTAGAGTCAATTGGATTCAAACTGTAACAATTGTTTGAAGTGAGAATAGTTTATTCCTGTGAGGGTTGGTGAATATTTGCCATGGGGCCTGATTAGAAATAGCTCAACTGTCCAAGAATTCTTTAATGTAAAGCATGTATCAAAAAATAAAAAAAAAATAAAAATAAAAAAAATGTCACCTACATCTGCTGTGCTAGGGTCAGGCTTTACAAACAGCTTTCTTTGCTTGAAGAGACTTCTGCCATTAGTTCCTTGATGAGCTGGTAGCACAATACCAGGCATAGTCCTGAGAATCAAGCAAGAACAAACAATACAAGTGTAATGGTTTCTTATTTTTAAAGACTTTTTTTTTCTTTAAATCAGCTTTAATAACATAATGTTTTTAAAAATTACATTGAAGTAGAATTAGGATTTTTTTTTTATTACACAAAATATGTTTTAGTGTCTTTGTATTCACTGGATTACCCTACTCCAAAGATTAAAAGAATAATAGTTTTCATATTTGTTACTTTGTTTGTTTTCTCCTGGTACATATTTGCAGCAAGTCACACTGAAGCAATTGTAGTTTAAGAATTGGTGGTACATTTTCCAATCTTGCTCTCACCTTTGGTGATGTGCTCAGCTTCCTAATGCAGAGGCTGCTTGAAAAGAGAGAATTGTCAGTTTTTGTGGTTAGGTAACTAACACTTGTGTCAATGAATGCTTTTTGAACATTCATGAATATTTGAAGCAAATTTGTGTTAATTGCACTACTGTTGTCCACAATTAGTCTGTGGTAGACATGATTAATTGTAAAGAGCCCTGACATTTATGCATAAAAGGCTTGAGGTCAAACAGAAATGGAGAAAAATGGTTGCTGCAGCATTGGCAGATGGAATGCTAATGCATTTTGACTCATACTGAGAATAATGATATTTCTGCATCAATAGCAAATAATTGTTTTAGAACTGTGGAATATTCTTTTCCTTTCCTTTGCTGCTCTTCCTCTGTTTAACTTTGTCCCAGTCATTGGTTATTTTCACAGTGTGGCTTTTAATTGGCTTGAGTGCTGTGTTGTGAGCTGCTTTACAGGAAGCCCACACCACCCTGTCAGCTGGGAAAGGCCCCTATCGATTTCCTTCTTCGAGGAAAAGTGTAATGGAATAATCTTCTGATGAGAGTCATGCCTGCATTGTGGAGGAAGCGAATCTCTGTTGGAATATATATCCTATAAAAAGTGAATTTCCCATGTTCATAGGCCATTAACACCATTTCATCACGTTTATCATGACTGAGCAGTGAATAATCCAGCAGATGGAATCTCAGTGGTTTCATTTCTACCTGAGCAGCAAACACATTCATAGGGCCAGACCAGTTATGAGGGTGACCCCAACTCTTGGGGTCCTTTTCCACCATCCCAAACATTATATGGCACTCAGAGCAGTACCCTGGAGAGCTCCCAATGGGTGGAACTGGAGGGCTACAGGGTTTAATGAGTTCCTAAACCCTGGAACTCGTTAAAACTCAAGAGTCCCTGATGGATTTTCCTTTTTGGAAAGCTGGCAGTGTGGCTGGTTTGGTGGCTGTGGCATCACATCCACCTGGGGCTGTCCACGCTGAGTACAGCAGTCAATAAATGTCTGTGGACCTGCAGCACAGGGAGCCTTCTGCCAGCTCCTCAATGTCTGGCAGCTGAGTGATACATTTCCTTTGGTAAAATTGACATTAATCTGTCTAATTCTTTATAAGCTATTGATGGACTCATTAGGCCAGTGAAATTCTGCTGGTTTAGATCCTGAGCGAGCAGAGCCCTTCGTATACAGGCTGAGCAATAAATTCCCAATATTAAAAAAATACTCTGTTTTTAGGCAGAAATCTCTGTCTGCATTTTAAGCATATTAATAAGTTTCTGATTGTGCCACATTTACTGATATAGCATCCATTGAAGATAGGCTAAACCCTTCCCATAAAATATCCTTTGTAAGTTTTTATTTGTTTTTATGTGAAACTCTACTGAAAGGTATCGAATATTCTACTACTTAATAATTCCCATTTGAAGTGCAAGGATATTATATTTTCTGTCTGTCCTCAATCTTTCTTTAATGTGAAACCAGCATAACCTTTTAAAAAAGTTTATTTTCCTCTTTTTAATTCTCTGCAATGGAAGAAATTTTTGTGTATTTATAATTTGTGCCAGTTGATCATTTGCAATTGCTTTTAAGCACATCTTTAGAAGTTAGAGGAAGTAAAATGGTAGCCTGGAAATGTATAAAGATATTCAATGAATTTTTTTTTAGGATGTCAGTTGAGAACTAATTAGCAGCGCCCATAAAAATGATGACCTTCCAAAACAGTGTTTCAAACAGAAGAACTGACAGCAGTGTTAAAAGTTCCATGGAATCATGTAAAGTTTGTAATGTTTTGGGGTAAAAATGGATGGTGATTGTTCATGATGGCCTCTAAGAAATGCTGATGGTTCATAATGGTCTGAATAGTCAGGCCCATAGTGCTCTGTGGAGATCCCCCAAAGGGTGTTATTTTTTATACATTAGCTCAGCTTGCTGAATTTTTGCTGTAAAATACTTGCATCAGACCAAAACCAGGTAGTAAATGTTTGCACACAATGGAAAACCTTATGTAACTCTTGCATAATTGTGTTCATAATTTTTTTGACAAACAAAAAAAAAATCCTTTTCATCACAAAAAGGCAACCTGTTACTAGTTTTGGTCTATTTTTCAGAAACGACAGCAAATAACCTAAATGAGAGCAATCACTTGGCTAGGTAACCCAGCGGACATGGTTATGTGGAATGACTAAATGACTAAATTCAGTGAAATATTGTGTTTTTCCACGGAGCACCGTTTGAGCGGCTCGGTGACATTTGGTTATGCGCTCTCATTTCAGGCAGCCTGTTCTCTGCAGGCACAGTGTGTGGTGCTAATCTCCAGCTCCCCTGTAATAAATGCTGGGCTGCAGACAGGAGATGGCCAAAAGAGAATGCCTGGGCAAACCTTAATCTTTAATAAGGTGCAGAGCTAGTCTATAACTGTCAGGGAATGACAGAAGAGCAGTGCTTTCAGCTTGCCTGCTCAGAATAGAAAATGGGGTCCTCTGACAGGCAAGAAAGGCTACTTTATTCTTTATTGGGTTTGGGGCTATTATTGTGGCTGTGTTATTTAGTTACTTGACATTTGTGAGTTGTTGGGGCAAAAGGAAGTTCAGTTATTAATGCAGAAAACAAAATTTTAAATGTATTTTTTTTTAATGCTGAACTCGCATTGAAACCTCTTATTCCATACCTAATGCTAAATAAGCCCTGTTTGTAATTAGGAACTATTTGGAATATAGAGGAATCTTATTTGGGAATCTTACAATGCAGTCATCAGGATGATTATGTACAAATATGTGACTTTAACTTGAGGAATATCAGAGACTTTGTGAGGTGGATATTTTTTGGAAAGATTTATGTTTGGTTTTAGGATAATGAAATTAGGATTGCTTAATTTTTTTTTCTCTGAAGGTTCAAATTTTGAGTTTACAAAGTTCATCCTGGACTTGCATATTAGTAAGTTTAGATAAAATATTGCTCCAGAGACATAGACTGTACATTATTGGACTATATGACATCATGCAACAGGTTTGCTAGCAAATAATGTATTACTAAATTCCAATTCCAGGCTTCTAAAATTTTGCACAGGAAACACATTTCCTTTATCAATTTGCTTTTATTTCCTAGGTTCATATGCAAGATAATTGTGTAGGAATTATAAATTCTTTACCTTTCAAATAGTTTTGCTGTAAATGTTTTCATTATGTCTCTTTTTAAGATATAATTTAGGCAAAATAGAGTTGACTGTGATGTGATTTATGGTGTTAATGTGATGTGATGTTTCAGTCAAGATTTTAACAGCATTTTTAAACCTTGAAAAAGACTTGATCAAATGTGAGGTTTGCCCGTGTGCAGGTGAGCCAATGGAAAATCACTGTCTTTTTGTAGGCTGATTATTTGGATGTTGATTTTTTCAGTCAAATATTTATTTTTTTTTGTGGGTTTTTTTTTAAATTCTCTTTATATAGCTTCAGATAAGCATAATCATAAGTATGCTGAGGTAAATACCATCTAAATAAAGCTTGTCAAAAACTGCAGTTTTAGTTCTGGAGAACACTCTACTCCTTGAGAACATTTCTCCTAAAGGACTCACACAGAATGTGTAGGTTTTTTAAAAGCAGTTTCTAGTAGGAAACCATTTGCTGGTTCCCAGTCTTTGCATTCATGCTCAGGCTTGCAGATTGTCAGCCTACACAACTTTCCAGGAAAACCCATCCAGAAAAGGACAGCATCTCACCAGTGACAGGAATCCAGAGCCTGGGCTTCTGTGCTCTGGCTCTGCTAATGAAAAATGACACAAGTACATGGGGTGGAGGTTTGGAATTCACAATCCTCCTTGTTCTGCAGCAAGGCTCTATGAAATGAAGCAAAATTTGCAATAATTCTACTGAAAAGTAAAGAGTAGGTGATGTTAAGAAGGAATGTTTCTGTCTCCTAGGCAAAAATCCACCACTGACTCAGAAGTAGCATCAATACCCAGTTGTGGTTTCCTGGGAAATACAGCCCTAAGAGGGAAAGAAGGAAAGACAACTTCTGAATCATCTTTAGCTTTGTCTTCTTTTCTAGGCTGAATTCACAAATTATTAATAGTTCCAGGAATTGAGAGAAAAGGTACTAACAAAACCTTTCCAAACAGGAATGTTTTTAGGAAACTTCCAGATGATTTTGCAAGCTAGTTTTTGTGCATTTGCTACATGCACGCAGCTGTTTCTTTTTTTTTTGTTTGTTTGTTTTTTTCTTTTTCTTTTTCTTCTTGGAACTTGAAACATTTGTTCTGTGTGAGAAAAATACCTTACAAGAGTGGAAATCCATTCTTCACAGAGTCATTTTGGACATATCTTATCAATGTAGCTGTCAGTGGACTTTTGATGTGATCTCATCACCATGTGACTTAGGATCACGATGGTCTGAGCCTTCATAGCTCAGCAAAATAGTGGGATCATTCTCTGCCTCAGTTGAGTTAAGTTGGTTTACCTTAGGAACTTATTTAAATCTGGACAAAAGCAATTAACTTTAAAAAAGTTTTTCTCAAGGTTGTTAGAAACTTAATATAGCACGTAAAACTTTTTTTTTTGTTTGTTTGCCTTTTTATTAATGTGAAAATTGTGATGATATTATTTCTTAGGACACTGAAATTCCCTGTATTGGCTACCGATTTCTTGACTGAAGGGGCATTTACATTTTATAACTGAGTCTTAAAGTTTATTTTTCTTTCTCTTGTTTCATTACTGGAGCAAGTTTCTTTAAGGAAAGAATTTTAATTCTGTGTAACATGGAATCATTTAATAGTGTATAAGAGGTGTATTTGTGGTTTAAACCAATTTCTGATGTGCCAAGTTTGGTAGAGCAGAATGGCTGCATTTTGACTGTCACTAGTCTTCACAGACAATAAAGGTTTGGTAACAACTGCTTCAATATTTCAGTCATTCTGAGGATTGTTGCTTCATGTGAAAATGAGTAATTTGTATCTTGCTGTTTTGTAAGTAAAAGTAATTTGAAATAACATGTGAAGGTGGGGCTGCACTGTGAGATTTGCCCATGACTAAAACTCTGCAAGTTGCCCAGCAAGTGCTGATAGACTTTGAGATATCTGCATGCTGACTGCAAAGTCTTAGGGAAAAAAAACCAAACAAACCGAAAACAACCCAAAACAGCAAAAATTTGTTTAAAATCTTAGTATATTATCTGTCAGTTTTCTTTATGAAAAGGCACATACAGAACAGTTGTTTTTTTTTTTCCTGTGGTCTCCTCTTCATGCATGGGATAAGATCCATCCTTGGACATTCTGACTTGAAAACTGTGGGCAAATGAGAGCAGATCCATGAGATTGATGGCTGTACAGTGGAAAGCATGAACTGTGCCTGAAGAAAAGCTTTTAAAGTAATTGTGTTCCTTCCCCTTTCATATGCAAGGTGCATTAGCCAGAGAATCGTTTGTTTTCTCGAGTCCAGCCCTCTATCACTTCTCAGCTTTAGTCTGTCTTAACACAGTAAAATTTGAGAAGAGGAAGGAAAATATTATTTTAGTATTCTGGTTATTTATTTAAGAGGTTTGGCAATGCTATGGCACATCTTACGTGACACTGAATTTCATTGTACTGTTCGTTCACAGAAAATTGGATTCTTTGAGCAATTCTGCTGTAGCAGTTATTAAAAGAGCTGAATCAGTTCCTTTCATAATCTTAAAAGAAAGGATATGAATACAGAATAAACTCCAGATAAGAGATGTGATTTTAGTGTAGCTCAACTGTTTTTTCCCATAAAACACAGAGGCTAGAAAGGGCTCCTGTAATCTTTGTCTGACCTTCAACCTGTAATACCTTTACAGAGCACATGTGTTTTGTTCCAGCAGCCACACTGAATTATATGTAAACATTTTCTGTATCAGCAAAGTGCTGGAAATTATGTAATATACATATACTTAATACATGTTTCTTGGTGTCTGCATTGTGTGCAGATTTATGGACAAAAAATGCACACGTGAATGAAGCTTGGTGTGATCATATTATATTTTTAACAATAAAATAGATATAAATAAATGTAACTGGGAAAAACCCCACAGTAATGTATTTTTATTCTATGGGATTTCTATTAGAGCTTGACTAAATTGAAGAAATTCCTGTTTTGTTACTATTGTGTCAGCACCTCCTTTGACATGTGCTCATACAATCAGACATCTCGTGGTCTGACGTGTACCAATTTGGTTTTTTGAAGCCATAAAGGACATGATTGTCACTGAGGGAGGTGCCATAACCATGTGTAGCACTGGAATTGCCATCACAGTGCATTGAATAGAGCTTGTGCAGGAGCATCATATGGTTATATCAGCCTAGGTGGTGTTTTGACTGTGATTTACTGCCAGGATGTGTGTCTGGAGACACAGCCTTTCTTCCTCCATCAAAGTGAAAAACGAAAGAAAAACTGAAACAAAATGTAATTTATTTAGGTGCAGTTGAGAACTGGTCTTTTATGGCATGAGAAGGCTGCCCCAGTTGAGTTTTGCCATCATCATGTACCTTCTTGTTCTAAAATAGAATTTCAAAGCATAATGCTGGTTTTTTTTACTAAATCTAAAGGCTTTTGGTAGCACGAAACTTGTTGGGGTTCCATAATTCACTGATTCACTCGACTAATCCCCTCAAGGTGATCCTATTCTCTTGCTGCCCGAGTCCCAAACTTTGGGTTGACTTCCTGACTGTTAAAGTTGTTCTTTTTAACACAGAAAAAGTGTTTGTGTTGACAAGCCCAACGCAGGCTGTGTAGGTGATGTGTTTTAACAAACAGGATGTATTATTCCTGGGAGAAAGGAACACACTTGTTCTCCAGCACGTGGGGGCAGGTGCTGGGAGTGCAGGTAGAGCTGCTAACCTGGTAACAATTCTGCCTTCCAACGTCTGATTTTTTTTCTTTACGTTAAACAAAAAGCGTTGAAAGGGATTTTGCAATTGTCAGGTGAATGTTTTAAACACTTGAGCCTCTGCTTTTTGTGCAAAGATTCACTGCATTGTGCCTTTCTCACTTTCTTATTCCTTTCTTAACTCTTGCTACTCTGGGAGGAAAAGCAGACAATTCTGTCATTTTTTTTTTATTTTTTTCCTTTCCATTTTTCTCTCTGCCCCTCTCTCCCACAAACAGCATGTAAAGCTTTGTTGGGTTAGTGCTCCTGGTGAGCAGCACCAGGGATTAGTGTTATCTCTGGAATTATGATGTGTGTGCCAATATTGTATCACAACCTCTCCAATGGGGGACTGGCAGGGAAATTCCATCATCCTGGGTATTTTTTGTAGTGATTTCAGCATTTTACTGTGAATATCCAAAGCCAACTCTGTTTTCTTTGGGAGGTGGGAGAACTGAGATGAGGTGAATATAAAAAAGGAAAGTGTGTATAGAAAACCAAAAACATCTGTTTCAGTCTGGTCTGCAGTTCCACACAAACCATACAGTAAAAACTCAATTATAATAACTTAGAAATGAGATAAAAAGCTTTTTTTTTTTGCCCGGGTTTGAGATCTTCTTGCTTCATAGCCAGTTCTCAGAATAGCTTGCTACTTAGTTAATATATTTGACCTAATGACCAAATGTGGCAACTTTATGAATTATGTATCAGTCTCTTGGGTACCAAACTGTGTGCTTGGGTTTTATTAAATCATTTCTGATTTGATTATCTTCATTAGACCATGCAGAAGTTAATTTCTTTTGAATTTATCTTTGGACTTTACAATTAAAAGATGCAAATCAAATTGTGCAGTTCTCCTGTCTTCATTGTATCAGTGAGTTTTAGAATTCCAAATGCTGCTGTAATGCAGCTTTCTTATAATCTAAGAATAGAAGATCAATGTAATATATGGATTATCCATTTCTGGACCTGCATGATCTGTTCAGAGAAGCATTTTTCCAGACTGAGAAACATCAGCAGCAGTAGAGCATGAGGGACTTTTAGATATTTCAGCTTGCCAATTAGTAACAGAGTGATGGCTTTCTAAGGTGCATAAATCACACTTTCCTAACAGGAATATAACAACTTGCCTAAAGTAAGAATATCGGGATCTTTAAAAAAAATAAAATTGAGCACTTCTGAAGTATGGGGTTTATTTTGAAAATCATCTGGGAGGTGATGTCTGAGGGTGGTGAGACAGAAGGAGGAAATATCGACAAATACATGGAGAGGGAAGGCTTTGTATGACTTTGATGTTTCCTATGCCCTGCAGAGCTCAGTTGCCCATAGTATTGTTCATTCTGAACCTCAGCCTTAAATTCTGCAGCTGAACTCAAGGACAAGCTGCATTTCTTATCTTCTCATAATAATTAGGAACTTCAGCCTGAAGTTCTGGAGGATATAAAAAAAGGGGGAGCTCATCTATTATTTTGTGGTTGACTTGCTGTATTTCAGTTTCTTTTAAAATTGTGGAATCATCCAAATTCTTCATTCCAAGATATTAAATAGCTCCTGCATATGCAAGAATTCTGTTCCAAAAAAAGCAAAAATTAAATGATAGATGGCCTGTGTTATTGTACTAATGCCTGAGGCTTTTCACTGCCACAACAGAGGGTTTCTCTCTCCTGAATGTTTATTTAAAGTAAAGTTAATTTGGTCCATTCATAATTTCTTTATTTTCTAAACTGTAAAATATATCAGTTGTGTTGCAAGCCTTTCATTTCTCTGTATTACTCCTGTTCCCATCTGTGTGTTACCACAGGAGAATTTTTTTGTTTGTTTTGGTTTGGTTTTTTTGTTTTGTTTTGTTTTTTTAGTGTTCATGTGTTCAGTTGTTACACTGTTAATTTCTTGAGCCTTCAGATTGTAGTTTAAAGGCATTCATGTTGCTTGATCACAATAATGCACCATTCTTAATAGAGAAAATCTGAATTTTCTTGGAGAAGATGGATAAATCACTTTATTTGTATTCCTTGTTTAATATATTCCATATAGCTGTCTTCAGAAATGTACAATTAATTAAGCAATATTCTGGCATTGAAAGGATGCTTAGTCTATAAAAATGATACCTGGTTTTGATTTTCACATTTTTACAGAGATAAAAGAAGATTCTCACCTTTCACTGGATGTGTTTATGATTCAATAGTAAATATTACTGAGGAAGGCCTTCCTCCTGTTCATTTGAGTAACTTAGATAAAAACCTTGATTTAGGACAAGAGTACAAAATTTTCTGAGTAATGAAGTAGTTGCTGGATAGAGAGACAAAATTTGTTACAAACCCTTAAATTAGGCAGGGATACATGATGACAGGACTTGTGCAGTTTGAGTGTTGTAATTTCATTTAAATCCATGGAGTTGCACCAGTGTAAGTGAAATCTATTCAAGATTCCATTCCTGAATGCTTAACTTCTTCCAGTTTTCTTCTGATTTATCATAGATGTACTCTTGGATGAAGATGCTAAATTTTATGCTCCATGTATTATTTTCTACCATGCAGGCTAAAATATTACAATTCCTTCTTCAAAGAAAACAATATATTTGAATGAGAACTAATTACCTCTTTTTTTATTCCAAGTGACAAAAGCTAATATATCACACTTAGGCACTATAAGAACTCCATTTCAGTAAACTAATTAAACTAATCCTATCTCTACTCATTATTCTCAGCTCTGCTAAATATTTTAACAGCATAGATTTATTTCATTACATAAATTATATCATACTTAAAGAAAACAGTTTGCATAATGGTGGATTTGCATTCCCAGGAGTTTGGTTTGGGTTTTTGAATTCAGACTTCAAATTTCAGTTGAAATAATATTATTTGCCTTATTTACGATGGTAATTCTTCTTAATTATTACTAATTATCCAGAATGATGTATAGCTTTAATTAAATGTAAGTGCTTGGCATTCTTGTTAACTTAGATTCAACAGTGACAGTTCTCCTGCATCTAGACAATATAATGGTGGAAAGTTGGGAAGTTTCCTACAGTTCAAACTCTGTAATTTAATGACACTGTGGCTGGGTCTTTCAGTGATCCAATCAAGTGGTAAAAAAAGTGGATTTTTGGTTGTTAGTGATTATAAAAATTAAAATATCATGTTCTTACTGGACTTTTCTTATGCTACATACTGAAAATAAAAATGTCTACCTCATTTTTTTCTACTTAAAGTATGAAACCAGGATATGTTGAATGCTGAGGATTTAACAGCAGTGTTGCTGAGGAGCTGTAAAGGAACGGTGCAGAAGTACCACTTCAGACTAAATTGCTCTCTACTTAAAGACCTGTAATGCAATTAAACCAAGAACCTGTAAGCCTCCCAAATCTCTTAAGTTTAGTGTAGATCTGGTATTTAAGATATTTGCTGCAGAGTTTTCCAAAATGTTGAAGACAGTGCAGATAATAATTAATTAATCAGAATGAATTTACAGTATGCAATTTATATGAGCTGGATAGGGGAGTCATTATTTTATTGATTTGTTGATAAAGCACTGATATCACAAAACATATGATGTTCCAACCTTAATGCCAGCTTTAATGTTATTATCTGGACTTGAGTTTCTGTCCCTCTTACTGTCATGAGGTGAATCATGAGGATTTTAGGAAATTCACACAGAAAGGGAATTAATTTTGGGTATTTCTAGCTGAGGTTTCTGCACAATTTTTTTAAAGGAGGGGCAGACAGACAACTGACAGACAATTTGTAAATTGTTTTATCCTGAGTGCTGTGGGTTATGGTCCCTCAGCTCAACACATCATGAGAGCTCTCTCCCTCTCGTGCTTGCCAAGCCCAATCTGCCAGCTGCAATTAGCAGAACTGTGATTCATCTTCAGGTACCAGGCAGGCATCAGTGCAGCTCCCAATGACACTGTACCCTGCTTTGCACCTCAGCTGCTTCTGGAATGCAACTGCAGCAATTGCTTTCATGTTTTGCTTATCAATAAACAGAACCTTTCATTCACTGGCTAGGTTTATACATACACACTTGTTTTGGTTAGTTTTCAAGTACTTGTCCCTAGTTTATTACAAAAGACCATTATAATTTTGTTTCCATCATCTATGCTCTTCCTTTTCTGACCTAGAGAAAAGTTAATCAGTGTGTGGCTCTTCAAATTTTTCTTTTATTCATCTAATCTGCAAAGATGTTACCTAAAAACAAGATTTAGATCTGGTTTGTAGAGTTTAACATAATGCTGTGATCTGGTCATATTTCTATTTAAAATGTTAACAATATTGCAAATAGATTTTGAAATGCCAGAAATTATTAGAAAGAAAAAGGAATATCAAGCCCATGATACAATCTCTTTTATCCTTCTCTGATATATCTTTCTCCTTAACATTTTGGAGAATATCAAGTAAAATTTTGCAGAAATATAAATGTTTTAAATAGTAGTTCTTAACTTGATTCCAAGTGCAGAATGAACCATTCAATCTTAGAAACTGGGGTAAAGGACTAACTGTTCTTTTGAAGAATATCTAGATATCAATAGCTACTAGAAGATTGTAAATACTGTTTTTATTTAGTTTTCTAGAGTAACAGTTGTGATGAAGTTGTTCAGTAAGGGGAAGGTTATAGGCTGAATTAGGTTTTAGGAAGAAATTCTTCCCTGTGAGGGAGGGGAGGCCCTGGCACAGGGTGCCCAGAGAAGCTGTGGCTGCCCCTGGATCCCTGGAAATGTCCAGGTTGGACGGGGCTGGAGCACCCTGGGACAGTGGACGGTGTCCCTGCCCATGGCTGGGTGTGGGACTGGGTAATCTTTAAGGTCCCTTCCAATCCAAACCACTCTCTGATGATTCTCTGAAGTTGCACATATTTAGGAAATGCCTGTGCCATTGTCCCCTGGCTTTAAGAACTTTACCAGGTGTTGTGGATGGCACTGTGATTCCATCTTGCTCATGCAAGACATGTCTTAGCTGATCCAAGCCATCAGAAGCAGAATTGAAGCTGCTTCTACTGAAATGGGAATATAATGGAAGATTCATAGAACTGGCTAAAAATGAGGCTGTAGAGGATGGGGTGAAAATTGCATAGGTAGATTTGAAGCTGGTAAGTGCTCAGGTCAGTAAAAAATGAAGTTTTCATGAAGGTCAGGAAGCTGTTTTGGTGGATTGGGAATATTTTGTTCAGCTGAAGGGACTGGCAAGTGAGAGGGGCTGGTGGCGAAGGCAACATGCTCAACACTAAAACTAAGCAGAGAGGAAGGGACTTTGTGCCATGGAATGTTTGATATCTGTCTTCCCAGTACCTTTATTTACTGGTTATATGTCTTTCTCAGTATAATTTGCATTATGGAACCACATTGCTTAGCATTAGTTATCAGTAAAATAAAGTTGCACTTGCTAGATATGATAATACCCAATAAAATTGGTATTTAAAGTGTGCTGTGCCGGAGTAAAATATGAACTCTGTCTGTAGCTTCAGTCTGCCTGCCTAGCTTGACATCAGGATGGTGTTTCACTTGACAGATGTCTGTAATTACAAATATTTTTCATAGTTATATGTATTTCATAAGTCATCTATAAGCTCATGTCGTTACCTTGGAGGGCAAATTTATTTGGTGATCTTTGAAATTTCAAATTCCAGTGTTAAATTTTCTCCAAGCAGCTTGTACATGCATATATGTATGTATGTCTATTTGTAGAGAACTTGACTGTATAATTTTTACATTCAAAAATACCTCTGTGTGTGTGGAGTGTCAAATATACATGTATTTTATAGAATTCTTTACACTAAACTTGCCTAGTGATACTCTTTTTATTTGTTTATTAATTATCGAGTGTCAACCTATAAATCATGCTAATAACTAAGTTATTTTGAAATAAGATAAGATTTTTACTTTTTTTTTTCTTTCAGGCACATCTTGTTTATTTAACAAAGACTTTTCATTTTTCAGTAGCTTGCATGCTTGCAGTATTTACATTAATTGGCATGTAAGGAACACCAGTTAAACAGACTTGTGCATATCCTTCCTGAATAATTCAGTGAGCTGAATGTGTTTGAAAATTTATGTGGTTTCATATTGATAACTGAGATATATTTGTGGATCGTGTTGCTCATATATTAGCTATGTCTAATGATAAATTTGTGATAAATACCTTATTGGTCAAAAGATGTGCAGAAGAATAAATATTCTATGGAAGTGCCAAAAATGTAAAGATGTTAAGGTGATGAAAATCACTTTGAATTTTTTGAAAGAGTTGTTAGACCACAAACTCCGTGTCAGTTTGGTGTTCAGTTTTAGTGAACAATATTTGACAAGAGACAACATTTTATACAGCCCAAAGACCAGATCTTTCCCTTTTGTAAGTGATTACAGCTCAGCAGAAGTTACTCCCCTTGAGGAGCTGACCAAGTGCTAAATGTCCCAATTCTATCTTTTGCTAGGCAAAGAAGATGATGACAGTATAACCCTAAGCACTCACAGCAGCAGTTTCACATTTTTGATGAGCTCACATTCACGAGACATCTCCATATCCTGTAGTATTCAGCCAGGTGGACCAGGCATAACATAGTCCATAGTGAGTAAAGAGTCCTACATTATATTAAGCTCTCTGCCTCTCCATTACTTTCCAGAACTTTGATGAAGGTCTGGTGGTATTGGGGTGGGGTGTAGCATTAGGAAGTCTTCCTGATTGATTAATCCCACAAAATGCTTGCTTTTTTTTCTTTTCTTTTCTTTTTTTTTTTTTTGTCATGCTTTCCTATCCTACCATATGTTCTCACAGTTTCGTCCAAAAGTGTCCACCTAACATAGACCACTGTTATTCTAATATGCATTGTAGCCTGTTGTAAAATGGCAAAAAACCCTAAAGAAACTCAATTGTATTCATTAAAAATAATTTGTTTATAATTACTGCTGTTCATGGTAATAGAGAGAGGGGTATTTGGAAAGTAAATCAGCCAAAGTAAGCAAATAGCTCTCCAGACATAATATTTAGGTATGAACAAAGGCTTAAAAGAACATTTTCAAACTATTTAAGCAATCTTTGCCTAGTATAATCACAGACCCTGACAGTAAAATGACAGATATTTATTATATTTATTTCTTGCTATTTGCAAAATTCTTTACCCATAATACTTCAAATGTTTTAAAAAAAGGCTGCTCCTACTGCAAAACAAAACCCTAATCTGCAACAAATCTTGCCATTTGAGAGCTGCTGGTTTTGCATGATCAGATCATGCAGCCTGATTTTGAATCTAGACCATTGATCTGCTGGTTTTATGCTTGACAGATCCCATTCCTTGTGTCCAAGGTATTATCATTAATATATAATATATTATATAATATATAATATACAATGTCTAATATCTAATAGCTCCAAACCAGCAAAAATGTTACAAATTCTCTACCCCAAACTCAAGCACACAACTAATGGAATATCCAAGACCTGCAGGTCCATGGAGTGTCTCCCATGAAGCAGATGGTGCAGCTGGGTGATGACAGATGGACCCAAAGCAGAATAAGTGCAGGGAGAAGCTGTGAGGGTGCAGAAATGGAGAGCTGATCTTGTTGGAAAAGGGCTGAGAAGGGTTAGCCAAGCTAGGAAAAATGCTGAGGAGTGGGTTTTGTTCCTGTCTGTGGCTGCTTGGGAGCAGAGGACAGGATAGGGGCAGCATTTTTAGCCAAAAGATAAAGAGGAATTTGCTCTTTGTAATAATTTACAGAGAAGATGTAAAAGAACCTTTCAATAGTCACATCAGGGAGTTTCTCAAACAGGATTCTGGTCTGAGCATGGGCCAGGGGAGGTCAAACACTTAGCAAATTTTAAGAAGGAATTTCTCCCCTTAAGAGATATTGCATCATGTGGCTTCCTAGCAGGTGACTCAATCACTGACTCAGGAGCTGTTTTCCAGCTCTGCTTTCTTTCCAAGAAAATTCAAAGTCACAGATGCTCTGGCATTCTCAGCTGCCAAAATCCCTGCAGTTGATAGGATTAACCAGCTAAATTTGTCCATGGAAAATAAGGAATCTGTGTTTTCTCAGCAACATGCAGTAATTCACATGTTACTACTCTATTTGGTGATAGTGCTACTTTTCCTAAACCTAATCTTTTCTGGGGTTCTATGTGAATTTGTGTGACAAAAGAATTATAGTTTGTATCACTATAAAAAAAAAAGAAGTTTATACTCTTCAAAGTTACCTTATTTCAGGGGAAGATTTCTTGGAAACATAGCTCACACAATGTGTGATGGGGTGGAAAAAATAACAGAAGTGACCACACTCAGTGCATGCAGTCCTCGTGTTTGCCATTTTCCCATTTTCTTAAGCATTTCTGGATAATTGAACTTACACAGTGTGCAGCAAATAGTTTCCACATCTTTCTGTGCATGCTGTCAGATTTGTGTATTTTTAAAATTATTAATAGTAAGTGCAGAGAAAGAAAAAATTACATGTTTTGAAATTATACTAAATGTCAGAAGTAGTAACTATACTGTGGCTCAGGACCATTCTGATGCTTGCAGAAACAACTACTTAATTACATATTTCACTTATAAAATCTTACTCATAGTTTAATTTTCAATAACACATATTTTGTGCAAATAATTTTAATTTCAGAGATAAAATCTCAATGAAGGGATGCCTCAGTGCTGCTTTTTTCAGTAGAGTTAATTCTTGTACAGCTGTTTGCCCTTTTAATGCATGCATCAGTGAATAATAAGTTTTCAAATATTAACAGTAGAACGGTACCTGCACTAAAAATTAAACAACTTTAGGCCAGATAGATCTCCTGCAGTTCTGTGTGTGCAAATGTTGTCATTACTGCCATGAGAAATAAATCAGGATAAAATCCAGGTTCATTCTATGCCATCTTCAAGATTCTGTGGGACCACATCTTCTCATATTCCTCTACTAGAACCTTTCTAGTGAGTAAGAACTCGTGTAAATATGTGTTCACAACTTTATGGTTTTCATATTGAGGGTGCCTGAAGTTTCTCTTTCATGCCAGATCCTCTCCCAATTTTATTTATTATTGTTTATTATTTATTTATTTTATTTATGCAGACATTTAGCTGTCTGCATAATTGTTGCTGTCCCAGCTGCATTAGATTGTGCCTTCTTACATATTCTCTTTATATTTTTATTGAAAATTGTCACTAAACCAAAAAGAAAATTGTCCTTTCCAGGTTAGGCAGCAGTGCTTTTATTCCACCTATTTCATCAGATTTAAATCTTTCATGACACTTTAAAATAATCATTACATTTTCCTGCCTTGCCTTTTGGAGCATTTATCCAAGTTAAGCAATCAGCTGAATCAGCATTTTAAACTGTCACCCAATTTCCTTAGTGCTGTGCCAATGTGTACCTCAATGATTCATATGAACATAAATAATTTTATCCACCTTTTCATTATTAAATCTGGGTAAATGCTTATTTTAGAAGGGAGATGAGGATCCATTTGCAATGTGCTCACATCAATATTTATGTAGGCTTACAAACAAAAGGTTGTAATACAGGTAGGAGAATATGCAAGGATTAATTTTAGTTCTCTTTCTGGCCTTTTCAAATCAAGAAAACATTTGGTGTTTTGGGTGATTCTGTGATATCTGTTTATTTCAACCACTTTAGTGACTTAATTAAAAATGAAAGGATGAGTAGTAAGGAAAAATAATAAAAAGAAAGAATAAATAAATAAAAACAATTAGTACCAAACTGAACTATCTCAGCTGAATGTTCCATGCTGATAGAATACAACAGCTTGGACAAGAAACACTCTTGAATATTTTGCTCACTTAATGACTTCCTGCAGCTGATCCTTTCTGGAGGAAACACTCTGCCAACCACCTTCTCACAGGGTCACCTTCTGAACTGTTGTGCCTTTTGCAGCTCAGGACAGTTATGGGTTAGAGATATATGGAATAATCCACATTTCTGGATTTTACCAGAATTTAATTTGAGTACTGTTGGGTTTCTGCATAAATATGTGTGAAATGATTGTTCATTTCTGATCCCAACTTTCTGATTAATCAACTTTCCCTTGGGCAGTCATGCAGAATTTGCCATGTTGTGCAGCAGCCAAGCAAGCATTTAAGTTTTTCATTGTTAAGCTCAGATAAAATATAAATTCAGATTTTAGTAAATGGCGTTTTGAATAAATAGGCATGTAATATTATTCTCTGTGGTGTCACTTTTTCTTCCTTTTTGAGCAATACATCCCTCAGTAGCAAGGGCTGCTCAGGCCATTCAGGTTTATTTTTTTTTCTTGTTTTTTTTGTAACAGCATAAGGCACATTAAAGTAGAATGAAGTAATCTCTCCTAGCAGAGGAACAGAGTGACCTTTTAGCCAGATAAAGTTTGATCAGGTGCCTGGACTAACACATGAATAGAAATAATGCTGGGTTGGTCTGGCATCTCTGGAGAGTTGGCAAAGAGCACTAAAGGGATCAGGGAAATGCCTGGTGCAGAAAGATCAATTTGGTATCACACAGCAGATGGCAGATGTTGGACACCTTTAGAGTGTTAGTAGAACTCATGTATGTTAGAACTTAATTTTTAAATGGATTTGTGACATTTAGCTGTGATTGAAAAGTGAGAATGTGAGATAGGGTTACAAAGAATCTCAGAAAAGAATGCGCAATTAATTTAAAATCCATTGGAACTCCATTAACACAGCTCTGAGAGAAGGATCATATGGCAGACTAAGCATGACACTGCCTTTCTCAAACCAACTTAATTTGGCGTAATTGCAAGAGAAAATAATATATTGATATTTTTATCAAATGCTCTTTCATCTACAACTTTTTTACTAGTGCCATTTGCAATCCATAATTTTTCTCTAATAAAACTGATACTGATTTTTAAAAAGTATTAGCTATAAATTCTTATTCTCTCCTTAATTGTGGCATCTAACCGAAGAACCAAATATTAGAGAACTCCAGAATGGCCCAGTAGTTCTAATCACTTCTGTAATTCTTTTAAACTCAGTGCAAACTAAATGATTACTGACAGAAAATATTAGTACAGAGAAAATACAGCGTGGGCAAATGTTATGCTGCTTTCCCTGAAGTATTCAGGTGACCTTATTATCTACCAACATGAAAAACCGATGTTGGGGAAAGAAGGTCATTCAGACATCAAGGAAAAATCAGTCCTTGTCCTTTACCACAGAGACTTGGAGTGTGTATCAGCTCCTCCAGAGAGGAATCCCTCAGCTGGTTTGCTGTGTGTGATATGTAGATAAAATCCTAGTAGATTTTCATTGCTGGAGATAGAAATAATTAGGTGGTTGCACAGTGAGGTGATAATCAAAGCCTTTTTTGCGAAGCACAGGCCATGAAGCCTGATTTGTCAACAAATTCTGTTCAGTTATTAACAGGGAATTTCACATCTGCATATACCTGTTGGAATATTCCATGGAGTTGCAGATAGAAAATGAAGGTGTTTATTGATCAGAAGTGATCTTTCCCCCCAGAGTCCGTGCCCTAACTGTAAAGTACAAGTGCTGACTGCCACACTCTGCTGATTGCAGATTTTTTTTTTTTTGACAGCCAAGACCTGACTCTTCCCTAATCCGTGTCTGTGCATTGTAGGAATTACAAAGCTCGTGTGACAGAGCTGTTCTGTATTCCAAGAACTGCCACACACCTGTCATCAGATAGCAGCAAGAATGCCCCAGTCATCACTTTCCTTGGGAAGCACAACAGATGATTGAAATTATTTCTTCCTACTGACTAATTCCCCTTTTAGCAGAGATAAGCTGCTTTGTTCAGCTGTAAATGAAACATTAGGGCATTAGCTGTCAAGGCAGAAGTATTGGAGGAGCTGAGATTTTATCAGCAGTAGTAACATTCTGGGCAATAAATTGTTTTGTTGGGCAGAATACTATTCTCCAGAGGGACAGAGAAACAAAGCTCATTAAGGTAAATGCTTAAAGCACCGTAAAAAAAAAAGCAAAGACAAAGGCTTATTACCTTTGTTTTGGGGATAGATAAAACATTTGCACTTTTTCATCTCTGTGTAGCACTGAAGAATTATGTGGTACTGTTATTAAAAAGATGCATTTGTAGGCTTGTAGAAAGCTTTCTGAATATATCCAAGGGACAAATATATTCCTGAAATATCAACAGAGAGCTGTAGTAAGTGATGGCTTTTTGAAAATTGTTTTGTTTCCCTCTGGGTGAAATTAGGTATCTGCACATTGTCCTGTACTTAGCATTCATCAGATTAATAGACTTGCATTATTAAATGAATGTTGGAAACAGAGAAGCTGAAATGTTGGAATTACACTAAATATTTTTACCAGCATATGCACCTAAATTAAATTCATAAGGGTTTATGGCGTGAAACATTAGGATGATGGGACGAGAGGAACTGTGTTGATGGCAGGGGCTGCTACTGAAGAAAAATATTTGGAATGTTATGGAGGAATTACAGCTCTGTGAACCACGGATGGACATAAACTTGCTATCAGGAACAGTTAAATAGGATGTAAGTAAAATAGGTCGAAGGAATCTCTGTTTGTGAGCTAAAAAGCCTGTGAGTAGCCAGAGGCAGATACTGTTTGCCATCATTACTTGTTTGAAGCAGCATTTTAGAAAACTCTAAAATAGGAGTTCCATCATAACACAAAGAACAAGAACATGTAGCTGAAAAATTGCGTGGAAGATGCTGTTAATAGCTGACATAAATGTCTTCGGAACTTTCTCTGGGCAACATCTAGGATTTGGAAGCACTAAAGAGAGCTTTGCAGTCCATCCTGTAAGATTGCAAAGAGGAAAGAAAAGGTGCTTTAGGGAGAATCAAGTAGTAATAAGCAAAGGAGAAGACAGCTGACCAAAACATGGGTTATTTATTAATGGCTTTCTGTAGACAGGAAATCCTACACAGATAGCAATCAAAATTCTGAATTTTGCTAGTTGGTTTTATCTATTGTATAAATATATGTTTTATTTCTAATAATATGTTCTATTTCTAATAATAATATATCTATTATTATTATTATTATTTATATTATCTGTTACATATAGGCAGAGTGTTGTTTAAATGAGGCTGTCAGTCACTGGGTCACTGTCCAGTGATGCACAAATCTGCAGAATCATTTTCCATTTCTGTGAAACACATTATCATATTGGCCCACCAGTGTAATCTGCTTGATTTTACGGGGATAAATCAAGCAATAACCTTGTTATTGGCTAAGGCTGAAATTAATCCTGTTGTTGTTTTTTTTCATTTGGGGTAATTATGCTCCTCTGGCCAAGTGCTCAGGTTTGGTGAGGGAGGATTCAGTGATGCTCCAATTTGCTATCTTATATTAGTTAGAAAGACAATTAATATTTTATACAAATGCTTTACATGCACCCCCAACTATAAAAGGAGCTCAACTTGATTTGAAAGTTCAGCTTTAATCTGAATAGTTCCCATTTCGAGATGATGACTGCTGTGTGCTGGCATGTCCCCTGCCCAGTCCTGGTTTCCCCATGGTGACCTGGAGCAGCAGGAGCCTTGGGGCTGTTTTGCTTCAAGTCCTGCATCAAATCAAGGCCAGCCTGGCTGCATTGTACATATCACACACAGCACCGACCCAAGGGCTGCTTTCTAATCTAAACATGCTGCCAAGGCAAAGCTCTTGTACAGAATGCTTGAATGGAACAGGAGATGTTCCAAAGGTAAATCAGAAAACCAAAATATCAGGGCTTCTCTCTTCTAATCAAAGCTTTACTTTCTTTATCGTTGGGAAAATCTGGTTTCTTGGATGTCTCATGATTTGAATGTCAGATTTCATACACAGAGGTTTTATTTTACATGATTCATCCTTCAGAACAACTTATCTGCAGCAATATAAGTAATCTTTGCAAATGCTGATATCAATCTATATATTTTTTCCTTTATTTATAAAACAGGATTAACAGTGAGAGTTTACTATGTAAATGTAGACCATTGCTGGTTTTATTAAGATAAAACTGGAATATTTTGCATTATGGACTCATCCCCAGGGTACTTTCTCAGTGTTTCACTTAAGCTCAAAACCCCCACATTTTCGATTATCATGAAGAGCAAATGAACAAGAAGCTGACTTTGATCTAAAGCACATGGGTTGGCTTTTAGGTGCTCCAGACCGTAACACCCCATTGGGAACTTGTCCAGTCTGAGCTGTGGTAGACATTCAAAGATTTAATGGAAAAGGACCTTGAAGAATCATCAGTGATCAAATCCAGTTATTTGCATTAGTTAAGCAGATTTTTGGTTGCTTTTTGTTTTTTTTTTTTTTTTATTTTATAATTAAGTTTTCCAAGTAGTTCAGAGTTCTGTACCAG
Source organism: Malurus cyaneus samueli (assembly GCA_009741485.1). Lineage (NCBI taxonomy): Eukaryota > Metazoa > Chordata > Aves > Passeriformes > Maluridae > Malurus > Malurus cyaneus. Next base: position 14,944,692 of record CM019227.1, on the reverse strand, counting down.
AACTGAAAAAGGCAGTTGGGAAGATGAGTTCATAGAGCTCTTGTAAAGAGGGCAGCCGTGGGCTGATTACTTGAAGTACTTTTAGTAATTGAGGTATTTAGGATATAATTTGTGGTTATGTTTTGTTGTTTTATATTAAGAAAAAGATCAGCCTAGACAAAAAGCATAGCCCTGATTCCAAAAGGTAAGGTGAAGAGGTCTACTCTAATTTTTAACTGGTATTCTAAAGTAATTTTAATTGTGCTTTCATCTTGTTTCAAAGCATAAATCTAGTTTTAAATGCACACTTATTTTAGAATAATGATGGACAATTACTGAAATATTCAGACACCTGGACTAATTTGCGTATTTGCAAGTGGGCTTTTTTTTTTTTTTTTTTTTTGTTTGTTGTTTGTTTTTTTTGTTTTTTTTTTTTTTAGCCGACATCTAGTTAAGCTTTGGGTATGTTACTGCCATGAATACCCAGGGAAAAAAAATAAACCAAATAAAAAACAATAATAACAAAAATAAAAAAAAAAAATAAGTAGTTTGAAATATTTCTTTGCTCTTACATACTTTAGGAGCTCATGGAGCAGCTTGAAAGTGGTTAGAGCTCTGAAAAAAATACCAAAGTTTATGTTTGTTGTTGAAGTGGAGGAGGAAAGTTTTCTGCACAGTATCAGAAATATCAGACTAACAGGGTGAAGGTGCTGATCTGAGAGAAACTGCACCAGGCTCCCTTTGTACTGACAGTCTAACCCACATCCAGCCTGCTCTCACTGTGCCACTCTGACTTTGTGCAAGATCAGGGATTTGTGTCTTCTCTCAGCCCTCTCAAAGCCAGCACAAACCCCTCTGATCCGTGTGTTTATTGGATGGAACAATGACCAGAGCTCATTTGCAAAGATTTTTACTGCAGGTAATCCAGGCCCTTAGCCCAGCTCTAATGCATGTGGTTAAAGAAAATTGTGTGCTTTGGCCCTTTCTGAAGTGAGAGTCAGAAACATAAGAAGTGAATCTCATCTACAGATCTATTTTGGCCACATGTCAGCGTCTTTAATTTGCTGTTTCTGTAGCTGTGCTGATTTTTGACACTGATCAGGATCAATTCAAACCAATGTGAGTGCAGTGCACAGTTTTGGCTCCTTGTGGTGGAAAGGGTTGTGGTATGAGACCAGGATTTTCTGTTTAGGACATCAGTGCAGCTGTCTTTTGTTTCAGTAGTAAGAAAGAGAGAGATAAAAATTAGGAAAATTACGTGTTTAACCTGTCAGAAAACTCCTGAAAGTGGTGGAGATTTTCATGGTTTCTCCAACACTCACTGAGCAGTTACACACTGCTTGGTAAAATTGCTGACTGCAATATTTACTGCTAAAACGTTGAGTGTTTTATCCCCACTCATCCCCATATTTTCATCTGTATAATGTTACTTTTTCATGTCAACCCTTTGCCTTAACTGCTCGGGTTTGTATTTCACCACAGCAATGATAACCAAAGCAAGCAGGAACGGTGCTTAGAGAAATTTCCTGAGAAATCCTGCTTTGGCTGCTGCCAGGCCCAGGTACTGCAAGTTGTTTGTGGATCTTGCAGATTTGGTATTCAGGAGTGTAACCCATTATCTTATTTGCCTTAAAAGGATTTTTTCTTGTTCTTTATTTGTTCTGATTCTTTGCATGATTTTAACTTCAATGCAAAACTCATCATTTTTCCCATCAATGGTTTGTTTTTCTTTTTTTTTTTTTTTTTTTTTTTTTCATTTTTACTGTGGTTTAGAGTCCTCGCTTGGCTAGCTAGAGAGAAAATAACGGAGGGTAATGTTTCAAAAAAAAAACCCTGTGATGTTATTCTGTTCATATGGCTTCTGGATAAATCCCTGAATTACTGTATTGAAGGGGCTTGAAATTTTACAGTCTTTGCTGACAGGAAAACCAGGGGAATCTATCAGCCGTGCACAGTGGATGGGCCACATTCCTCAAATAATCCAGTCAATTAAAAATTGATTTTTGTTCTAGGCAGCATGGTGGTAATGTAGTGGGGAGACAGTGTATGCATTACCAGCAGAGCTCACATCAGTTAAGTGATATTTAGGTGATCTTCTGTCATGGGAGAAAGCAGTGCAGTTGATGATCTTTGCTACTGAAGAAGCTAAATTGAAGTGTCAGATAGCAGAATTGCATTTTATTTCTAATATGTTGGCCTGCCAGCCTGGGAGAAGCGATGTGAAGTCTGCGAATACAAAGGGACAAAAGTGCTAAATCTAGCAGAAACTGAATGGTTTGGGGAAGATACTATAGCATGGCTTTTAGAGCCTTCAAGTAAATGCATTTAAAGGAATTGAATCTTGTACTTTAGTTGCTGGACCTTTTGTCTACTGCCTTTCTCTCGTTTCCTGGCAGCAGCTCTAAAGTAAATGAAAGATTTGCATGATTGAAATTGCAGCAGTCTTGTTTATTAAAATTTTAAAAAAAATATCCCTTAAAGCAGTTGAAATGAGAATTTTAAAAAAGTTTAAATGTATTAATTGAAGAATGCATTTCTCTCAGACTTGTACCATTCTGAGCTGGAAATTTAAAGAGGAATCTTTCTAATATCAGACATGTGGAAATGTGCAGCCATGCAGCTTGGGCTCTGTCTTCAGCACATGTTGTGAGTCTGCAGTGAGAGACACCTACAATTCCAGCTCACAAAGCTGAAATCGCTCTGGCCTTGTCTGGAGCCATTAAAGCACCTATTGCTAATGACAGCTTTGCAAATTTTGCAACAGAACAGAAAACAAGCAGCAAGTTGCACTTCAGGCTCTTAGTTACCACGGGATGCTGAAGTCACATCTGCTTTTGGTTATGAGGCATCACAACCTGGCACTAAAGGTGTAACTTAGATATTTTTTTCCCTTTTTTTTTTTTTTTTTTTAAACATGATCCAGATTTTCCCTTTCCTTTCAAAAGCAGTTGTGGGATGTCCTGGTGCTTCTGTGCTTCACCTAAAAGGGGGCTGCATTTGAGTGGCAGGTTAAGTGACCTCCAGACCTCCTGGAAGTTCCTTTTTTAATTACTACGAAGTGCTTCATAGTGCTCAGGTGAAAGCCACTGGAGACATTGCAAGGAACCCCATTATTTAAAGTTTAGATGCTGATTTTTAAGTGGATATCATTACTACTATGCTCAATTGCTTTACATCTAAACTTTGTTTCATGGTGATATTTTAGTAACATACCGATACACACCTACATTTTAATAAATTGAGAGGCTTCCATAAAAGATGGTCTGACCTGTGTCAATAGATTTCGTTATTAATTTATTACTAGGCTGTATAAAAAGAAAATAAATCACAAATGCTCTTTAAATGTTATTCTTGGGGTGAAATGCTGCTGGGTTTAGTGCTTTGAGGGGGACACAAAGATAAAAAGAAATCAAGAAATGTATTTCTAGGCCTCAGAACATTTCAGCACGATTTGAATACAAGTGGCTGACTGTGATAAATACCCTGGGCTCCCCTCTGTTAATTACAGGATTTCAAGCGAGGCTCATTTGACAGCCCCTGTGTCATGTTATGCTGAATATTTCCTATCGTATCACTTGTAGGAGAAATCTCCTCCCCACCATCTGAATAATTTTTAATAGATGATAATTTCAGAAGGGCTGTGCCCCAAGCAGGTACCTGTTCTCTGTGTAGGCAGAATGACTTCTGTCTGTTAATGCCTAAATGAGAGAGAATACAAAATGTGGTCTGGCACTTTCTCTAAAATGTCTTTTAAAACCATGTGCCTTATTTAATTCTATTTTTTTTAATGTAGATACGTCGCTTTACTCAATTTGTTGTGTGGGTGATATTTAACTTATTGTAAACATGAAATCTTTCCTCTAGATTACATTGAGCAGATGACATTTTAACATTTTATTTGCTGTTCTCTTCCCTTGTAACAGTGCAAAACAGGCTGACTACTAATCTCAAAATCAAAGCTAGATATTGTAGTTATTGTAATATGGAATTTGATATTGTAAAAATACCCACTGATGTTTGGTGAAACCCAAGAAACTGTTTCCTCCTAACTTGAAGCTCGCATTTTGTTAACAGATGAAGTGACTTCTTCGGAAGTATTTAGACAAAAAGTCCGGGAGTTGCCGTAACTTTTCTTTTCCAATATTATTGTAGTTTTATCCAAATTCCACCAGGTGTTGCCAAAGAACATACAGCCAAAGCAAAGTTTACAGATGAAGTGGAAGTTGCTCAGAACAAGTGTGTACATTTTCATGAGCACAGCCATTAAAGCTTCTTTCTGAAGCAGGAGCACCTTCCCTACAGATTTAAGATAATTCCTTTTTTCTTTGCAACTGAATATCAGGAATGAAATAATTTGGTACAGGGTGGTATTGTCTAGGCGGTTAACGCATTCTTAAAAGTTCATTTTTTCTTATGAAATGCAGATATTCACTCACAGCCTCTAGGTGAATACTATGCTGGTTTTACCATTAGTTACAGACTAGTGTATTTATTCCACTGTGTAGTTGTCTTAATTTTGGCTGAGGTGCTATCTTTTTAGTGAGATGTTCAAATTACTAACATTTAGTTTATTTGGTGGGTTTGAGATTTTTTTCATTGCAATAAGCAAAGCTGCTACAGATGCTTTTTTCCTACCACCTCTGGCAAAGATGTTTCTTCCCTTTGTTTGCTTCTTGCCTGGCTGAGTCAGGAGTTTTACAGATCCCAGATCAGCTGTGTTTTGGGGTTTGTCTCATTCTGGGAAGGAAACGTGCTTCCACAAGGTTTGCTGGAGGTAAGGAGAGCCCCAAAGTTGAGGCTGCTCCCAGCAGCGCAGTGCAAACTGCTCAGACTGTTTGAGCAGCAGGAATCAATTGTGATCCTTGGCGCAGAGCAGCCGCTGTCCTGCCTCCCTGGTGAGTCCAGCCTTGTGCTCATGGCATGAAAAAGAACCTGCATTTTAATTGCTGTTCTTGTTTCGGAGCTGTTGCTCAACTCTTGGGAGGGTTTCAGTCAGAAAGGCTGGGTCATGGACAGTGTTGGTTGCCAGAAAAGGTGTAACCAGGGGCTGCTCATGATGCAAAAATAAATCTGTGTTAGCCAGGGGCTTTGAGGGAATCACCTCGTGGCAGGTAATGGGGAATCTCTAGGATGCCAGCTCAACATTCTGTAAATGCTGTGATGTTTTCTTTTGTGCTTTAATTAAAGCTTTCGCTTGATTGCTGTGCACAAATGTTTTCTATTTGAATGTTTATTGAATGCTCAATAGCAACAAGGAAACCAGGCTTCTTTGGGGTAATCTGGCATAGTCGGCGTGGGCTGCAAAGATCAAGGTGGTTAAGGCACAAGGGAGGAAAAACCTGAAATGTTTTAGTTACTTGAAGCAGAAACATGTTCAGAAATGTGACTGTAGCTCAGACTGCACAAAGAAAGTCGTTGCTTGTAAGAAATCCAGGGCAGTGACTTCACCTGGTCGTATTTAATTAATTATTTACTGAGCATTATGTTTGCTTCCCCTTGGGACTTGATCTCCCTCCTTCCACCCAGAAGTGTCAACTAATTATTTGAATATAGTATATTTTAATTACTTTAGATCGCAGTAGATGTTAAGATGTAAGGGATTTGTTTTCTTTCATAACTGTATGAGTGCAGCAGATAACTCAATATCCCTGTAGCTTTCCTAGGATCCCATTTTATCGCTATCCCAACGCACCCGATAAAGGGGGAGGGAATGAAGGAGTGGAAATACAAATTATCCTACAGAGGTGATGCTGTGATCGGGTGCTGAGAGCCAAAATACTTCCAGCCCTCCGTGCAAAGGTACTGGAGATGGAGCAGCTCTCTGCTGTGGCCTTATCAGTTTGAGTAGAATGTAAATCCTGTTACAGCAGCTTTGTCCGATCTGCCTGTAGCTTTGTTCTGAACCTTTCAGTGACAGTTCACTGAAGCAGAAAGAACCCTGTGAATTGATATTATAAACCTGCATGGTTGCTTTATTCATTGTTGAAGCAACGGAATATAACAGAAGTATTTATTTTAGTGGATTGAGACTTTTTTTTTTCCCCCTATCGACATGAGCGGAGGAAAAATGTTCTAAATGCAAAAGAGGAAAAGCTAATGCCATAATCATATCCATACCCATTCAGAGCACAATCCCATTGAAAGATAATGCAGAACACCATATGTTTAAATTATTTTACACATTCAAAGAGATTTTTAAAATCCCAAAGTGTTGTTATTTCCTGCTGATGTAGAAAAAAAAAATATCAGGTGACACTATTATAATCGGGAAATAATAGTCCTGTGAAAGAAAAGCTTCTCATAATGCACTTAGTCTTTCCAGACAACTGTATTTTTATAAGCACCACCTACCTGCTCTCTTTGGGACTGAGATGAGCCTTGGCAATTCAAGATTGCATTGTGTTCACTTTCTTGCTGGTGGGCATTTCTTACTGAAGTTCAAGAGCGTGAAATTTCTCTTTAGTCTCACTGCTTTGATATGGTATTTGCTTAATAATCAAACAAATTAAAGTGTGGAAAAAATTGATAAAACCGCAATATCTTCAAATGAAGAGGCTGAAATAATAAATTGAGTTCCTTGTAATAATGCTGCAGTGCCATGTTGACCCTTATTCTTGAAAATCAGTTTTTCTGTTGCGCATCAGTGAGATGTGCGCTATTTGAACTTTTCAAGTGTCGTGTAATCTGAAAGTTCGGGCATTATACTTGAAGATCTTCAGCTGAGTTTTAATTAACATTTGTGAATGATGCAGATATGAGGCCCAACTCTATTGGTAGATGTTTGTACATGCTATCAATGGCTTTTTGCTACTTTAAACACATTTTCTCTTCTTTGGAACACTTACCAAGTGAGTTCCATTACAATTAAACAGTTTTTAAAACAAAAATCTCTCTAAGATGAGAGTTATTTAAGATGGAAATATTTCTGTTTATTGCTCTAAAAAAATTCACTGCTTCTTTAGCTGTAGCCATGGGGTGTTTCATGTTGAAGCAGAAATCACAGTAAGTTTGGGTGGATACAAAACAAAGTCTAAGAAGTTTTAATGTGATTTAATGGGTGAAGGTGCCCCATGGGGAGACAAATGAAAAGGTGTTTTGTTTTTCTTTCCTTTTTAATTTTCCTATACAGATATAATAGTAAGAAAGGACATTTTCTTTCTGTTAATTTCACATGTTTCAACAATGTAAGAGTGGCAGGAATGCTGTTGATTTTCCATAGGTGTCCATTCCTCTCTTTACATAGCAAATACCTGTATGACCTTGGATGGGATGAGTGGTGATGCTCGTCCTTCCTCAAGGGCTTGGAGGTTTCAGGGAGTCTTGAAGCAGACAGTTTTACAGTGGGTAACACACAGGCAAGTGAGAATCTGGGATGGTCATGATTTGCTTCATCCTCACCTCAAATTCCAGCTGCGTAAATCTGACAGCTGGAAATGCAGGAAAATGTAAAGAGGGGTAAAGGGAGGTAATTTTGCAGAATGGTAATTTGTTCCTATGTGCCCACACCACTCATCAATCCAGATGTTTTGTCCATTGGTCATGTGCATCTCTAGATGATGAACACGTATCTGTTTGTATCAGCAAGATGAATGTTTAACTGATTCAGTAGCCAGGTTCTCTCTCTGTGGTCACTGTAAATATCTGCATTGATTAGAAGGAAAAACAAGTCCTGTTTGCAAGGCCAGAAAATTGTACTGCCTCTAGGTGCTTTTTTTGTTTGGTTTTTTGTTTTGTTTTGTTTTGTTGTTTTGTTGTTTTTGGTTTGTGTTTATTTTTTTTCTGTTTTACATGTGGTTTATTGTGCTTATTTAATTCCAGAAAAAGTTTTAAATTTCTGAAAAGGATTATGAAAAAATAAAGAGTACATGTAGTGTTATGTTTTCATATTTGTGAATCTCTCTCTTCTAAAGTTTGTGGAATTCCTTGCAGATCTGTTTTTGTATTAAATTTCCAGTCTGAAGCAATTCCTCCCATTTGGCACTCTACAGGGCTGTAATATTTGCCCAATGATGAGCTGCATCCAACATTTTGTTAACTGAAATGGGAAGTGACAGACTGACTGAAAGAAAATGTCCGTGTCAGAGAAACAGATATTACTTCTTTCTCACAGATTGCAGGATGCCTGGACTCTGAAGACTCTGAGATTGCAGATGCACTAAGGTTTTATATTGATCTGTGTTAGCCTAATTTGATCAGAAGAGTGACTTGTGTATTGTGTTATTTTCTTCTGTAGTATTTGATTGAGATGGTCAAACACTGAGAATATTGTGCAGGGAAAGGAGAGAGTGAAAAAGAAAGACATTCAGAAAATAATACAGATTTGTTTGATAAATTCTATTTGCATTGATTTTCACTAGGGATATATATCTTTTGATGGCAGCTGTCCTCAAAATAATAGCATAATAGATAATACTCTGCTACATAATTTTGTATTTTTATTACTTCTTTTTACTGATATTTGTAGAATAATTTAATCTTTGGAGTCGGTCAGTACCTGCACACTTGGCAAAGATGTTTTTCTTTATTGTATTGTCAATTTTTTTTTGGCAAAATACAAGAAAGCCACAGTTGTTACACAAGAATATGAAGTTGGAAAATGTTCGAAGGACTACAAAATGGGCATGAAGAAGTATCAATTGCAGAAATTGTCTTGCAGAAATAGGTCTGGAGCACAGGGAGCCCTCCATGCTCAAATCCTTCCTTTCCACAGTCCTAGCAGGGAGCTTAACTTCTGTCTGGAGTCAATCCTTTAGAGGCATGAAGCTTGCTTGAAAAAACTCCAGTGGGATTCTTCTTGCCAATCTTGTGTAAAGGAAAGACATGATGTGAAAATTATGTTGTCTAAAAGTTTAATATCAAAACACGAGAAGTCCTGTCATTCCCTGGCAAAAATCGTGATTTTGGTACCAGACTTAGTATTGGATGTCTTCTGTCCAGTGGAATAAAAATAGCACCAAAATCATCCATTTTGTGTAAACTGAAAAAACTGGTGGTGCTGTACCGTGGTGGAAGCCCTGGTGGGGCAGGGCAGTTACACATGGTGCCATCACATCTTTGAAGAGCAGTTATTAGTTTGATTTTTGCTCACAGTTATAGCTCCAGACAGGGAAAATGGAGTATATTGCTTTCTCTTTTTCTTCCTTTTCTTTACTCAGGAGATTGCCTGCTTTGTCAAGAGTGCATTTGTTAGTCTCAGTGTCATATTTA
>CM019227.1:14843006-14930506 GCA_009741485.1 Malurus cyaneus samueli | reverse complement strand
ATCAAGGAAACACTCTTCATGTGGTTTTTACTGAAGGTAGGATGGGGTGTTGTACTTTTTAACCTATTCAATACTTCTCAAAGATAAGGAAAGATAATAATATAGCGATTTTTGGTTTATATAGCGTGCATTGCAAACGGTTTTAATTCAAACTTTTGTTTTAAAAAATGTGTGTTCATAGTTTCTCTCGTGATTTAAAAGCACTGATACAAGAAAGACAAAAGATTTCTTACCTAGTGCCAACACAGGCAGCGTACATCCAGGCATTAAGCACGTTCTGTGATAGAATAATATCACCAGTTGGAAGGGACCCACAAGAATGAGAGTCCAAATCCCTTGCAGATATTGAAAATCCATATATGTCATGTCATCTAGCATTTAGCTGAAAGGAATTATTTTACAAACTTGAGGTATTCTTTTTCTTGTCAGTCTTAGCCAATGTGTGCTGTGGGTGAGCTGGCATAGCATGGTCTCAGTGTTCACTGTAACTTGGTATTGTTTTAATAACATTGTTCAGAATGCTGCATAGTGCACATGGTGTCATTGTTAATTCTCAGTTAGTGTTTATTGAGAATCCTTACCTTTCTGTGGAAGGGCCTGTTTTGTCCCTGGAAGGGAGTTTATAATGTCATTATGCTGTTTCCAGTTCAAGTTCGAGATGCGTGGAAGACCTGGGGGCGCAGCTTTTTTTGTTTGGCTTATTTATTTATTTTCATTGCCTCTGAGATTATCAGTGCATTAGCAGACGGAATCGTCATTGATTGATTGCTGAGCCCTAATTGTGTTTTATCCCTTTCCTCTGTATTAATGTTAGTGGTAGCAAGTCTTGATGTGCATGAACACTTGGACCCAGAGCAGCAAAAGCACTGAAACTGCTGTGGCTTGTTCTGAGAACAGAATCAATGATAACACGGTTTATTTTTCAAGAACTGTTTTGATTTTAATGTAATTGCTCCTTCCTGTTGCTGAACCATATCTAAGCCTGAAAACAATCTGTGTTTGTGAGTCAGGTCTCATTCTGGCATTTGCATATGTTATAAGTTTCCATCTACTGTCGGTGAGCAATAGCCTGATGTGCCTGGATCAAGTAATGCCTTATTTTGAACAATGTCTTATATTGTATTTTGTTTGGGATTTTCTTGCAGTGTAATTAAATATTCATTCATTTTGTTCTTTTTGATATTAAGAGATTAGGTCACGCAAAACAATAGCAGGAAAAGTCATTTTTGATTGAACAGTTGAGCCCATTGCTTTGCAACTCAGGCTTCAGAGGCAGAATAAACTTTGTAATGTCTAAAATGGTAGCATTTATTGGGCATGTTGATTTTTGGACCCCTACCATTATAGATCTGTAAGGTGTTACAAAGCTAGTGCTTTTACTTTTTATTGAATTTTATAATCTAATGGAGGGTTATGATACCTAAAAAACCTGAAGTCAATATCAATAAGATTGTCTCCAAATTAAATAGCAAAGTGTGTGCGTCTTTCATTTTACTTGTGTTTTTTACTACAAGTTTAAAATAGCTGGGAATAAAGAAAAATCGACAGGGAATAACTCTGTAGCAACTGCTGGCAAATCCGTTCTGGGTGGAATCTGGTGCGCTGCTCATCGGTGGAACAGAATTGCAGTAGTACGGCATTTTCTCCTCTCTGTAGCTGACAGATTTGTTCTAATGCTGCCTCCAAACCGTCCAAGTCTCAGCTTATCTCAGCGTGCAGTCACAATGTTGACACACACATCTCACAATCTCAGTCATCTGAACATGTACGGTGTCGGTGAAGGCAAATTGTGTATTTTTTTTTCAGCCATCGTTTATTTTATTATCTATATACTTAACTGTTGTATCTGTCCTAATCATACCTTTCGTGGTCAAAAGCGATTCCTTATCTCTGTAGGTCGGTACTTATGATGTGTCCACGCTTCTGAAGACTGCTGTTAGTAATTCCTAAAGCTCTCAGAGAAGTGATTAGGGAGTCATGATTGCTCACAAATTGAGTCTTTTTTCTGCTTGACACTGATCCTGTGATAGTCTCCCCACTTAATCCTCACCAGCAATTTGCCTACAGTTGCAGTAACAGGAGGTGATTAGAGGGGAGTTGCCCACTGCCTTTTTCCTTCTGTTGTAGTGGCACGTTAGACAGAGGCTACTGAATCAAAGCTGTTTTCCTATTAACTCAACACCTCCTAATGCATTAGAGCCACTTTTATCTAATAACAGTGTTCAGCTCCCAGCGCTGTTTTAATGTGCATTCCTATTTAACAGCATCACAATGAGCGTTTTTTTTTTTGTTTTTAAATAGAGAAACAAAAAAAAAAAAAAAAAAAACAAACAAAAAAAAAAAACCGTAAAGCAGGATACCTAAGGATGAAAGCAAAATAATGACACCAGCAGGTCTCATCTTTTATCAGCACGTGCGTGTAACCCCGATTAAAATTACAGACAACTGTGGCCCTGCATCAATAGACAAGCAGACTCCACTTTCTCTAAACATTGCTGTAATTGCAAGCCTGGTGACAGGTAACTGATGTCATACTTTTGAAGTGAAAGGAATGCATTTATCAGTGAGAGCAGCTCCAGTGAAAGGGTGACAGTGCAGAGTTAACTTTTCCAAGTGTTATTTCTAAGGATGAAGGCTATGAAAGGCCTCAGTGAAATATCCAAATATTTACTACTTATTATTTTGACCCACTTCTAATTTCATTGAGGATTACATTAGGGCTAATTATTTTATTGGTGATACAGAATATTCACCCATGAAGCTCATCTCTGCTTTTTTTAAGTTTTGTTTTTAAAAAAAGCGCTGTCTCGTACTTTGCTACTTTATTGACAGAGCTGTTAATATTTTAATTTGTTCTAGAGAACTATAGGAATGGATTTAAAAGAATTCTGCCATGACATATAGTGTAAAAAATGTCCAAATGTTACAATTTAAACTCCCTTATCTCCTTTCTTCTTGACGTTTGCTTTGCTGATGATAAAGGTGTATTTCAGGAATGTATTAGTGAATATATTTTAACCTACATGCTTTGGAGCATATAATATCAGCAAGTTATTTTAGTGTGCATTAACAATTTAGAGTGGACTGCAAAAATTAGAAGCCACAGCAGTTATGTGTGAGCTTGGGCTCAGCCAGTTCACCTCACTGAGAGCACAGACACTCAGAATAATTCACCTGCAATGACCCTTAACCCTCTGGTGTGATCCTACAAGGCAAGAACAAACAAAACTGGCAAAGTTTTTGCTTTCAGGTTGTTGGAATAATTTCTATGCAGTGCACACGTGTAGAGAGAAAATAAATGCAACTATCCCAAAACCGAAACCCATTGTAATTTCTGAATGTGCCCCAGGTCTGTCGTGTATGTTGATACACCTTGAAATGCATTTTCTGCAAAAACATAAACATTACTTTGTCTGTGGGTTTGGTTTTTGTTATTGGTTGTTTTTCCTTTTTTTTTTTTTAAAAAAAAAAAAAGAGAAATACAAACTATGGGATTTTTATGTACCTGTTTTCATTTGGCTGGCTAAAGGGATAGGACAGGGACAAAGGCTGAACCAGGTCACTCCAGAATTCCTCATCCTTGTTTTTCCTTTCCCATATTGGTGTTGTCCTGCCTGGAGCTGTCAGCTACACAAAAAAAAAACTTTCCCATTATATGTTCCAAAAACTCTCACCTTGTGCTAAATCCTTTGGAATGGGCTTGGATCCATCAGGGAATCCAGGATGTGACTGAATTCTGTTACAGAACCCATTCAGCAGGAAACATTTTGTTGAGTAACCCTGTTATTCTGTAGTCATTACTTTTTCTCTTCAATTGTACATTGTATTTCTCATTTTTAATATGGCTGAAAAAATGTATCCCATAAATTTTTATAAGGCAGCCAGGTAATAACACCTATTATTTGTCTTTTCTTGGAAAAATGGAAGACATGATTAGACTGTTTCCTCTTGTATATTCATTTGTGATTTTTCTTTATGTGGCAAATACTAAACATTAAAAATATCCTAAATTCTGTTACAGAGAAGTTGAGGAGCTCTTGGTATTATGAAACCATAAGCAAACAAAACCAGAAAAACAATGTGGGGGAAAAGGGCTTTCAGAATTATTTCTGGGTTGTTTTTCATGCTTTTTGAAGGTACTGGATGCAGAATAGTAGAAAATATGTGAAGCCTCTTTGCAAGACCCATCACTGAGAACTGGCAGGGCATCAGTCTTCCAGACCTGTAGGACTGCTCAATGTCCAGGACTTTAAAGTTTGTTTTGTTTGTTTAAGTAGAAAGCATGCCTTAGTTGTAGGGTGAAATACTGCCAATTTGTTATTTTAAGGGACACTGAATAATAACTTTTATTTCTAATTTTTCTGTGCCATTTTTATAGAAAATGGAACACCTCTGATTGTTCTGAAGTGCTGTTGAAATAGCTGAAATTTTATATTTGCACAGTTATGCAGGCAAAGGGTATTTTAGGCCGTGTAAGCTTGTAATTGTAGTAGGGCAAAGCATTATTTTTGTATTTTATTAAAATTTAAAGAGTTAATAGATTTACCTAAAAGGTTATGTCATACTCTGTATTCTGATTCTGTATCATATCAACAGACTCACTCTGTAACTTGGATAAACTTCTTTTCTTTCCATCTTTTCTTTTTTTAGAAGGCTTGAGGTAACGGGCAGTTGTAGCAGAGAAGTGGAACAGTTTTTAATTGGTGATTGAAGCCTGGAAATGTGCAAAGTCTGCACAGATATGGAAGGGCACAAAATTGCTGCCCTGGAGGAGCAGGGCTGATAATGACGGGTAAAGGTGAAAAAAAAAAATAGCGTGAGATGGATGAAATGTGAATGGATTCAGATTTCATTATGAAATGTGAATGGATTCAGATTTCATTATATTAACAGCTTGCTGTAGTTTTCCAAAGATTAATTACAAAATTGGCCATTGCAGGATTTTGTTCTTTCATCCCCAAAGTCCTGCTTTGAGTCCTACAAATGCCCTGCTGATGCAGCGCAGGGGTTCTGCTGGGAGTGCTCTGCGTGTCCTGAGCACATTCCTGTTGGGGCTGCATTTTTATAAGGCAGCCAGGTAATAACACCTGTCATTTGTCTTTTCTTGGAAAAATGGAAGACATGGATAGACTGTTTTCTCTTGTATATTAACTTGTGATTTTTCTTTATGTGGCAAATACTAAACGTTAAAAATAGCCTAAATTCTGTTATAGAGAAGTTGAGGAGCTCTTGGTATTATGAAACCATAAGCAAACAAAAACAGAAAAACAATGTGGGGGAAAAGGGCTTTCAGAATTATTTCTGGGTTGTTTTTCATGCTTTTTGAAGGTACTGGATGCAGAATAGTAGAAAATATGTGAACCTCTTTGCAGACACATCACTGAGAACTGGCAAGGCATCTGCCTTCCAGACCTTAGGACAGCTCAATGTCCAGGACTTTAAAGCTTATTTTGTTTGTTTAGTAGAAAGCATGCCTTAGTTGTAGGGTGGAATGCTGCTATCAGGGAATCATCTGTTAGCACATCCTTGTTCTGCTTCCTTCAAAGTGCAGCTCCTTGCTGCACAACGCCTGTTAAATACGTTGGATGTCCTGCTTTCACGGCTGTTGTTTTAGGAGAAAAAAGAAGAAAACTGGTAAAGGGCAGGGGGGGGGGTCTGCTTTGGCAATTTCCACAGTGAAAAATTGGTTTGGTCTCTAAGAGAAAAATTGAACTGTGTGTAATGCAGACATGGGACATCAAAGAGTAAACTTTGGTGTTACTTGTGTCCTTTTTCCTTGCAGGTCGGTTTAGGTCTGCCTGCAGACTTGGCTGGCAGCACTTTGAGGGCTCATTCTGAGCAAAGGTTTTAAAAATTGCAGAGCAGTGAGCATTCTGTTTGAGGCCCAGCTGTCCTTTAGTGAAGCCAGGCCTGCAATGTTCCATTTTAGGGCTGGGGAGAGGGCAAGCTCCAGTGACCCTGTAGGTGATTAATATGACTGAGAATAACCAAGGCTGATATTTTGCTATTTCATGCGTACTAATTATAATAAACTCCTAAGAGTTTCCTTTTTTTTTTTTTTTGGTTATAATTTTTATGAATTAGAAACCCAAAGCATTCCTAGCACTTTTTGCTGTTTGCTCTACAGAGGACAATCAGTAAAAGGCTGATAGAATCATTTTTTTTGTACACCCCAACTCTCGGCTGCTGCGGGGAGTGGAAAAATGTGGCTCCATCCTCACCCAGGTCCCGGGGGAAATAAGATAAAGCTGCAATGAATGGGGAAGTCCTGCCCTTCCTTGTAGCTGGGTAAGTGTTTGGGCAGCTGCTCACTGAACCAGATCAGGAAACTCATCTGGGTGCAGCTGACCAATTTGCTCCGGGTTAATTTAGCCAAAGTTGGATTCCCAGCCTTGATCACTCATGTTCCCATGCAGGTTTGGGTGGGTACCTGTGAGAGGCCCTGCCAGCATCACTGAGTCATAACAGTATTAAAGAAAAGAAGGAAAGAAGTTTCAAAAAAAAAAAAAAAAAAGTTACTGGGAAAAGAAGTAAAGAAAAAAAAAAAAAAAGTTACTGGAAGTCAGGAATGTTCCCTCTGACCATGCAGAATATTTAAAAGTGCATCCTGTGCTCGTTTATTTATATTCAAATCAGGCCAGCTCAGAACTGCATTTGGAACTTCACATGTCCTGTGTAGGACATTGGAAGTCCTTCTTAATTAAACAGCAAATATGATGTGTTTGGACATGGCTGGTGCTATGGAAATGGAGCCTCAACCTTGAAGATTTCTTATCCAGCTGTTAGCACAAGAATTGTTTATAGGAGAATGCATTCCAGCTTTCTTTTTAAAATGTCTGAAATTGTTCTCCTTTGTTGTGGGTTTTTTTCCCCAATAACAGCAAAAGTTGACCTTTTTTTTTTTCCTTCTTCCCCCCCCCCCCCCCCATTTAAAGAGATTGGGATGCAGAATTTGGCACCTTATTTAATCATTTCTTTCGTGTTCCTGAAATTATCTATGGTTAGTTTTCAGAAGTTGTTAGATATAAAAATAAATAAAATCCTATATAAGAAAGCAATATTGACAGTCTAAGGCAGAAGTTATTCTGATGACTGATTTGCTCCAAAACATTAAATTCACTTTTATGAAAAACTTCTGTAGAGTGTCTTACTTCAATTTTAGTTATAGCTTAGAATCTGTGTAGAATTTATGGAGCTTTTTTTTTGGTGGAAAGTAGTTCTTAGATGTAAGATTCTGGCAGTCCCATTGCCAGTATTTTTGAGCATTTATTTTGTCCTTTGGTCAAAGACTCTTCCTTAGGAGCAGGGACCGAGTAATAAGCAGAGGAGAGATAATGTGCCTTTTGCAAAGATATTGTCTTAATCTTCTGCAGAGAGATGCTGATGTAAACTATTAAATGGAATATCTGTCCTATATCTGGAGTTTTTTCTTTTAAAATGTGTAGCTGTTCACCAACCTCAGCCCCTCTGCTCCTTGCAAAGTTAGTTCTGTAAAAACATCTGAATCCTTTTATTAATTTTTCCACATATGTAAGACCCAGGGTTCACTGATAACAAATATTTCTTGACAATGCAGCTTTACCTTTTCCCTGACGGGCAGACATGACAGGTTGACTCTATAGTGTTTTAAAAAGAGGGGAGAAACATAGATTTACTTAAATAAAAGTTGTTAAGGAGGGCTTACCTTATGAAGAACTGGTTTAAAAAACCAAAAAGTTTGTACAGTCAGCATGGCTATGCTAATCATTCTGTTCCCAGACATATCAAGACCTCAATTTCCTCCCAGCAGTGAGTCTATTTCCTCACAGCAATAGAAAACCCAGATTGTACTGGGATATCCAAGTGGAAGATAATCACCTCTGAAAATGCTTATTGTCTTGTCTTTAATACCTTGGAAAAAGGACTTGGTTTCACTGGTTTTAACATTAGATCTGCTTCTTTCTACAGAACAGTAAAAGGGTTTTTTCTGTGGGTTTTTTTTTTTTTTGGCTTTTTTTTTGTTTGTTTATTTTTTTTTGGTGTGGTGGTGGTTGGTTTGTTTTTTTTTTTGGTTTTTTTTTTGTTTTGTTTGTTGTTTTTTTGGTTTTTTTTCCTTTTTTGGTTTGTTCCCACTTGCATCAGTTTTGGTCCTTTCTTGAGAATCTTTCATGGTCATTAGTTAGGTTGTGGTAACTTTCAGAAATTCAAGAGTGTGAAAGCTATGGGCTTTCAGATGATTCTGCCTCATCTTTTGAAGGTTAACTAAAGATGGCAGAGCTTTGGGGGTATAATTTGGGGGACAACTATGAGACTGGTACAGTTTTTACTTCTGTGATATGTTTGATAGAAGGGTCTTGAAATATAAACCTAAAATAAATTTGGTTTGCAGACAGAGCCAGTACAGTGTTCACAGAACTGGTGTGACACGCGCCCCATGGATGGTATTTCAAGTAAAGAAGTAGTCATGTTCATAATTTTCTTTTCCTCAGTGTTTCCACCCCAGACCTACAGGATTAGCCATGGAATATGTTGTATGAGTGCTAAAATGGGCAGTGAAGTGAGGATGTGCTGCTCAGAAAAAAAACCAGAAAACTTTTATTGGATCTATGCAGTGCGTTAGGAAGAGACTGTTGGCTGTCTGCCATCCCCAGAGTTCCTGGTACACTACCTGGCTGACACTCAGTCTGGAACAGAGAGGATCTCAGGGGGCTGTGGGAAACACCCACAGGAGGTTGTGTGGCTCAGGAGTGAGAGTATCTGGAGCACAAATAGCTCATTCCATTCCTGTCCTGACACTGCTGTCTGTCTGCTTCTTCTGAATCACATAAACCCAGCATCCACTTCAGAGACAATAATGGCACAATAATCCTCTGCTCCCTGGTTCACTATGTTGTTTCCATCAGGTTCTTCTGAATTTCCAAACCTTAAGATAAAACCAAGAATTGGATGTACAGAATAAGTGTTCATCTCAGGACATCTGTAAGCTGAACAGTGTAGGAGGTTAGAAAGTTCTTTTTGAGGGATATCATGCAGTTTTGCTTTCTTTCCAGTTTCTTCACCAATTTCACAAAATCTTGTTATGGATGAAAAAGATGAGAAGCTCACACATAAAGCCAAGAATTTATTATTAATGCAGTTGAGATCTGATGTCTTGTCAAACAGCTATTAATAGGACGGTTTTAATTTTTACAAAAAGGATAACAAGCTATTATGCAACAAGTCTCCAGAATAATAAAGCAGTCAGAATAGTGAGTAATTGGTGCCCTCCATTCTGGCAAATGGGGACATAGAAATGCTTTTTGTTGACACCTTGCAGGATTGTGTCAGCAAGTCTGGGTTTTTCAGAGAAATGAAAGGAACTTGGAGACCTTGTTGTCACGGCACTGTGCAAAATTGTGTGACAGCAGTACCTGTTATTTCATAGAGAGGTCATGCTGTAAATGCCTTGTGGAACTCAGATCTGCCTGGTGTTCTGTTTTATCCTACAGCAGTTTAGTTTGACCACTCATGGTGTTGAAAGTAATATATGCATTTTTTGCTAGCATATATATCCAATATGGAAACTTAAACATTGCCTTTTCCTCTGTTTTTTGACTCCTAAAGCAAAGCATCTTTTCTATACCTTACAAAACGATACCAGCTTTTAATCCCCCTATTTTTTTTTTTTTTCATCGTATCTCGATATTATTGCTGTTTCTTGCTGCTGATAGGAAGTTTGCAATGTCCAGAGAGGTCTGTTGCATAAAACCATAGCAGAAATAATCTGTGTTATCACGTGCCTTATTTATATTTCATAACTGCTTTTTCTGGGCTCAGTTTTAACAGTGAATGAAAAGGTCTTTTCTGTTCTAGGGGAGGCATTACTTAATAATGTATTCTGTGACTCCTCTGCCTTGATTTGTGTTGTTCCCATCATTTGGGCTACAGTTAATTTCCATTAAACAGCCAGAAATGTCTGTGAGTTGATGCAAAACAAAACTGGATTATCTCAGTTGTCTGTTCATTATGGGGAATGTTAGGAAGGTAAGGAAATATTAAAAACAATGGGTAGCCATGGTGTCCGATTCATCAAAGGAGATGTAGAGTTTGCTTTGTGCATGAGTGTTTAAATTTTTCAAGTTCATGGGCTTGGAAAGCACCTCAGCACAGACCATCCAGAAGTTTAATTATCTTACTCTGTTAGGTTAAATTACTCAACAGCTTCTTCAAAGATGCTGCTCTGCGTTTGAATAAATATAATATGCAAAAATGTGGAAATTGCTCCTAGTATGATACCCAAGTGGGATACAGTGGCTTTGTGGTGTCATATTTTGAGAAGTTATTTTAAGACACACAAAAGGACACTGTCACTCTGTTATTAATGTTAAAAATTGTTGATGCTGTGTGAAGTGTGTTTTTTCTAATTAGAGGAATGCTGTAGAGTACCATTTCCATAATCAACATGGGAACAGAAACTCAGCAAAATTTCATGTATTTGCAGTGAAACTGCTCTTCAGCAACATAAAAATGGCTTTTATAACATAAAGGCTGTAATTAGAATAAGTCAAATCAGTTGGAAACGATTAAAGCCAGAACAGGCTAAGCTGCCTTCTAAATATTTGTCTGGAGATTAGCCCCACTCTTACAGCCCCTGAGAAGCATCTTTGATTTACTTATAATGCTTGACGTGGCAAAGATAATCCTGCAGAAGGCAAATGAACACAAATTTAGATGTGCTGTTTGGCTCTCTTTGTCGGTTTGACAGGAGGCAGCATATTGGAAGTGATGCTGGAGAAACGAGTATGGGGTCACATTAGACAAATTGCTTAACATCCCCCCAGCTCTCTCCTCCCTGATCATCATTTAAAATTCTCTAAAAAAAGCGTACTCATTCTTTGAAGCTTTTAGGATGCACTTTAGAAGTCCATGTGGAATAATTTTCCGCGTGTCTGTGCGACAGTTGATGTAAGTCTCATTGTATTTAAAATTATAGTCCTGAGATGGAACTTTCTGCTTGTTGCTTGTCTGACATCAGCTATTAAAATGCAAGTAAAGCTTGGCAGGTATAAATTTGAAGAAGAAAAAGGGATTATGTAAGAACATGAGGATTATTAATATTAATCAGCTAGTTGTGGAGGAATGGTGGTTTACTCTGTGGAAGAGCTCAAAAAACAAACAAACAAGCCAGAGTTTGGGTGGCCAGTTCCTTAGTGACACCCCTCTTGTGATAACCAGAAAGGAAAAGAGAGGGAGAATTATTGGGGTTGGTAAACTGCAAACATGGATTTGCCGTGATTGTAGATTTAATGGCATCAGCAGAAAGGAGCTGTTGTAAAAATCCTGCATTTTGGGATGATGATGAACCTCCACACTGTTGTTAACCCTTGATTGCACCAGGTGTAACAGCACAGAACAGTGAAAATGGCCAGGCATGTAAAGCTGAAGGATTTGCTGTGAGTTTGGAGTGCCAGTCAGCTTCTTGGTACCGACCAAGTTCATACTTCGAGTAGTTTTCCTTTCATTTATAATCTCCGCAGCATCCCAAACTTTTTGTTTAGCTGCTGCAAACATAATCAGCGTAATGTATTCTCTTACTGAATTTTAAACAAGACCATTAAAACTCCTTTAACGTGCTAAAGTAAGCTTCAGAGAGGGTTTCCATTTCATCTTCAGCGAGCGGGGCTGTAGCGCTGTCTCCCTTTGCGCCGCAGCGAGAGGCTGTCAATAATTCAATAGCCATGGCCTTGATGGGCCAAGGCCCAGCTTAGACTTTAAACAGAGCCAAGCAGCTCGTCAGGGTGTGATGAGCTGTCAATGCCTGACTGATCTATACTGCATGAATTCCCCCTCAGCTCTTGATGTATCCCTGGGAATAAAAAAGAAAGCGGTTTTAGAAGCAGACCCGGTGCGAAACACCTGTTTGTTTGGAATTTTTAATGAGGGAAAGT
Organism: Malurus cyaneus samueli; assembly: GCA_009741485.1. NCBI lineage: Eukaryota > Metazoa > Chordata > Aves > Passeriformes > Maluridae > Malurus > Malurus cyaneus. The sequence goes on along the minus strand of CM019227.1, from coordinate 14,918,600 downwards.
TGTGTGGGTAATGAAGCTCAATGAAGTCGTTGTGTTTTTGCTTGGAGGACCCGTGCTAAATTCCTCTCTGATGGTGCTGGTGTGTTTGCAGGGTCTTGGGGAAAAGAAGTCACACTATTTGTAAATATGTTAGTGCCTTGGAGCAAATTCATTTGGAGCAAGACTTAATAACTAATGACAAGTAATCCAAATGCTTAATCCAAATTACCTATTCACATCTCTCAGTTTTATTGATATTGTGCTATTAACACTCAGGATTGCAGTAATGAAACCTTTTTGGAGCCATTTATTTTCAGATTTTTCCCCCGCACAATAAGTGACACATATGATGCATTCCCATCCTTTCCAAGTGCTCTGCACTGAATTTGTTTGTATTTTATGGTTTACTTGGAAGCTGAGAAATAACTTGTTTTTCTAAGAAAGTATTTTGGGTAAAAAGATTAGCTAATGTGGTTATGAGTTGTATTCCACTTCTCTTACACTTTATCCTTAAATTTAAAAGCAGAATTATATCTAAGGTACCTCTGAAAAGCTGCAAGGAAGATTAAATAAAGTTTTACAGTATTTGTCTAAGAATCAAAAAGCTAGTGTTATTAAATGTATATTTATTTATATTTCAAAGCATTTGAATTTCACTTGTGTTGCTAAGCTGCTTTTCTGATAAATTTTATAGGTATTTAAAGGAGAAAAGTAACACTGTTATTCTCACTCTAAATGCATTTGTATTGCCATTGTCTTCTTTACAAATTCATGTCTTATGAAGTTTCCATATCTTCAGTGGGCTTTATGAGCATGGAGGTTCTCAGCCTTCAGGTGTTTTTTTAATGTAGGACAAGAGAATAATAGAAAATTCAGCATGGCCCTTTTAATATTTTCAAAATGCTGCAAACTTGTGCAATGGATTAGATAAAGTATTTTTTTTTGTGAAGTTTTTTAAACATTTTAATTTTAAATAGTTTGCTCTCTTAAGTTCTCATTTTTTTCAGAAAAGTTGATTTCATCACTTAGTTTGCATTAATGGTATTGCAGCTTTCATCCTTTGCACAGGGAAGAGGAGGAAACAGTGCAAAATATGGTAAAAAATGTTTCTAAGACTTTAATGTGTGGGTGCCTCTTACTCAAGCATCAAAATGAATTAAGGCTTTGAGTGGAGAGACAGCTCCTTTTTCTCTAGAAAAGAAATCAAAAAGGGGGAACTGTGCTTTCCTGTGTCTGAGCTGCTCCTTAAACTCCCCATTTAAGGTCCCACTCCATTTTAGGGCAAAGTGAGGCTGATTTGCTTCACTTGGGGCTGAGAATTGTGTTCAGGAGCATTGGGCTGTGCCAGGGTGATGATGCTGAATAAGTGAATAACTCCTGCATATTGAGGAGCCAGGCAACAGCCTTTGCATGGAACAAACCTCACACCCCACCAATTTATTTACCTGTGTTTCTGGGGGTGCTCATTGCACTTGACAATGTGCAGAGTAATTATATGGATACAAGTTTGTGTGGCAATAACCTTTTTGTGAGGAAAAATTGTGCGTGTCAGACTTCACAGCCTTTGACAGTTTTGGCCTGTGATCTTCCAAATAATTAATTCTTCCAGATTAAGTAAGTACTTTTCACTCTGGCTGTGGAGTTGGACAGAAGGAAGGAAAGCAAAATAATCCTTTTTTAAAAATTATTTTGACTTTGAAAAATGCTGTAGGCCTTGACGCTGCATTGCCTGGGGTGATGGGCTGAGGACTGTCAATGAGATTGTTACACCCCATCATGAGATGAGCAGAGAAGGAACTCGACAGGAATAAGAACATATCCTGTTTGTAGTGCTGTGTATAGAGTGCAGGCAAGGTGCAAATACACTGTTTATTATCATCACACTTGTAAAAATATAAATTAAAAACCCTCATGAGGGATTGCAGTGGAGCAAGGGGCTTCTTCACTCAGACTGTTGGTTGCATTTTTGGCTTTGCTGCCAGCTGGGCAAGCAGGATTGGATTGGTTTTCAGAGATGGTCTGTAGAATTACTGGAACACATTCGTTGTGCAGACAATTCTGCTCCCCCAGATTTGGTCAGACACCCCTCAGAATCCTGATGCATTGTCTGGGCATGAATCCACGTTCCATGAATCTGAACACTTGTGCCATGCACATGGCAGCAGTTTGTGCTAGAATTAAGCTCTTCTAAGATCAGTTTTAGCAGCTGATATTCCAGGCTGTATCTCCACGAGGTTTTCCTCCTCCAGGTTACAAATTGCCCACCAGATACCTGTGCAGGACTCACCAGCTTTTGTCATCACAGGTCTAAAAGGGGTGGAATCCACTCTTTGCAGCCCTTTGCAGCTCTCTGTGTGCATGACAGAAGTGAGGAAGCTCTGGCAATCCCCCCAGGATCACTGATCTTCAGAAGAGTGGATACCCATGATTTTCAAATTCTGTTGTATTCGAAACTGGGCTGCTCATTACCAAACCTAAATTGAGGCATCTAATTCAGAAGGTATTAGTGAGGTTTCCCAGCTGGTGCTCATGGCAGAAGTAACTTTTGCAAATGGTAGAAAAAGAAACCAACATGCAACCCCCTGGCTTTATCTAAATGATATTTATTATTAAGGAGAAAGGAAATTTTTCTGATTTCCTTTTTTTTTTTTTTTGCCTACTCCCTTTCACCATGTTATTTTTTTTTCTTTTTTTTTTTTTTTATTCTTGCCTCTTTTAGCCACCAAAAGGTTCTAAAAACACCAGATGAAATACTAAATGCATTATCACATGACTGAATCCTTGGGCGTGTGTGTCTGCTGCCGTTAATTCTGGACATCTTGATTTTCCTTTGGATTTCAGTGTGTTTGATAGGTACTCACAGGTACCTTTTGCTGACGCACTCAGGAGAGAATCCTCTGAGCTTTGTGATGCTGCCTTTCCACACAGAACCATCTAAGCCCTACAAATGAACAGAACTGTCTGAGCTTTGGAGTACAGAAGGAGCTGCATTCGTGGTACCCTGGGTGTAGCGTGAGTTTGGAAACAGCCTTGCTCATCGTACCAAATCATGAGAAGCTCTGTGCCTGGGAAGCACGAGAGGCTGCAATGGCTAGGTGAAAGTGAATAAAAATGAGGAGACTTGCAAACTGCTTTTGCTCCAGGGCTGGTTTTAATGAGCTTGTCCCTAATGAGTTGTCCCTGCAACTAGCTTCAGGCCTAAACAGATGAGGCAGGGGTTCTGCTAAATTTTTGATGGGATTTGCACTGGTTTTATGAGAAAGCAAGCAGTAGAGAGTGCAAAGTTGTGTCATGAATCTTTTACGAGAGTGGATTGTTGTCCATCTTGTCAATAGGGATTGTAAGACTTGATTGCTAATGGAAGACATGCCACATGCTGGTTGTACTGACAAACCCCAGTAAATGAGGCCGTGTGTGCGGCCAGGGAAGGTTGGCTTTGGCACGAGAAGGCTCCAGGACCAGCCTGTGATGCTTTCTCAAAATCCCTCTCCCCTTGTGTTATTGATTAATGAAGGGTGGTGGTGGCAACCACCTTCCAGAGATGGGGTTTGGGCACAGGCAGCCACGGACCATGTTCTGTTTGTTCTGTTACAAAGTTGGGTTTAAAAATTCATTCATCATTGCATGGTTTTGTGTTCCAAGGCTTGTATTGGTACGCTAAAAGTGCATTCTTTTAGCAGTTTGTTGGCTCCAGAAATAAAATGGAATTCTTTTTAAGGTTCTCTCCAAGAGATTCCTTTTGATGTTTCCATTATGTCTGTTGTTATGAAGAAGGACTATACAAAAAAGTGTTTCTCAGGTTTGACTTATCCTACAAGATTTTCCCATCAGTTTAAGTGGTCACAAAAATGTGATTTAACCTCCTTTATTGAGTTTCACATCAGCGTTTGACACTCAGTCTGCGGTGTGAAAGTTTGCTAACTGTCTGAAAGTTTTGCTTCTGCTGCAGAAGTGTTATTTGGCACAGCTTCATCACAAAAGTGATGGGTTTTAGATCAATTAACTTCTCACATTGTTTCTCAAGTGCAATTTGACTTCTTGTCTTTTGTATCATTTTCTTTAAAATATGAGGTCTAAGGAGGAAGGAAGATAAATATATATTTTTTGGGTTTTACCAAGTTAAACTGAAAAGTACTTGTGGGGAATAAAACCTAAAATAATTAAATAAGGTTTTATTATTTTAAAATTATGTTACTCCATAAAGTTGAGCAACTGATTAACAGTCACATTACAAATTTCTCATTTTTTTCCTTAAGTGTAAATAGCAGAAACACATTCACCAGCTAATTCAAAGATTATCATGTTCAATATATATTCATGTCTCCATGGTATTTAATTGAAATGCAGTCATGTAAAATGAGGCCAGGATTTAATGTCATCTTTCTCTTCCTTAAAATAAAACATTTTCCTTTCCTGTGTTTTAATTTCATCCTTTCCTTTTATTTTCCCTGCTGCTGCTACTTATTTCTCCCATGCATAATTTTTGTTTCTTTTTTTTTTTTTCTGCTAATCTGATCTCACTTATTTCTTTATAAGGTAAATAGTAAGTAAGGTAAATAAGGTAAGATGAAGTACTTGATCTTTATAAGGTAAATAGGGTGAGAAAAAAGTATTTTCACTTGAGCAAAAACTGTGCAGAGACAGGCTAAAATGGCTCATCAGAATCAGTGGGGAGGATCTCAGAACTTGGTACCACAAATGTGTGTAGTGTTACAGGAGAGAAAATGAGTCAAAATACTTGTAAAGGCTGTTCTAACCAAAAAGAAAAAAAAAACAAAATTAGAAGCCCAGACTTTTTTAGATGTAGATATTGTGTGGCTGTAGATGAAGTGACCTCCTCACAAGACATCTGGTGTGACACCAACTAGAAATGGTAGGTGTGTGAATCAAATGAGATGGTGAGCATCTGAATCAAAATTTGGAATAATTTCATTTCTGTTTTAGCATTGCACTGTCATTTCTCTGTGGAATACCAGCACACTCCACCCAGAACTTTTCATATCAAGGTTCTGGTGAACTTTGTTTCATGAACTGTGTGTGAAGAGCAGAAACATTTCACTCTGGGGTTTTATTGAATGGTGTTTAACTTCTGCTCTCAGCATTGCGTTTCAGAGCTCAGTCAAACAGCAAACTTCCAAACCTGTTTTTTTCCCAGCTCTTGTAAGAGGTCACATCATATTTCTCGACTGTTCTTCCTCAGATATCCTGAGTACTTTTGCAAGTCTTCAACCTATTTTGTCACAGCTCATCCCTCCTTGCCTCCTGCTGTGTCTGCATTTGTTTTTCTTGCAGCTCGAAATTAAGCCAAGCCATTTCTGCTGAATTTGCCACATAGATGCGGTTCTATAAACAGGAACAGGGTTTAGGAGATGGATGAAAAATGCTATTTTATTGATTCAGATGGATAATATAACTACTTTGACTGAGGACAAAGTCTCCCTTTCATTTTAAAATTTAAAATTCCAGTTCTGTCTCCAAATCAATGTTTGAAAAGCTTTATGGGAATAAAATTCTCCTAAATTTTCTCTGGCTCAAATGCAAAACAGCAGGGAGAGAGAGGTGTCATCACAGAAGCATTTAACACTCTTCAAAGACACAAGAAAATTCTTCTAGATTTTAAAAACCCCATGAAGTTAGGTTTTCTACTGGTCAGGTCATTTTTGAAGAAAGCTAAATAAGCTTCTGTTGCTAATTTTGATGAATGTGTTTTTTCTCAGTGATTTCAGTGCTGCTCTTACCAGCCCAAAGAATAGGATCACAAGCACAGGGAAGCGTTCCCACATTCCCGGGAGAGCACAATGTCAGCTGCTCTGAAGGACAAGGGCTGGAACCACACTTCAAGGGAAAATAATCCTTCATTCCCTTCAGACCTACTTTTGGAGGGGTTGATTAGAGAAGAGAAGCAGCTTTGATTTGTTTCTGTCGTGTTGTTTAATGTCTCATGCTTGGATTCAGAATAAGGACATGAGAGGTTCCCTCTGCCTTCAGCGGTGCCTTGGCAGGAAAGTTTCCATCTCCTCGCTGGGGCAGGTGATTCCTGAGGGTTTGGTATTTCCTGGGATCTGTGGGACTCAATTTGGGGCAGATGTGGGGTGGTTTGTCCTTCCAGGATCTGGGGTTTCATCAGGAAGAAGGAATGTGAGGATTTTGTCACCGGTGACCTGGGAGGCACCCAACCACCTCCAGCAGCCAAACCAAATCCTCATGTCTTACTCAGCAGTTTAAAAAGCCCCAGTCTCAGGAGAGCTGGTGATTGTCTTTTTATAGCAAGTTTCCTTTTTTATTCCCCAGGGTCTAAACAGAAGCTGGAGACTAAGCTGTGTTTTTAAATTTGGCCTTTATTTTGAAGCTGAATGAATGAGTGTGAATTTGTTCAATCCCACCTAAGACACAAATGAGGTTTACAAATTGAAAATTTTCTTCAGTTGCTGGCGTTTTTTGTGTTTCGTTTTCCTGTTTCTGCCTTGTGAGAAATGCCCAATCTGTGCCTTTTCCTGTCCTTCCTGAGATGGGGTTGTCATCAGGACAGCAGCAAAAATCAGTGCTTCACATGTAGTTCTGGTCATTTTAGTGTTATCCGAAATTAATTTTAACAATAAAAAAATACATTTTTCTCTTAAATTCTGTATTGTATTTGACTTAGGGGTGCAACATGAAGCATCATTTTGTTCTCTAAACACTAAGTAAACTTAGGTTTGGTTTTTTGATGAAGTTTCTTTTCAATCAGCAGGAAAAATTTGCTATTGCTGTGTCAAGACAGGGATTGGGAAAATGACAATGCATTCCTTCTTTTGTCCCTTACTGAGTAATTTTGTATCTCTTGGTTTTTCAAATACACTAGAAGGCTTCCTCTGTTCTCACAGGAACAGTGTTTAAGAACAGGTAGAGCAGATGCTTTCTCAGAAACAATCAAAATTGTTTTTCATGGCTTATATAAATGCCAAATGTGTGTAGTTTTGCAATAATTTTGGAAATATTGATTATCCTTCTTTCATATCTATTTTCCCTCGCTTCTAGGATATTTTAAATACTGAACCACTCAGAGGATTTTCCTTAAAATTAATTAGTTATTTGTATGCTAGATTGTATTATAGTCTGTATTAAATTACTTTGGTAAAGTCATGGAAGGTCACATGGAAAGATTTTTCATGTTGTAGATTTCCATTTATCCATTTAGAATGGCTTGTGACAAACCCTTGGACTGGCAGCACAGGGACATTTTCTGTCTGTCCAGGGGTTGGCCCAGAGTGAGTTGTCCTTCCCCAAAAACCCTGGCTCTGTGCTCTCCCAGGGCCCTCCGTTAATCCCATCTCACCACCCTCACTGCTGGGACCTCCTGGGACATGCACAGAGGAACTGGGAATTTAGATGTGTTTTTAAGTGTCTGAGGGCGTGGATAGGGATGATCAACCTTCAAAACTATCAGAGCTGGCCTGCTCACTGGATGGTCTGAGCAAAGCAACAAAGGTGAATTTGAGTAAAGGGTCTGGGTGTCCCCTTGGGATGGCTCTTTCCAGCATAATTCCTTGGAAAATATCCTTTTTGTGTGACATCAGGGCTATCATATAACTCAGTTATCTGACTAATATTAAAAATGGATGTTGTCCTGATTATGAAATCAGGTTTATTAACTCTATTAGCTCATTTTGCTTCCTTAGGAAGGGGCTCTCTGAGCGCTGCGCTGTCAGAGTGCAATCGCTCTGTCACAGCCACACAGAGCCCATAACAAATCCTCAAATCTTCAGCTGCCACCACTGGCCAGCCCTCCTCCTCACCTCCCAATTCCCTAATCTAATCTAGCTCCGTGGGGTTGATGGGGGTTCATTTAAGCAGCAGAAGCTGTGCTAGGATTGCTCCCTGTGCCAGCAGCGATTTGTACCATCTGGGTGCGGAAAAGAGAGGTTAGTGCTACCACAGAGAAAGAGCTTTATTCTGTTACTAAGCCAGTGTAATTCAAGAGTGGCTGCAGAGCAATTGGAAACTGAGAAATGGGCAGCTCTGTAGTCACAGGGAAATGTCAAGGTATAATGAAACAAGGGAAACGTACCACTTCGTGGAGTGAGCCAAGTTACAAGCAGGTGGCAGCAGTAAATATGTGTATAAATAACAATATGGATGAAATGTCAAGGTTTCCAGCTGGCTTTGGAAAGGCATTTCAGGAATGTTATACTTAGAGTAACAATGCAGTTGGATCATTCAATACAAATATGTATCGTTTCAAAATGAATATATTTAAATTAAGGGCTTAGGTATCCTCGGGGTTTATCATACTTAAAATTTAGATTCTGGCCAAAAACAGCCTAAGAGTTTGGGAAATCCCAAACCATGCTGTACTGCATCCATCTGGCACCTGGTTATCCCACATAATGAAACCTGCAGTGTTTCAACCTGCACCTTTTACAAAATGAATGCAGCCTGAGACAACGTAGGTATAACATTGCAGAGCTCTGTGTGGAGAGCTGTTTGTGTGCCAAGACCATGGACTCACATGGGATGGAAAATGCAGGCAGGCCTTTGCTGGTGGGGAGAGAAGTTCATCCTCAGAGACCTTTCAAACAGCAAGGAATTGTCAGTGCCCTCTTTAGGACACTTCAGTCTCAGTCTTGGAGTTCTGCCTTCTTCAGTCAATTCAATCATTTTATTAGCTTTGAGGAAAGAGGTTCTCTATGATCAACATTATAAAACTTTCACAATAGACAGCATCAAAGAAAAAGAAGAAAAAGCATTCTAAAATAGATTTTTTTTTTTTTAATTTAACATGTGGCAGTTCATACCACCTTCTCTGAAGGATCTCTGGCACTTTTCAGAAACTTTCAAGTCAAATATTGCTAGTCAAGTTTGCAAGCAAGCCACGTATTGGTTAGAAAAGTAGATAATAATGACAGTGACCTCTTAACGAAGCCTCCAAAGCCAAATACATTATCAGTTGATAAACAATACTTGCATTTTATTTGCTGAGTTGGTCCTTTGGAGAGCAGCATTACCATTGCCTTGGGCTCCATCCTGTGTCCTGAAGATTGAGGAACTTTGTTTACATTCCAGCATTTTGTAAATATGAGATGGGCAGAAATTAAACTGTTTCTGACATAATGGTATTGTAGGGATAAATTAGACTTATGTCAAGAACTGTGTTATTATGCTGTTGCACTAATCAGTTTTTGAAACTATTCCATGAAAGTTTATTAGTTTAAATACTTTTAAAAGATCAGTAATGAAATTATTAAGTCCTTAGAACTAGAGACTACCAGTCCACTAGCAGGAATGAGAGCTGATAAGTTACAGACTGGGATTGTCAAAATCAACTTAAACCTGGTTATTGAGTTTAGGTAACTAAAGAGATCCCCTTATGATGCAGAGTCACTTGAGCACATCTGTTACGTTGATGTATCACTGGTTTTATGGACCTGGATTAATTCCAGAGTAAACAGTGAGCACTCTGCTGAAAGGCTGTAAACATAGATACAAGTCATTCATCTAGAAATCCCCAAGCATCATTTGCCAACGGGCTAAGTGCCTCGAGTATTTTACCCTTTTTGATGTAGCAAGATGCTAATATTCTGCATTCTGTAATGCTGAGGGTGGCAGGGGAGAGGTGCAAGGTTTCCTCCTTTCATTTCTTACGGTTAAATTTGCCTCCCTCTAGTATTGGAGTGCTGTCAGTCCTGAAGTTGTGCTGAGAATTTGTGAGATGGGAATTGTTCTCCCTTGAGTAAATGCAGATTAAAAATTGTGAGTTCAGCCTAGTGAAAATGAGGAATAAGTTATAATTTAGGTGTAAGTTTAATGGCATTTTCATCTGGTCTTAAAATAATCAGGATAAATTTATTTGGCATCTTCCCAGAACATAGAATCGCTTAATTTGTATCTAGGATCAAAATCTAAATGTATCAGCACTGGATCCACACCCAAAAAGAAGGAAAGCATGATGTCTTCTGGAGAGATCAGTTTGGGGATTTTAGGGTGGGGTGAATGCAGTGTCCAACCTTGCACCCAAGCAGTGGAAAAATTCAGAAATATTTCCCATTTAAAATCTGAATTTGGAATCTGAATGTTCTCAATTGTAGCTGAAATAATCCTCAGAGATCTAAAGACAGTGAATTTTAGAAATATTCAAATCGTTATCTAAAGTCCTGATATCTGTGACATTATTTGTAAGAGCTGTAGATCATGAAATATTAAAGGAATTTTAATTTTTAAGAATGAAGTTATTTTTAGGGTTATGTATCTTTAATAGCAGTGATCATTATTTTTAATTGTCCCAAATCTTGTCCAGGGGGATGTCTTCTTGTCTTGCACTCTGAGGAGGAAGAGTTCATTTATCTTTACTGGAATTTTACTTGAGGTCTCAAAACCTAAAATAGTTCTAGGGGGAATTTGTGAATTGAAATCAATAGGCAGATTTACTCCTGTTCTTAGTGGATAATATATATATATATATAATATATATATATATATATTAAAAATATATGTATTTTTTATATATATGAATATATATTTATAAAAACCAACTGGAATTGTCGTGATCTTCCATAACTTACAAAAGATTCTGARACAGGCTCTGCTTTTAGGTATTCAAATGTAACTGGATATCCTTCAAAGGTGGCTGGATATCCCACCCATCATTTCCATGGGAAGTTCATATTATCCTGGGACAAAGACACGATGGAGCACTGATGCTTTTGCCTTGGCAGATGTGGATTTAGTGTGTAAATAACAGATAAATAGCATGGTTTTATTCAGCTGATACATGCAGGGTTTGCTCCTTGCTGCTGCAGGTTTTGTGGTGCATTAGAAGCTGCTCCTGGCAGCTTTCAAAGTTGCCAGCTGAACACAGATATAAAGTAACCGGAGTGGGATTTGTGAGCAGTTGTGAATTTTTATCTGTTTATATGGTATTTTTATAACTGAGTATTAAAGAAGACACCAACACTTGGAACTCGGTTTAAATGAGTGCAACGCTCGGATCAAAAGAGGAAACGCTCTCTTTAAAGGACAGGTCATTGCTTTTCCCTCACAAGTGATCAAAGCTGCCTTCATTGAAGCAGTGGTTAACGCTGCTGCAGCATCGCGGTGCTTGGGTTTCTTTTCTTTTCCACATCATTTTTATGTACCTCCTACAAGGACAGTGAAGGACCTCCTAGAAGAAAGGACGGCATGTGTGGCAGAATTCCCCACGAGGTTCCATCACATTTGGTTTGAACATTTCGTATTCATACCAAGCCCCTTTTATGCTGGCTTTATGCTGATTATACCTAGAGGCCATTAAATGTTATCAGATACTTTATATTTGCAATTTTGAACGCAATCCATGGTATGAAATTCTTTTCAAGGGGGATGTTTGACATGGAGCATGAACATATTAAAGTGGATGTACTTCCAGAAGCTTGTAAAGGTTGAGGGCATCTTTTTTTGCTCTTTTAACTCTCAACTGCTGGCTGTGGCTTGTGGCTCTGTGGTGGGGAAGATGAGGTAGATTTGAAACATCCATTTAAACAATCAACTTTGCTGTTTTGAAATACAAACCCACGAAAGTTCATACAGATGATCATATCTGCCTATTCAGGCAGGCCAAAATATGGTTTTAAATCTGGTGTTCTATTTTATTTTACTCTCCATAACTATTTAAGTTGACATATTGGAGATGTGAAGCTGAATAGAGAGGAGTACTTAGCAGAATCTGATGAATACAAACTGGTGTGCATTTCTTACCTTGCACTGAGGAAAGTTCTTAGCCTGGTTGTGTGCAAGATAAAATTTCTCTGTGGAGAGAAAGACAGAGAGCAGCGTGTTTGGAGTATATACAAAAATAGAAAGGAAAGTTCAATAAGCAAAATTTTAATCTTCAGAGCACCCCAGGAGCTGTAATCCTGACAACATTCATGATGTAGGTAGCCAGCATAATCTTCAAGGAGAAGAGATAGGGATGTGTTCTTGGCAGTTCCCAAAACAGCCAAATTCTAGAGTTCTGCTCTTGTTCCATGCCTTCATCACCAACACCGGCCCTTCTTTACTCTAAAGGAAATAATACTGATATATTCTAATAATGTTTTCTTTCCACATTGTTCTACAGCAGGAATGTAAAATAACCACAGCCTGAATGTATTTTCTGTCATTGGGTAGCACACACCTTTAGACAAAGTGGTCATTGGGATGAGTATCAGTGAGTTCATAAATCCTGTTTAGGATTTCAGAGCTGCCAAAACAAAGCAAGTCCTACAGGGAAGAAAACCTTGGGAAGCTGAAAATAGCATTCCACAATTTAGCCGGTTTCAAATTGTTTTAATAGCTTTTGAAATCCCATTTTTTGATATTTAGACTATTTAGAGGTTTGAACTTTGAGAAGTGCTAATGTTGCTTGTATGGTATTGTCAGATGTCTGGACTAAGAGAATTTCAGTTCATGTCTATAAATGAGTGTTACTGGATCTCACTTTCCTGTGCCCCTGGAGAGCTGTGTGGCCTTGAACAAATGTGGAACCTCTCCAGCTTCATATGCCATCTTTGAAATGAGAAATAATATAATTTATTTTTTAAAAAAATTAACACTTCTCAGCAGAATCGGTACCCACTGAAAGGGAGTGATCAGTGTGGGAATCATCATTTTCCACTGGGCTGAGGTGTGGGGACAGCACTGTTTTTCCAGGGCTGCTTTGGGGTTTTTCCTGAAGCAGAGCAGTGGGACAGGCTCCTGGGAGCTGCAGGCTCCTGGATGTGCAGGATGGAGCCAGGAAGGTGAGAGGCAGTGCAGGGAGCTGTGTCTGCAGGGAGGGCAGACATTCCATCCCCGTGAGAGCTGCCTCCTCAGCTATTCAATAATTTCAGCTCTGGTGAAAGTTGCGTAAAAAGTGGATTTTTTTTTTTTTTTTTCCTCCTGATTTGCCATAAAATGGAGTAGATGGAGCACACTTCAGTTGCCATTGAGGAGATTTTCTTGTGCTCCTGCTGTAAATGGTGGGATGGGCAGCAGCCAGGGAAAACAAACACGCAAAACAAAGACCTGCAGAGTGGAAACCTGAAACAGAAATGCTGCACTTGTGCTCTTCTTACAGAGGAGATGCTCTTTATAACTTTTGCAGGTGCCTATCATGATAGAAAAACATCTTTTAAAGGCAGCAGGAGCCACTTAAATGATATGTGTAATTATTTCAATAAAATATTAAGCTAGTGACCCAGCAGTGTTCTGTTAAAGAGCACTAATTAAGAGGTGGGTTCACTTGTCACTGCTCTGTGCAGGTTTTTCAGTTGTAAGGTAGGAAAGGATTTTATGCAATTAGACTTTTAGAAAGTTTTTTCCCCCACTTTCAAATTTTAGAATTACAAGCAATAGAATTATTTGAAAAATAGAGCACAGAGATGCAATGGTGCTACCATCTACAAAGCTGAATTTTTGCACGATAGGTTCTCTCAGACGATTTCATTTTTTGAGCATCTTTCCTTTTCCTGCTCGATTCCTTTGCATCCAGGATCACTCATTTCAGACCTGTTCCCACGTGATGCCTTGCCCAGGAATGAGCCCACAGTTCTCACAGGTGGAGCAGTTCCCACTGGGTGCAAAGGTAGATTGATGACATGGTGTCACCTTTTTTTTTTTTTTTTTTTTGTCCTTTCCTAAATATATTTTGGAGCTCTTTCCAGTAAATATTTATTTCTCTGGTACCTGATACATCTCCAAGTCCTCCACCTTCATATTAATTTGAAATTTGCAGCTGCAGCCTTAATCTCACTCCAAAATGCCTTCCAGGGTGCAGAAATGCCAAACAGGGGAATGGTTCACTGATGGATGTACATCCCCCCCTCAGTCTGAAAAGTGGGATTTGTGCATTTTGGTTCATTTCTCTGCTTGATTTCTGAGATGAGAGCCCCTGCCATCCTCAGTGCTGATTGTTTGGTGTGAAAGAGAGAAAACCATCTCCTGAATGAAGCCAGATTCAGGTAATTAAATGAGTTTTCCATAGCAGGTGTCAGCAAGGATCTGAGCTGCGTTCAAAGCACTGGCTCTGCTGTATTGTTCTTCTGTTTCCTCCAGCCACCATTTCTTGCAGTGTCCCAATAGCAAAGTACACATTTATAATCTAATCTTTATGAAATTTGGCAATATTTACAATGAAAGCTTAATTGCTGCTTTCTCTTTAGGTACACATTGTATACAATGCATTTCTTTGCCATTTCAGGTTGTTTTATGTTGTTAAACAGCATAAAACTTTGAGCTGGTTAGCAGGGATTTAGCTTCACTGGGTTAAAATATTTTGTTTTTCTTTGGTTTTACCTTTTCCAAGCAGACCTAATTTAGTCTCAGCCTCATAAATACATCAGGAAACTGTGTTGAAGTGGAAAGGAGGTAACAAACTGTGGCTGAAAGCTCTAGGATTAAACACATCCAGCAACAAAATATTTGACAGAGTCTTTGAACCTACTGTTCAACAATAAAAATATCCCATCTTCTGTACCCTGCTTTTTGTCATCACAGGTACATAAAAGAATACACATCTTGCAAATGAATTAAGATCCTATGTGACCTACCTTAAATTTAAACCAATCTTCAAATGTATTTAGATTATAATTGGTTGACAGTGTGCCAGAAGCCTTGCTCACAAGTCTCCTGAAAAGGAGATAATTATTTTTTATTTTTCCATGCCTTATAGAAAAACCCTAAATGTCAGGTCTCCCAAAATCTATGTAAATTTGCAATCATTGTAACATCTATTAATCTCTTACAGACATTTAAATGCTATTTTAATTCAGAAAAAGAACTATTTTTTTGCATACTACATTTTGACTTACAGTGTGCTGGTATCCTACATGATCTTTCTGGAAAAAAATGTGCTTGCAGAAGGCAGAGCAGGAGTTCTTAATGTATAAATGGCAGCAGCCACTGCTGGAATGGTCATTTCACCAGATTTCCAGGAGATCCACATCCAGAACATCTCCCTGCAGGGCTGCTTTGTGCTGCCAGGGGATGTGTTCCCCAGAAATTGTTCATTCCCTCTTCACGTTTTCATTCCACCTGAATGCCACAGTGGCTCATAGCTCTTCAAAAAAGAAAGATTTAAAAAAAAAAATCAGTAAATTGGGACATAAATACTTATTCCATGACCCTTGTGAAGGGTTTGTTCTTTCCTGGAAGGACCAAGGTAACCCTGGACAGACTGACCAGGTCACTGCTGGCACTGTCACCTGCCAGCTTTGTGCAGTCATTTTTGTGCTGCTGTGAAATTGGTGCTTCCAGGAACACACCCAGGGATTCTCCAGGCTGAGAACCTCCAAGGAATTCTGGAGATGCAGATTTTCTAATTGCTGAAGTGAGAAACTAAAGGAAAAGGGAATATGCAGAGAAAGTGTGGAGATTGAGATTAGGATATTATGGGATTTTTACCAGTTAGGCCAGTAGATTTACAGTTTAACTGATTTTGTTGTTGTTACTTTTTAATGTAATGGAAGCCACATTCTGTCTTCATCAGTCTCCAGTCACTGAGTCCTACATTTCATCCATTTTTGCTCAATAATTAAGGAGTGTGTAAAAGAGAAGGGTTCCTCTTTAATATATTTGGTTTGTGCATAAAGATACTCCTAGGACCATCAATGAAATGTTTAATGGCGGAGTAAAAATTTAATTCAAGACTGTGAAACTGTCCCATTAAAAATTAAGTTTTCCATAATTTTATTTATTTAAGATTGAGTTAGAGAATAAAACATGGCTAAATAATACCTTGAGAACCACAAATCAAATATATTAAAGTCAGATACATGTGACAAGAAGTCCAGACATCCCTATCTATTTATAGTTTACTGTGAAGCATAGAGGCAGTAAAGAATTATGCCCCAGATGTGGCAGCATGAGAATAAAGGTGACGGTTCCAGCTTTTTTTTTTTTTTTTTTTTTTTTTGGCAAAGAAAAGTTCTTATTTAATATTTCTGAATGAAAGGTGTCATGGAGCTCTGGATTGTGAATAGTGATTCACAGATTTTTTGTGCCCACTGGAAATACTTGGATTTCTGGTGTTTTTCAGAGCAGTTGAGCAAATTTATTTCACAAAAGCACACTGAGAGCTGTGTTTGGTGGGGTAAATGATGTCTGATCAATCTGTAGGAAAAGGTTCTCTTTAATGTGTGTCTGTCTTAGTACTTCTGATTTTATGCCTGGTCACAGAGTTTTGAGATATTTCATAGAACTTGCCATGAAATAATCACAGGAGATCCTGAAACATCTGCTTAGTGTGCCTTCCCCCTCCACGTGAGAAAACCAAATTCCCAACAAAACACATTTATTTGGTTATTGTTGTTTACTACTTACTGAAGTTAGGATGAGATGCTGCTGATGGCTCTCCTGGTTTCTATAGAATGCTCTGAAGTAGAGCTAAAGCATAAGAATTTTTTTTTTTTTAAAGCTGTTACTGGTAACTAAAAGTTTACCCTTTTATAGTGCTTTTATGACCAGTGTATATCCTTGTCTATGAAGATTCCCTAAAGTAAAAAAAAAAAACCAAAACAAAAAAAAAAAAAACAAAACAACAACAACAACAAAAAAAACAACAACAGAAAAAACCCAAATAAAAACAAACAAACAGAAAACCCGGAAAAAAAAAATGGAAAAACCCAAAAAAATCCACAAAGCAACAACAAACCCACAAAACAAACCATTATAAAATTCAGCACAACTATTTTTTTGATCCATAAGAGAAGTTATAGTGTTGGGGGTTTTTTCACATGAATGAGTGAAACATACTGTAGAATGTATTTTAAAATTCTTTCGAAGTTCTCACTGGGCCCAAAAAACAAAGTGGTTTATTCTATTATGATCTATAGATATCTGGATGGACGTTGTAAGATGGAAAGCATTTGTTGCTGATGTAGGTACATGTAATTTACCATGAGAGATTTCATTTTCCTGAAAAGAAAACTTTTGGGCTGAGAGATACCCTGAGCTTAAGCAGGAAATGACTTTATTAAAAAACAAGGATTTTTAATCATCACTATAGTAAATATTTAGGTCTTAGGCTTTATTAGGCTGTGCTCTAAAGGATAAATCAAGGCCACCTGCAGATGTTGCTTAAATTTAAATTTAAACTTAAACTAAGCTGCCCACATGGTTTTGGTGGAGTCATGGCGGATCTCCAACCCAAATAAAGAGGATTAAGTATTTTTTGTCAGTGTTTTTTTCTCCCTGGTGCTTTGTCAGTGAGCTTTCCCTGCTGGGTGAGGCTGCTTCTTGCTCCCAGGTGAAGGGGCGATGGAGCACAGCCCTGCCTGTTCCCCAGGCTGCTCCTGATCTGCTGGAGCTGAGAGCAGCAAATATTTTCTGTGATCTAATAATAGCTATTACTGATAGCCTAAATTATTTCAGCTCTTGAATCTGTCCACTGTTAAGCAATATTCTCAGTTAGGGTTGGCTGACTGGGGTGTCTCCACCACTTCCAAAATCTCGTGTGGTGGATGTATTTCTCCATCAGGGTGAAGTGACAGAGCCATGGAAAACCTGCTGAAATACATGGAAAATGCACAGCTGAAAATTAGAAACAAGTGAAACAAAAAGTTACTAGTATAGAAACATTTTTTTAAAAATTATTTGGTATATACAGATGTCTTGTTAATTATGATTTACTGCTTAGGTTCCCAGAAGCCTTTCCTACCCTGGTGACCCAGGTCAGTGTAGCTTTCTTTGCTTCCTTTATGTAAAGGGATAACTTGAACTCCCTGGATGAATCCTCAGTGACACTTAAAGAATTCTATTTTTCCCAGTGCAACATGTCATTTCTAAAGAGTTATTTTTTTCTCAGTACATTCTTGCAAGAAGTGGTTTAAACAGAAAATAATTCTGAAAAGCAGCAAGGCAGGGCAAGTTCATCTTGCTGGGGGATGAGGTAAAGTTCACCTTGTTGCCTGAAAAACAGGGGAATGCTGAAAAAAATTGGCTGTTTGAACAATTCAGTTTAATCAGATTAATCCTATAGTGAAACAATTGATTCTCTTGTTCTCCTCCTCATCCCTCTCCTGTCTGGTCCAGCCCAGGCGGTGCTGCCTTTCCTGACTGCACAGCCCTTTCCTCTCAGGCTGCTCACGTGGCAAGGACTGCAAGTGTTTATCTAGAAAAATAGCCTTTTGTTTGCCCGTTTTCCGCTCTGGCTTTATAGGGAACAAACAGAGGGGAACAAGGAGAGGAGCCAGCTCCAGGTGACTGGCCAGCTGCCTGTGGATCAGCACCAGAAAGTGCTCCACAGATTGCAATTTGAAACCCATTAATATAATGGATAAAGTCTATGAAGCATTTTAAAACCTCCCTTGCCTATAGTGCTGCATTTTATAAGCTAGGTGACATCAAAAGAATTGGTTCTGGCTCGGACCAACTAATAAAAATGGATAAGGCTTATTTTTATGCTGAATATCAGTAAAAGCATGTGCAGAAGATTACATTTAACATTCTGGCTTTTACCCAGAGCACAACAAAGTCTATCTTATCCCCATCCATCAGAACAGAATTTGATAGGTTTGGAGACCCCAGATTTTCATCTCCTACTGAAGCATGAAGCAGCAGCTTGGGCTTGCATGGAGATTGTGTGAGCATGCCATTGCTCACTGTGTTATGTTTCCTTGAGCACTGATAAAGAAGGTTGTCCAATTAGGCACGATGTTTAAATAGGATATTTTGAATGATTGATACTTGAAGCTGGTATAAAGCATTAAATGCTGTCGTTGTATCTCTCTGTATTAGGGATAATGGAAAGAAATGCAAAATCTGCCTGGTTCCTGCAGTCAGAGGGAGAAGAACACATTTCAGAGCCCAATAAAAATCCCACATAGTTGTTTTTTGTGCCTGTGCAGCTTTAATAATTGTTAATTTTTTTAGGTACCACATGTTTATTTAAAGCTGATTTTTTTTGGTTCAGTAGTCCAGCCTGTACCAGCATTAGCCTCCAGATCTCAACAGCATCCTGTTTATTCCGATCGAGCTTGCCTGACTGACTCCCCAAAGATAAAATTCACTAAGTGAACTTGACAGATTCCAGGCTGTCTCCATATGGCAGGGACTGGGCTGCAGCTCCTGGAGCTGCCTGGGATTTCAGAGCTGCTCTCACCTTATTAAGATGGCAGTGGTTACATGCAAGGAGAGTTCACACGGGCTCCTTTGAATTCTTTTGGCTTCTGCTCGACACCGATCCGGGCCGGTTTTTTGTGCGTGTGAATTACAGCAAGCCCAGAAGGATGACTTCTCTTTTCCAAACATTTCTTAACACCAGCAAGGGATCAGAACTGAAAATGAATCCATACCGCTGTTGTTGTCGGTTTTTTAAGAGGACTTTCAGCTTAGCAGGTGCTAAACGGACCAGACCTCAAGAGATTTCTGGAAAAAAGCAATGAAACAGCCTTAATTCATTTGTTGCTTGGATTTTTCTTCCCCTTTTGCCTTTGTGTACTAATCACCTATCTGTTGTTTGAGTTTGGGCTGTTAACAAAATAGTTTAATTGCCCTACATTAAAAATGTCAAACATGCATTCTGGCAATATCAAAATATTGAGCTGAATTGCAAGGAGCATTTTTGAGAATGCACACCAGCTGAGGATGTTTCTCTGCACATTTGAATCTGTGTGTGGCAAGCAGCCATAATCAGTCACAGGAAAGGGGTTCTCTTAAACTGACTCAATACTAATGAAAGAAAATAGTGCTGGAAACACATGAAATAAAATATTAGTCCTTGTCTTTTAAAAAAAATCTTGCTGTTAGATCCATTTTTGATTGTAATTTTTTGAGTGGGTTCAGAGAGCTAAAATAATTTACTCTGATGGGTTTAAACAGCCCATTCCTAAAATCACAGCATTAGAAAAAAGGAATTTAGAAAACGTAGACGAAGTATTTTAAGTGCCTAGTGCTTGTTCTATGAAATACAGGCACTACAAAAAACAGTTTTTCAAGAAATAAGTTCAAATCAGTGTTGTTGTATTGAGATTGATGCAGTTTTATTTTTGTAAGAAAATGAAGTAGAAGTTGAGGTTTCCTTGGGTATTTCTCTTCCTCCCTGACATTGTTTTTCAGAAGATGTGCATACATGAAAGAGAGGTCGAGAATGAGTAGCCTTTCTAAATTTCCCTTGTAATGGACTAGGTGTGGTGATGATCTGCTGTGAGACTTTCAAACAAAAAATATTTAAAAAACCAGAAAAAACCCACAAACTTTTGTGAGCTAAGTTTTGTATTTAAGTCATAAGCAAGTGAGTTGACTAAAACAAGCAATGGTGTGTCACAGTCTCTCCCTCTGGATTTTGTAGTTTCTTTGAGAAATGGTGTGGGGTTTTGTTTGGGTTTATTGTTGGGTGTTTTGTTTGGTTGTTTTTTTTGGTGTTGCTTTTGTGGGGTTTTTTTGGTTGTTTTTTTTTTTTTTTGTTGTTGTTGTTTTTTTTGTTTTTTTTTTGTTTGTTTGTTTGGGTTTTTTTGGTTTGGTTTTTTTTTTTGTTTTTTTTTTTTTGTTTTTTTTTCCCAGATACTGGTTTTAGATTTGGGAGCTCACTTATCTAAAGGCACTGGGTTTTTCTGTTTCTCTGTGGTTCTTGCCCTTGCATCCCCTTCACAGCAGGGAGTGAGTATCCTCAGCTGGGACCCTTTAATCAGTGCTACATTCCTGCCTTTTCCAGAAAGAGAAGCTTTTGTAGAACCCCTGTTCAGCATCTTCCCGATTCCCATTTTATCTGGAGCTCTGTGAACCAGCTTGTGAAAACTGTGATTTTTCTCTCAGACATGGTACATGTTTAGAATCATCTGTGTCTTCCTCGATGTCGTTTGTAATTTTTTTTTTTTTTTTTTTAACCAGTTAATTTGTATTTAGCTGTAGATTAGTTTGTAGCAATAACATCCTCTTTATTTGCTTTCTGAGGCATTATTTCTTTCTCTGTTGGATAATGTAGACTTGTGCCAGATAAGGCTGGCAGTATTTGAGCTGGGAACAACAGGATTTACCTCATTACTCTGTTTCTCACACCATTTGTAATGCTCCTGTGGGCACATGTGTAAGAAATGTCAACTGAGTCATTATTGGGGTGGATGTTCTTGCAGCAGGTGTTTTAAAGGCAAGATTTCGAGTCTCTGAACAGAAGGAGACCAAATTCCCAGTAAGAATTTGTAATAAGCAAAGAGGTGTAAGCTTTCCCTTGGATGTGGCGCAGTTCTCTTTGATGAAACCCTCCATCCTGCAGRTCCGGGGTTGGTGTGCAGGGACTGCCTCGGACAAGGAGCTTTAATGGTGCTTTTTGCATAAAAAAAGGCAGGTGGGTTTGATTTTGAACAATACACCACGGTCATGTTGTTAAATCTGCCACAAAATTCAGACATCTGCCTTTCTCTGAGCAGCAGTAGCAGACACATGCAGTGCCTCTTCCAGGCTCGTGTTTGATTTTGCCCAAACCTATTTTAGATTTAAACCCCATAGAGCTGCCTTTTGCTTTTGTTTTTCACATGTCTATTTTTATGTCATTGATATGAATCCCTTTGATGCTGCATTTGTGCATCTCTTGTGTTTGTGAAGCGAGCATTGTTTTATTCTTAATTTTCTGTTGTACGGACTAGGCCGCAGGAATTCTTAATGCCACTGGACTCAACAGTGAATTGAAATCCATTATTTGACTGAACAATTAAATGGCTGCTCTGCTAAACCTGGATGCTAATGACCATGGAATGCCATAAAATAAAATGAAATGATCAGAACAGGCAGCTCAAGCTCGCTCTGTAAACATCTAGGTTGGCTGAAGTGCAGCAGACTGTGTTTACAGCAGGGCTGGCAGGGGAGAGGTGCGAGTGTTCATCTGCACAAAGTCTGAGGTTAGGCTGCTCATAAAGATGATCAGTGTGGGAATCATCATTTTCCACTGGGCTGAGGTGTGGGGACAGCACTGTTTTTTTTCCAGGGCTGCTTTGGGGTTTTTCCTGAAGCAGAGCAGTGGGACACGGCTCCTGGGAGCTGCAGGCTCCTGGATGTGGCAGGATGGAGCCAGGAAGGTGAGAGGCAGTGCAGGGAGCTGTGTCTGCAGGGAGGGCAGACATTCCATCCGCCGTGAGAGCTGCCTCCTCAGCTATTTCAATAATTTCAGCTCTGGTGAAAGTTGCGTAAAAAAGTGGATTTTTTTTTTTTTTTTTCCTCCTGATTTGCCATAAAATGGAGTAGATGGAGCACACTTCAGTTGGCCATTGAGGAGATTTTCTTGTGCTCCTGCTGTAAATGGTGGGATGGGCAGCAGCCAGGGAAAAACAAACACGCAAAACAAAGACCTGCAGAGTGGAAACTCTGAAACAGAAATGCTGCACTTGTGCTCTTCTTACAGAGGAGATGCTCTTTATAACTTTTGCAGGTGCCTATCATGATAGAAAAACATCTTTTAAAGGCAGCAGGAGCCACTTAAATGATATGTGTAATTATTTCAATAAAATATTAAGCTAGTGACCCAGCAGTGTTCTGTTAAAGAGCACTAATTAAGAGGTGGGTTCACTTGTCACTGCTCTGTGCAGGTTTTTCAGTTGTAAGGTAGGAAAGGATTTTATGCAATTAGACTTTTAGAAAGTTTTTTCCCCCCACTTTCAAATTTTAGAATTACAAGCAATAGAATTATTTGAAAAATAGAGCACAGAGATGCAATGGTGCTACCATCTACAAAGCTGAATTTTTGCACGATAGGTTCTCTCAGACGATTTCATTTTTTGAGCATCTTTCCTTTTCCTGCCTCGATTCCTTTGCATCCAGGATCACTCATTTCAGACCTGTTCCCACGTGATGCCTTGCCCAGGAATGAGCCCACAGTTCTCACAGGTGGAGCAGTTCCCACTGGGTGCAAAGGTAGATTGATGACAGGGAATGTCACCCTTTTTTTTTTTTTTTTTTTTGTCCTTTCCTAAATATATTTTGGAGCTCTTTCCAGTAAATATTTATTTCTCTGGTACCTGATACATCTCCAAGTCCTCCACCTTCATATTAATTTGAAATTTGCAGCTGCAGCCTTAATCTCACTCCAAAATGCCTTCCAGGGTGCAGAAATGCAAACAGGGGAATGGTTCACTGATGGATGTACATCCCCCCCTCAGTCTGAAAAGTGGGATTTGTGCATTTTGGTTCATTTCTCTGCTTGATTTCTGAGATGAGAGCCCTGCCATCCTCAGTGCTGATTGTTTGGTGTGAAGAGAGAAAACCATCTCCTGAATGAAGCCAAGATTCAGGTAATTAAATGAGTTTTCCATAGCAGGTGTCAGCAAGGATCATGAGCTGCGTTCAAAGGCACTGGCTCTGCTGTATTTGTTCTTCTGTTTCCTCCAGCCACCATTTCCTTGCAGTGTCCCAATAGCAAAGTACACATTTATCAATCTAATCTTTATGAAATTTGGCAATATTTACAATGAAAGCTTAATTGCTGCTTTCTCTTTAGGTACACATTGTATACAATGCATTTCTTTGCCATTTCAGGTTGTTTTATGTTGTTAAACAGCATAAAGACTTTGAGCTGGTTTAGCAGGGATTTAGCTTCACTGCGGTTAAAATATTTTGTTTTCTTTGGTTTTACCTTTTCCAAGCAGACCTAATTTAGTCTCAGCCTCATAAATACATCAGGAAACTGTGTTGAAGTGGGAAAAAAAAAAAAGGGAAAGGGGGTAACAAACTGTGGCTGAAAGCTCTAGGATTAAACACATCCAGCAACAAAATATTTGACAGAGTCTTTGAACCTACTGTTCAACAATAAAAATATCCATCTTCTGTACCTGCTTTTTGTCATCACAGGTACATAAAAGAATACACATCTTGCAAATGAATTAAGATCCTATGTGACCTACCTTAAATTAAACCAATCTTCAAATGTATTTAGAATTATAATTGGTTGACAGTGTGCCAGAAGCCTTGCTCACAAGTCCCTGAAGGAGATAATATTTTTTTATTTTTCACATGCCTTATAGAAAAAACCCTAAATGTCAGGTCTCCCAAAAATCTATGTAAATTTGCAATCATTGTAACATCTATTATCTCTTACAGACATTTAAATGCTATTTTAATTCAGAAAAAGAACTATTTTTTTGCATACTACATTTTGAACTTACAGTGTCTGGTATCCTACATGATCTTTCTGGAAAAAAATGTGCTTGCAGAAGGCAGAGCAGGAGTTCTTAATGTATAAATGGCAGCAGCCACTGCTGGAATGGTCATTTCACCAGATTTCCAGGAGATCCACATCCAGAAATCTCCCTGCAGGGCTGCTTTGTGCTGCCAGGGGATGTGTTCCCCAGAAATTGTTCATTCCCTCTTCACGTTTTCATTCCACCTGAATGCCACAGCTGGCTCATAAGCTCTTCAAAAAAAGAAAGATTTAAAAAAAAAAATCAGTAAAATTGGAATAAAATACTTATTCCATGACCCTTGTGAAGGGTTGTTTTTCCTGGAAGGACCAAGGTAACCCTGGACAGACTGACCAGGTCACTGCTGGCACTGATCACCTGCCCAGCTTTGTGCAGTCATTTTTGTGCTGCTGTGAATTGGTGCTTCCAGGAACACACCCAAGGGATTCTTCCAGGCTGAGAACCTCCAAGGAAATTCTGGAGATGCAGATTTTCCTAATTGCTGAAGTGAGAAACTAAAGGAAAAGGGAATATGCAGAGAAAGTGTGGAGATTGAGATTAAGGATATTATTGGATTTTTACCAGTTAGGCCAGTAGATTTACAGTTTAACTGATTTTGTTGTTGTTACTTTTTAATGTAATGGAAGCCACATTCTGTCTTCATACAGTCTCCAGTCACTGAGTCCTACATTTCATCCATTTTTGCTCAATAATTAAGGAGTGTGTAAAAGAGAAGGGTTCCTCTTTTAATATATTTGGTTTGTGCATAAACGATACTCCTAGGACACAATCAATGAAATGTTTAATGGCGGAGTAAAAATTTAATTCAAGACTGTGAAACTGTCCATTAAAAATTAAGTTTTCCATAATTTTATTTATTTAAGATTGAGTTACGAGAATAAAACATGGCTAAATAATACCTTGAGAACCACAAATCAAATATATTAAGAGTCAGATACATGTGACAAGCAAGTCCAGACATCCCTGATCTATTTATAGTTTACTGTGAAGCATAGAGGCAGTAAAGAATTATGCCCCAGATGTGGCAGCATGAGAATAAAGGTGACGGTTACACAGATTTTTTTTTTTTTTTTTTTTTTTTTGATTTTGGCAAAGAAAAGTTCTTATTTAATATTTCTGAATGAAAGGTGTCATGGAGCTCTGGATTGTGAATAGTGATTCACAGATTTTTTGTGCCCACTGGAAATACTTGGATTTCTGGTGTTTTTCAGAGCAGTTGAGCAAATTTATTTACAAAAGCACACTGAGAGCTGTGTTTGGTGGGGTAAATGATGTCTGATCAAGTCTGTAGGAAAATGGTTCTCTTTAATGTGTGTCTGTCTTAGTACTTCTTCGATTTTATGCCTGGTCACAGAGTTTTGAGATATTTCATAGAACTTGCCATGAAATAATCACAGGAGATCCTGAAACATCTGCTTAGTGTGCCTTCCCCCTCCACGTGAGAAAACCAAATTCCAACAAAACACATTTATTTGGTTATTGTTGTTTACTACTTACTGAAGTTAGGTGAGATGCTGCTGATGGCTCTCCTGGTTTCTATAGAATGCTCTGAAGTAGAGCTAAAGCATAAGAATTTTTTTTTTTTTAAAGCTGTTACTGGTAACTAAAAGTTTACCCTTTTATAGTGCTTTTATGACCCAGGTGTATATCCTTGTCTATGAAGATCCCTAAGTAAAAGAAAAGAAACCAACAAAAAAAAAAAAAAAAAAACAAAACAACAACACAACAAAAAACAACAAAAACAACAGGGAAAAAAAACCCAAATAAAAACAAACAAACAGAAAACCCGGAAAAAAAAATGGAGAAACCCCAAAATCGCACAAAAGCAACAACAACCAACAAAACAACCATTAAAAATTCAGCACAACTACTTTTTTTGATCCATAAGAGAAGTTATAGTGTTGGGGGTTTTTTTCACATGAATGAGTGAAACATACTGTATGAATGTATTTTAAAATTCTTCGAAGTTCTCACTGGGCCAAAAACAAAGTGGTTTATTCATAATTGACTATAGATATGGATGCGTTGTAGTGAAAGCATTTGTTTGCGATGTAGGTACAAGTAATTTACCAATGAGAGGATTTCTTTTCCTGAAAAGAAATCTTTGGGCTGAGAGATACCCTGAGCTTAAGCAGGAAATGACTTTATTAAAAAACAAGGATTTTTAATCATCACTATAGTAAATATTAGGTCTTAGGCTTTATTAGGCTGTGCCTCTAAAGGATAAATCAGGGCCACCTGCAGATGTTGTCTTAAATTTAAATTTAAACTTAAACTAAGCTGACCCACATGGTTTTGGTGGAGTCATGGCGGAATCTCCAACCCAAATAATGAGGATTAAGTATTTTTTGTCAGTGTTTTTTTCTCCCTGGTGCTTTGTCAGTGGAGCTTTCCCTGCTGGGTGAGGCTGCTTCTTGCTCCCCAGGTGAAGGGGCGATGGAGCACAGCCCTGCCTGTTCCCTCAGGCTGCTCCTGATCTGCTGGAGCTTGAGAGCAGCAAATATTTTTCTGTGATCTAATAATAGCTATTACTGATAGCCTAAATTATTTCAGCTCTTGAATCTGTCCACTGTTAAGACAATATTCTCAGTTAGGGTTGGCTGACAGGGGTGTCTCCACCACTGTCCAAAATCTCGTGTGGTTGGATGTATTTCTCCATCAGGGTGAAGTGACCAGAGCCATGGAAAACCTGCTGAAATACATGGAAAATGCACAGCTGAAAATTAGAAACAAGTGAAACAAAAAGTTACTAGTATAGAAACATTTTTAAAAATTATTTGGTAAATATCAGATGTCTTGTTAATTATTGATTTACTGCTTAGGTTCCCAGAAGCCTTGTCCTACCCTGGTGACCCAGGTCAGTGTAGCTTTCTTTGCTTCCTTTATGTAAAGGGATAAGCTTGAACTCCTCTGGATGAATCCTCACGTGACACTTAAAGAATTCAAAGAGGTATTTTTCCCAGTGCAACATGTCATTTCTAAAGAGTTATATTTTTCTCAGTACATTCTTGCAAAGAAGTGGTTTAAACAGAAATAATTCTGAAAGCAGCAAGGCAGGGCAAGTTCATCTTGCTGGGGGATGAGGTAAATTCACCTTGTTGCCTGAAAAATCAGGGGAATGCTGAAAAAAATTAGCTGTTTGAACAATTCAGTTTAATCAGATTAATCCTATAGTGAAACAATTGATTCTCTTGTTCTCCGTCCTCATCCCTCTCCTGTCTGGTCCAGCCCAGGCGGTGCTGCCTTTCCTGACTGCACAGCCCTTTCCTCTTCAGGATGCTCACGTGGCAAGGACTGTCAAGTGTTTATTCTAGAAAAATAGCCTTAAAATGGAATTATGCCTTTTTTTTTTTTTTTTTTTTTTAAATTTTTTTTGCCGTTTCCGCTCTGGCTTTATAGGGAACTAAACAGAGGGGAACAAGGAGAGGAGCCAGCTCCAGGTGACTGGCCAGCTGCCTGTGGATCAGCACCAGAAGTGCTCCACAGATTGCAATTTGAAACCCATTAATATAATGGATAAAGTCTATGAAGCATTTTAAAACCTCCCTTGCCTATAGTGCTGCATTTTATAAGCTAGGTGACATCAAAAGAATTGGTTCTGTGCTCGGACCAACTAATAAAAATGGATAAGGCTTATTTTTATGCTGAATATCAGTAAAAGCATGTGCAGAAGATTACATTTAGACATTCTGGCTTTTACCCCAGAGCACAACAAAGTCTATCTTATCCCCATCCATCAGAACAGAATTTGATAGGTTTGGGAGACCCCAGATTTTCATCTCCTACTGAAGCATGAAGCAGCAGCTTGGGCTTGCATGGAGATTCGTGTGACATGCCATTGCTCACTGTGTTTATGTTTCTCTTGAGCCTGTATAAAGAAAGGTTTGTCCAATTAAGGCACGATGTTTAAATAGGATATTTTGAATGATTGTATACTTGAAGCTGGTATACCAATGCATTAAATGCTGTTCAGTTAGTCAATCTCTCTGTATTAGGGATAATGGAAAGAAATGCAAAATCTGCCTGGTTCTGCCAGTCAGAGGGAGGATAGAACAAACATTTCGAGAGCCCCCAATAACAAATCACCCACACTAGGTATGTTTTTTGTGCTGTGCAGACTTTAATAATTGTTAATTCTTTTTTAGGTACCACATGTTTATTTAAAGCATGATTTTTTTTGTTCAGTAGTCTCACCTGGACCAGCATTAGCCTCACAGATCTCAAACAGCATACCTGTTTATTCCGATCAGAACGCTTGCCTCGACTTGACTCCCCAAAGATAAAATTCACTAAGTGAACTTGACAGATTCCAGTGAACCTTGTCTCCATATGCAGGGACTGGGCTGCACGCTCCCTGGAGCTGCCTGGGATTTCAGAGCTGCTGCTACCGTTATTAAGATGAGACAGTGGATTACAATGCAAGGAGAGTTCACACGGGCATCCATTTGAAATTCTTTATGGCTTCTGCATCCGACACCCCTGTATCCGGGCCGGTTTTTTGTTGCGTGGAATTACAGCAAGCCGCAGAAGGATGACTTCTCTTTTCCAAACATTTCCTTAACACAGCAAGGGATCAGACTGAAAATGATCACATACCCAGCTGTTGTATGATCCGGTTTTTTAAGAGGACTTTCAGCTTAGACAAGGTGCTAAACGGACATAATCCTCAGAGATCTAAAGACAGTGAATTTTAGAAATATTCAAATCGTTATCTAAAGTCCTGATATCTGTGACATTATTTGTAAGAGCTGTAGATCATGAAATATTAAAGGAATTTTAATTTTTAAGAATGAAGTTATTTTTAGGGTTATGTATCTTTAATAGCAGTGATCATTATTTTTAATTGTCCCAAATCTTGTCCAGGGGGATGTCTTCTTGTCTTGCACTCTGAGGAGGAAGAGTTCATTTATCTTTACTGGAATTTTACTTGAGGTCTCCAAAACCTAAATAGTTCTTAGCGGGGATTTGTTTGAATCAATAGGCAGATCTACTCCTGTTTTCGTGGATATATATATATATATTATATATATATATATTTATATAATCCGTTAAATATATGTATTTTTTTTATATATATGAATATATATTTATAAAAACCAACTGGAATTGTCGTGATCTTCCATAACTTACAAAAGATTCTGATACAGGCTCTGCTTTTAGGTATTCAAATGTAACTGGATATCCTTCAAAGGTGGCTGGATATCCCACCCATCATTTCCATGGGAAGTTCATATTATCCTGGGACAAAGACACGATGGAGCACTGATGCTTTTGCCTTGGCAGATGTGGATTTAGTGTGTAAATAACAGATAAATAGCATGGTTTTATTCAGCTGATACATGCAGGGTTTGCTCCTTGCTGCTGCAGGTTTTGTGGTGCATTAGAAGCTGCTCCTGGCAGCTTTCAAAGTTGCCAGCTGAACACAGATATAAAGTAACCGGAGTGGGATTTGTGAGCAGTTGTGAATTTTTATCTGTTTATATGGTATTTTTATAACTGAGTATTAAAGAAGACACCAACACTTGGAACTCGGTTTAAATGAGTGCAACGCTCGGATCAAAAGAGGAAATGCTCTCTTTAAAGGACAGGTCATTGCTTTTCCCTCACAAGTGATCAAAGCTGCCTTCATTGAAGCAGTGGTTAACGCTGCTGCAGCATCGCGGTGCTTGGGTTTCTTTTCTTTTCCACATCATTTTTATGTACCTCCTACAAGGACAGTGAAGGACCTCCTAGAAGAAAGGACGGCATGTGTGGCAGAATTCCCCACGAGGTTCCATCACATTTGGTTTGAACATTTCGTATTCATACCAAGCCCCTTTTATGCTGGCTTTATGCTGATTATACCTAGAGGCCATTAAATGTTATCAGATACTTTATATTTGCAATTTTGAACGCAATCCATGGTATGAAATTCTTTTCAAGGGGGATGTTTGACATGGAGCATGAACATATTAAAGTGGATGTACTTCCAGAAGCTCGTAAAGGTTGAGGGCATCTTTTTTTGCTCTTTTAACTCTCAACTGCTGGCTGTGGCTTGTGGCTCTGTGGTGGGGAAGATGAGGTAGATTTGAAACATCCATTTAAACAATCAACTTTGCTGTTTTGAAATACAAACCCACGAAAGTTCATACAGATGATCATATCTGCCTATTCAGGCAGGCCAAAATATGGTTTTAAATCTGGTGTTCTATTTTATTTTACTCTCCATAACTATTTAAGTTGACATATTGGAGATGTGAAGCTGAATAGAGAGGAGTACTTAGCAGAATCTGATGAATACAAACTGGTGTGCATTTCTTACCTTGCACTGAGGAAAGTTCTTAGCCTGGTTGTGTGCAAGATAAAATTTCTCTGTGGAGAGAAAGACAGAGAGCAGCGTGTTTGGAGTAATACAAAAATAGAAAGGAAAGTTCAATAAGCAAAATTTTAATCTTCAGAGCACCCAGGAGCTGTAATCCTGACAACATTCATGATGTAGGTAGCCAGCATAATTTCAAGGAGAAGAGATAGGGATGTGTTCTGGCAGTTCCCAAAACAGCCAAATTCTAGAGTTCTGCTCTTGTTCCATGCCTTCATCACCAACACCGGCCCTTCTTTACTCTAAAGGAAATAATACTGATATATTCTAATAATGTTTTCTTTCCACATTGTTCTACAGCAGGAATGTAAATAACCACAGCCTGAATGTATTTTCTGTCATTGGGTAGCACACACCTTTAGACAAAGTGGTCATTGGGATGAGTATCAGTGAGTTCATAAATCCTGTTTAGGATTTCAGAGCTGCCAAAACAAAGCAAGTCCTACAGGGAAGAAAACCTTGGGAAGCTGAAAATAGCATTCCACAATTTAGCCGGTTTCAAATTGTTTTAATAGCTTTTGAAATCCCATTTTTTGATATTTAGACTATTTAGAGGTTTGAACTTTGAGAAGTGCTAATGTTGCTTGTATGGTATTGTCAGATGTCTGGACTAAGAGAATTTCAGTTCATGTCTATAAATGAGTGTTACTGGATCTCACTTTCCTGTGCCCCTGGAGAGCTGTGTGGCCTTGAACAAATGTGGAACCTCTCCAGCTTCATATGCCATCTTGAATGAGAAATAATATATTTATTTTTTAAAAATTAACACTTTCAGCAGAATCGGTACCCACTGAAAGGGAGTGATCAGTGTGGGAATCATCATTTTCCACTGGCTGAGGTGTGGGGACAGCACTGTTTTTCCAGGCTGCTTTGGGGTTTTTCTGAGCGAGTCAACCCCGAGGGGCTTTGGGGTATATGTTCAGGAGAGCAGGGAATCACGGACTATTTGTGCGGGGTTATCTTCAGGTGGACAAGTTGCCCTTTTTGGGTTATTTCAGAAAGAAAAAAGTGGATTTTTTTTTTTTTTTTTCCTCCTGATTTGCCATAATGGAGTAGATGGAGCACACTTCAGTTGCCATTGAGGAGATTTTCTTGTGCTCCTGCTGTAAATGGTGGGATGGGCAGCAGCCAGCGGAAAACAAACACGCAAAACAAAGACCTGCAGAGTGGAAACCTGAAACAGAAATGCTGCACTTGTGCTCTTCTTACAGAGGAGATGCTCTTTATAACTTTTGCAGGTGCCTATCATGATAGAAAACATCTTTTAAAGGCAGCAGGAGCCACTTAAATGATATGTGTAATTATTTCAATAAAATATTAAGCTAGTGACCCAGCAGTGTTCTGTTAAAGAGCACTAATTAAGAGGTGGGTTCACTTGTCACTGCTCTGTGCAGGTTTTTCAGTTGTAAGGTAGGAAAGGATTTTATGCAATTAGACTTTTAGAAAGTTTTTTCCCCCACTTTCAAATTTTAGAATTACAAGCAATAGAATTATTTGAAAAATAGAGCACAGAGATGCAATGGTGCTACCATCTACAAAGCTGAATTTTTGCACGATAGGTTCTCTCAGACGATTTCATTTTTTGAGCATCTTTCCTTTTCCTGCTCGATTCCTTTGCATCCAGGATCACTCATTTCAGACCTGTTCCCACGTGATGCCTTGCCCAGGAATGAGCCCACAGTTCTCACAGGTGGAGCAGTTCCCTGGGTAGCAAAGGTAATTGATGACATGGTGTCACCTTTTTTTTTTTTTTTTTTGTCCTTTCCTAATATATTTTGGAGCTCTTTCCAGTAAATATTTATTTCTCTGGTACCTGATACATCTCCAAGTCCTCCACCTTCATATTAATTTGAAATTTGCAGCTGCAGCCTTAATCTCACTCCAAAATGCCTTCCAGGGTGCAGAAATGCCAAACAGGGGAATGGTTCACTGATGGATGTACATCCCCCCCTCAGTCTGAAAAGTGGGATTTGTGCATTTTGGTTCATTTCTCTGCTTGATTTCTGAGATGAGAGCCCCTGCCATCCTCAGTGCTGATTGTTTGGTGTGAAGAGAGAAAACCTCTCCTGAATAGCCAGATTCAGGTAATTAAATGAGTTTTCCATAGCAGGTGTCAGCAAGGATCTGAGCTGCGTTCAAAGCACTGGCTTGCCTGTATTGTTCTTCTGTTTCCTCAGCCACCTTTCTTTGCAGTGTCCATGCAAAGTACACATTTATAATCTAATCTTTATGAAATTTGGCAATATTTACAATGAAGCTTAATTGCTGCTTTCTCTTTAGGTACACATTGTATACAATGCATTTCTTTGCCATTCAGGTTGTTTTATGTTTAAACAGCATAAAACTTTGAGCTGGTTAGCAGGATTTAGCTTCACTGGGTTAAATATTTTGTTTTTCTTTGGTTTTACCTTTTCCAGAGACCTAATTTAGTCTCAGCCTATAAATACATCAGGAAACTGTATTGAAGTGGAAAGGAGGGTAACAACTGTGGCTGAAAGCTCTAGGATTAACACATCCGCAACAATATTTGACAGAGTCTTTGACCTACTGTTCAACAATAAAAATATCCCATCTTCTGTACCTGCTTTTTGTCATCACAGGTCATAAAGAATACACATCTTGCAAATGAATTAAGATCCTATGTGACTACCTTAAATTTAAACCAATCTTCAAATGTATTTAGTTATAATTGGTTGACAGTGTGCCAGAAGCCTTGCTCACAAGTCCTGAAAAGGAGATAATTATTTTTTATTTTCCATGCCTTATAGAAAACCCTAAATGTCAGGTCTCCCAAAATCTATGTAATTTGCAATCATTGTAACATCTATTAATCTCTTACAGACATTTAAATGCTATTTTAATTCAGAAAAAGAACTATTTTTTTGCATACTACATTTTGACTTACAGTGTGCTGGTATCCTACATGATCTTTCTGGAAAAAAATGTGCTTGCAGAAGGCAGAGCAGGAGTTCTTAATGTATAAATGGCAGCAGCCACTGCTGGAATGGTCATTTCACCAGATTTCCAGGAGATCCACATCCAGAACATCTCCCTGCAGGGCTGCTTTGTGCTGGCCCAGGGGATGTGTTCCCCAGAAATTGTTCATTCCCTCATCACGTTTTCATTCCACTGAAATGCCACAGTGGCTCATAGCTCTTCAAAAAGAAGGATTTTAAAAAAAAAATCAGTAAATTGGGACATTATTTTTCATGACCCTTGTGAAGGGTTTGTTTTTCCTGGAAGGACGAAGGTAACCCTGGACAGACTGACCAGGTCACTGCTGGCACTGTCACTGCCAGCTTTGTGCAGTCATTTTTGTGCTGCTGTGAATTGGTGCTTCAGGAACACACCCAGGGATTCTCCAGGCTGAGAACCCCAAGGATTCTGGAGATGCAGATTTTCTAATTGCTGAAGTGAGAAACTAAAGGAAAAGGGAATTTGCAGAGAAAGTGTGGAGATTGAGATTAGGATATTATTGGATTTTTACCAGTTAGGCCAGTAGATTTACAGTTTAACTGATTTTGTTGTTGTTACTTTTTAATGTAATGGAAGCCACATTCTGTCTTCATCAGTCTCCAGTCACTGAGTCCTACATTTCATCCATTTTTGCTCAATAATTAAGGAGTGTGTAAAAGAGAAGGGTTCCTCTTTAATATATTTGGTTTGTGCATAACGATACTCCTAGGACCATCAATGAAATGTTTAATGGCAGAGTAAAAATTTAATTCAAGACTGTGAAACTGTCCCATTAAAAATTAAGTTTTCCATAATTTTATTTATTTAAGATTGAGTTAGAGAATAAAACATGGCTAAATAATACCTTGAGAACCACAAATCAAATATATTAAAGTCAGATACATGTGACAAGAAGTCCAGACATCCCTATCTATTTATAGTTTACTGTGAAGCATAGAGGCAGTAAAGAATTATGCCCCAGATGTGGCAGCATGAGAATAAAGGTGACGGTTCCAGCTTTTTTTTTTTTTTTTTTTTTGATAAAGAAAAGTTTTATTTAATATTTCTGAATGAAGGTGTCATGGGCTCTGGATGTGAATGTGATTCACAGATTTTTTGTGCCCACTGGAAATCTTGGATTTTCTGGTGTTTTTCAGAGCAGTTGAGCAATTTTTTCACAAAAGCACACTGAGAGCTGTGTTGGTGGGGTAAATGATGTTGATAGTCTGTAGGAAAAGGTTCTCTTTAATGTGTGTCTGTCTTAGTACTTTGATTTTATGCCTGGTCACAGAGTTTTGAGATATTTCATAGAACTTGCCATGAAATAATCACAGGAGATCCTGAAACATCTCTTAGTGTGCCTTCGCCCTCCACGTGAGAAAAACAAATTCCCAACAAAACACATTTATTTGGTTATTGTTGTTACTACTTACTGAAGTTAGGATGAGATGCTGCTGATGGCTCTCCTGGTTTCTATAGAATGCTCTGAAGTAGAGCTAAAGCATAAGAATTTTTTTTTTAAGCTGTTACTGGTAACTAAAGTTTACCCTTTTTAGTGCTTTTATGACCAGTGTATCCTTGTCTATGAAGATTCCCTAAAGTAAAAGAAAAAAAAGAAACACAAAAAAAAACAAACAAACAACAACAACAAAAAAAAAAAAAAAAAACAACAGCAAAAACCCAAATAAAAACAACAAACCAGAAAACCCGGAAAAAAATGGAAAACCCAAAATCCACAAGAACAACAAACCACAAAACAACCATATAAAATTCGCACAACTATTTTTTTGATCCATAGAAGAAGTTATAATGTTGGGGTTTTTTACATGATGAGTGAAACATACTGTAGAATGTATTTTAAAATTCTTTCGAAGTTCTCACTGGGCCCAAAAACGAAGTGGTTTATTCCTATTATGATCTAAGATATCTGATGGATGTTGTAAGAGGAAAGCATTTGTTGCTGATGTGGTCTGTCATTTACCATGAGGATTTCATTTTCCTGAAAGAAAACTTTTGGGCTGAGAATACCCTGAGCTTAAGCAGGAATGACTTTATTAAAAACAAGGATTTTAATCATCACTATAGTAATATTTAGGTCTTAGGCTTTATTAGGCTGTGCTCTAAGGATAAATCAGGGCCACCTGCAGATGTTGCTTAAATTTAAATTTAAACTTAAACTAAGCTGCCCACATGGTTTTGGTGGAGTCATGGCGGATCTCCAACCCAAATAAGAGGATTAAGTATTTTTTGTCAGTGTTTTTTTCTCCCTGGTGCTTTGTCAGTGAGCTTTCCCTGCTGGGTGAGGCTGCTTCTTGCTCCCAGGTGAAGGGGCGATGGAGCACAGCCCTGCCTGTTCCCCAGGCTGCTCCTGATCTGCTGGAGTGAGAGCAGCAAATATTTTCTGTGATCTAATAATAGCTATTACTGATAGCCTAAATATTTCAGTCTTGAATCTGTCCACTGTTAAGCAATATTCTCAGTTAGGGTTGGCTGACTGGGGTGTCTCCACCTTCCAAATCTCTGTGTGGTGGATGTATTTCTTCCAGGGTGAAAGCAGAGCATGAAAACCTGCTAATACATGGAAATGCACAGCTGAAATTAGAAACAGTGAAACAAAGTTACTAGTATAGAACTTTTTTTAAATTATTTGGTGTATACAGATGTCTTGTTAATTATGATTTACTGCTTAGGTTCCCAGAAGCCTTTCCTACCCTGGTGACCCAGGTCAGTGTAGCTTTCTTTGCTTCCTTTATGTAAAGGGATAACTTGAACTCCCTGGATGAATCCTCAGTGACACTTAAAGAATTCTATTTTTCCCAGTGCAACATGTCATTTCTAAAGAGTTATTTTTTCTCAGTACATTCTTGCAAGAAGTGGTTTAAACAGAAAATAATTCTGAAAAGCAGCAAGGCAGGGCAAGTTCATCTTGCTGGGGGATGAGGTAAATTCACCTTGTTGCCTGAAAAACAGGGGAATGCTGAAAAAAATTGCTGTTTGAACAATTCAGTTTAATCAGATTTCCTATAGTGAAACAATTGATTCTTTGTTCTCCTCCTCATCCCTCTCCTGTCTGGTCCAGCCCAGGAGTGCTGCCTTTCCTGATGCACAGCCCTTTCCTCTCAGGGTGCTCACGTGGCAAGGACTGCAAGTGTTTATCTAGAAATAGCCTTAAAAGGATTATGGCTTTTTTTTTTTTTTTTTTTTTTTAAATTTTTGTTTGCCCGTTTTCCGCTCTGGCTTTATAGGGAAAAACAGAGGGGAACAAGGAGAGGAGCCAGCTCCAGGTGACTGGCCAGCTGCCTGTGGATCAGCACCAGAGTGCTCCACAGATTGCAATTTCACCATTATTTGGATAAGTTATGAAGCATTTTAAAACCTCCCTTGCCTATAGTGCTGCATTTTATAAGCTAGGTGACATCAAGAATTGGTTCTGGCTCGGACCAACTAATAAAAATGGATAAGGCTTATTTTTATGCTGAATATCAGTAAAAGCATGTGCAGAAGATTACATTTAACATTCTGGCTTTTACCCAGAGCACAACAAAGTCTATCTTATCCCCATCCATCAGAACAGAATTTGATAGGTTTGGAGACCCCAGATTTTCATCTCCTACTGAAGCATGAAGCAGCAGCTTGGGCTTGCATGGAGATTGTGTGAGCATGCCATTGCTCACTGTGTTATGTTTCCTTGAGCACTGATAAAGAAGGTTGTCCAATTAGCACGATGTTTAAATAGGATATTTTGAATGATTGATACTTGAAGCTGGTATAAAGCATTAATGCTGTCGTTGTATCTCTCTGTATTAGGGATAATGGAAAGAAATGCAAAATCTGCCTGGTTCCTGCAGTCAGAGGGAGAAGAACACATTTCAGAGCCCAATAAAAATCCCACATAGTTGTTTTTTGTGCCTGTGCAGCTTTAATAATTGTTAATTTTTTAGGTACCACATGTTTATTTAAAGCTGATTTTTTTGGTTCAGTAGTCCAGCCTGACCAGCATTAGCCTCAGATCTCAACAGCATCCTGTTTATTCCGATCGAGCTTGCCTGACTGACTCCCCAAAGATAAAATTCACTAAGTGAACTTGACAGATTCCAGGCTGTCTCCATATGGCAGGGACTGGGCTGCAGCTCCTGGAGCTGCTGGGATTTCAGAGCTGCTCTCACCTTATTAAGATGGCAGTGGTTACATGCAAGGAGAGTTCGCAGGGGCTCCTTTGAATTCTTTTGGCTTCTGCTCGACACCGATCCGGGCCGGTTTTTTGTGCGTGTGAATTACAGCAAGCCCAGAAGGATGACTTCTCTTTTCCAAACATTTCTTAACACCAGCAAGGGATCAGAACTGAAAATGAATCCATACCGCTGTTGTTGTCGGTTTTTTAAGAGGACTTTCAGCTTAGCAGGTGCTAAACGGACCAGACCTCAAGAGATTTCTGGAAAAAAGCAATGAAACAGCCTTAATTCATTTGTTGCTTGGATTTTTCTTCCCCTTTTGCCTTTGTGTACTAATCACCTATCTGTGTTTGAGTTTGGGCTGTTAACAAAATAGTTTAATTGACCTACATTAAAAATGTCAAACATGCATTCTGGCAATATCAAAATATTGAGCTGAATTGCAAGGAGCATTTTTGAGAATGCACACCAGCTGAGGATGTTTCTCTGCACATTTGAATCTGTGTGTGGCAAGCAGCCATAATCAGTCACAGGAAAGGGGTTCTCTTAAACTGACTCAATACTAATGAAAGAAAATAGTGCTGGAAACACATGAAATAAAATATTAGTCCTTGTCTTTTAAAAAAAATCTTGCTGTTAGATCCATTTTTGATTGTA
This sequence comes from Malurus cyaneus samueli, assembly GCA_009741485.1. NCBI lineage: Eukaryota > Metazoa > Chordata > Aves > Passeriformes > Maluridae > Malurus > Malurus cyaneus. The sequence continues at coordinate 14,880,387 of CM019227.1, read as the reverse complement.
ATTTTTTGAGTGGGTTCAGAGAGCTAAAATAATTTACTCTGATGGGTTTAAACAGCCCATTCCTAAAATCACAGCATTAGAAAAAAGGAATTTAGAAAACGTAGACGAAGTATTTTAAGTGCCTAGTGCTTGTTCTATGAAATACAGGCACTACAAAAAACAGTTTTTCAAGAAATAAGTTCAAATCAGTGTTGTTGTATTGAGATTGATGCAGTTTTATTTTTGTAAGAAAATGAAGTAGAAGTTGAGGTTTCCTTGGGTATTTCTCTTCCTCCCTGACATTGTTTTTCAGAAGATGTGCATACATGAAAGAGAGGTCGAGAATGAGTAGCCTTTCTAAATTTCCCTTGTAATGGACTAGGTGTGGTGATGATCTGCTGTGAGACTTTCAAACAAAAAATATTTAAAAAACCAGAAAAACCCACAAACTTTTGTGAGCTAAGTTTTGTATTTAAGTCATAAGCAAGTGAGTTGACTAAAACAAGCAATGGTGTGTCACAGTCTCTCCCTCTGGATTTTGTAGTTTCTTTGAGAAATGGTGTGGGGTTTTGTTGGTTTTTGTTGGTGTTTGTTTGGTTGTTTTTTTTGTTTGCTTTTGTGGGTTTTTTGGTTGTTTTTTTTTTTTGTTGTTGTTTGTTTTTTGTTTTTTTGTTTGTTTGTTTTGGGTTTTTTTGTTGGTTTTTTTTTTTTTTTTTTGTTTTTTTTTTCCCAGATACTGGTTTTAGATTTGGGAGCTCCACTTATCTAAAGGCACTGGGGTTTTCTGTTTCTCTGTGGTTCTTGCCCTTGCATCCCCTTCACAGCAGGGAGTGAGTATCCTCAGCTGGGACCCTTTAATCAGTGCTACATTCCTGCCTTTTCCAGAAAGAGAAGCTTTTGTAGAACCCCTGTTCAGCATCTTCCCGATTCCCATTTTATCTGGAGCTCTGTGAACCAGCTTGTGAAAACTGTGATTTTTCTCTCAGACATGGTACATGTTTAGAATCATCTGTGTCTTCCTCGATGTCGTTTGTAATTTTTTTTTTTTTTTTTCTTCAGTTAATTTGTATTTAGCTGTAGATTAGTTTGTAGCAATAACATCCTCTTTATTTGCTTTCTGAGGCATTATTTCTTTCTCTGTTGGATAATGTAGACTTGTGCCAGATAAGGCTGGCAGTATTTGAGCTGGGAACAACAGGATTTACCTCATTACTCTGTTTCTCACACCATTTGTAATGCTCCTGTGGGCACATGTGTAAGAAATGTCAACTGAGTCATTATTGGGGTGGATGTTCTTGCAGCAGGTGTTTTAAAGGCAAGATTTCGAGTCTCTGAACAGAAGGAGACCAAATTCCCAGTAAGAATTTGTAATAAGCAAAGAGGTGTAAGCTTTCCCTTGGATGTGGCGCAGTTCTCTTTGATGAAACCCTCCATCCTGCAGCTCCGGGGTTGGTGTGCAGGGACTGCCTCGGACAAGGAGCTTTAATGGTGCTTTTTGCATAAAAAAAGGCAGGTGGGTTTGATTTTGAACAATACACCACGGTCATGTTGTTAAATCTGCCACAAAATTCAGACATCTGCCTTTCTCTGAGCAGCAGTAGCAGACACATGCAGTGCCTCTTCCAGGCTCGTGTTTGATTTTGCCCAAACCTATTTTAGATTTAAACCCCATAGAGCTGCCTTTTGCTTTTGTTTTTCACATGTCTATTTTTATGTCATTGATATGAATCCCTTTGATGCTGCATTTGTGCATCTCTTGTGTTTGTGAAGCGAGCATTGTTTTATTCTTAATTTTCTGTTGTACGGACTAGGCCGCAGGAATTCTTAATGCCACTGGACTCAACAGTGAATTGAAATCCATTATTTGACTGAACAATTAAATGGCTGCTCTGCTAAACCTGGATGCTAATGACCATGGAATGCCATAAATAATAAATGATCAGAACAGGCAGCTCAAGCTCGCTCTGTAAACATCTAGGTTGGCTGAAGTGCAGCAGACTGTGTTTACAGCAGGGCTGGCAGGGGAGAGGTGCGAGTGTTCATCTGCACAAAGTCTGAGGTTGGCTGCTCATAAAGAAGTTTGAATTTCTTGGGTTTTTTTGTTTGTGGGTGTTTTTTTTTTTTTTGTTTTGTGGGGTTTTTTTGTTTTTCTTTTTTTGTTTGTTTTGTTTTTGGTTTTTTTTTTGTTGTTGTTTTTTGTGTTGTTTTTTTTTTATTTTTTGATGGGTTTTTTTTCCCTCCACAGAATCTTATGAGGTTCTTAGCACTTTAAAGAGGGTATGGTTATACTGGGCCTGAACTGGTGCTAGCATTGCACAGCAGAGAGAAAAAACACCTAAGAGGTCTTCAGCACTTCCAGGTAAATCTGGAAAATGCCATCTGACCACAGTTTGAGATTTTGTTTAATCCTTCTAGAAAACTGGTTTGAGTTTGAGGTGATTTTTTTTTTTTTTTGGGTTGTGGAGGTTTGTTTTGTTTTTTGTTTGTTTGTGGGGTTTTATTTCATTTTAGTTTTTTATTTTTACCTGGCTGCAATTTTTTTGTGAGATAATAATAAAAAGACATAGAATAGGTTGGTGACTTTGGATAATCCACATGACCAGTTGTTTATTGCATATTTCATTCTTCTGCTTTTTTCCATCAAGTGTTGTTTTTAGAACATGATAAGTTTAAATAACAATTTGCATTCACTTATTTACCATTGAATTGAAGTGATGCATCTTTAATGTAATAATTACATACCAAATATGTATGAAAATCTAAGAAACTGATTGATAACATAGAACACACTGGTTTAGGTAAGTTCATTGCTGTTTGTGAATTAAATTACCTATAAACATTACTTTGGCACAAAATAATTAGGAGACAGAAACATTTCTCTATTTTAGGATGGCCTAACCTGTGTCTGAATTACAAAATATTAAAGTTTTACAGTAGATATTGAAAGCTGGGGTTTGTGCTTGCAGGAAAGGAGCTTCACAAGTTCTGTTTACATGCTGATTCAGTGAAATTATTTTAAAGTTGTGTAAATCTATATTGTCTGTGATAGGGCAAAACACAAATGGAATACAACAGATACACAAACGCCTGTTGTTAATTAAAAATATGGAGTAAAGGGTAGCTGTTTTGGGAGTAGGAATGGTTTGCTAAATTCAGGATTAAAGGAGCCAAGGATGCTGATTCAGGGAACCTCTCAGAGTGTTTGCTAGAGCAGCCCAAGCCTGGGGTTTTGTGCTGGCTGCTCCAACATGCAGAGGGTGCAGAGGATGTGCAGGAGCTGTGCCCAGGGGACAGGGACAGGGCTGACACAATCTGAGTCCATGAAATCAGCAGGGTGTGAACCCATGAAAACTGCAAGAGCCTGCCCAGAATCGGTGTAGCTGGTGGGTGAACTCACCATGCAAAGACAACCCTGGGAACAGTCTTGAGCATCTTTTCAGCAGTGGCAACGTCTCATTTTCCATCCAAAGGCATGAGTCAGGCTGGTCAGCTCAGGTTCCAAGGGAGAGGGAAGTTCCATGGGCTCCTTCAAAATGTCTCTTGCTTAAAAAAAATCAAGCTTTCATGTTAGCTTCTGCAGAGAATGTTTTTTGCAGGCTTGTCATCTCATTTTGGTTCAAACTGGAAATTTACTCTCTACCAAGCTGGGAGGGAGCTGGTCTTACACATTTCTGGAGAGCAGTGCGTTAGGGACAAGTTCTGTGCACAAGAAACTGGTCCAGGTTGCCTTCTGTTTTACATTTTCACTTCAGCTTTCTGAGGAGATATTAACAAAACAGTTCACTATATTTAGAATGCTAATGGCAGTCAAGTTACGTCAAAAGAGAGATCTATTATTAAATTGACAGAATGTCAGTGGAAGAAATCAGCTATAACTCGTTCTGCATGTCATTAGCTGGAAAAAAAATCACATGCAAATTTTTAACATTGATCAAAATTCCATTTCTCACTGATTTTTTGCTGTGTTAGACCTAGGACAGAATAAGAAATTTTCCTTGGGTGTATTTTAGTATGCACCAGAAATTGCAGCGCTCGAAGCCTGTTTTTGCCTCATGATGGTTTATGCATTCATCCCTCCCTTTAGAAACGATGTTTACTTAAGTTAGTGAAAGCTGGGCGAGGTCTTTTTACATTTAAAAGAGATTTCCCACATATCTCTTTTTGATTGTCACATCCTTCAGTGCGCTTGTCCAAATCCTTCCCACACGCCGCTATGCAGATGAGGCACTCCCACATAGGGAATGTTCTGCACAGAATTCATGGAACGCCTCAGCAAGCCTCTCTTTTTTTCCCCTTCTTTTTAAGAAATAGACTCCTAAAAACTATTCTAAAGACAGCACAATTCTGCCCACCAGCTGAGGATAATGTAGGGGGTACCTTTAAAAATGTTGTTATATAAGCTGATAGGGGGAAAAAAAAAAAAAAAGAAACAAAAATGGCGAAGTTTTGCTGCAGCTTTAGAAAGTTGCCAGCTGCTTGAGATGGCAGAATAAACTATGTTGATTCACTTAATCTATATTGTATTTAAGTCAAACAAACTGACACAGATTTAGCTGGCAAACCTCTACATCCCTGACTGAAGAAAACTGCAATGATAAGACCAGGGTAAGATTCCTTTGCTCTTAATACTTTTGCGAAGCATCAGCCGCCCTTACATTGCTGCTGAGGATGCTTTTCACAGGAGGAGCAGAGCTGCTGTGCTGATTGTGGTTTAATTTGCAGTTTAATGCAGCTTTAATTTGCTCTGCCAGATTAGAAGAGGGAGCTCTGCTCTGCTGGCCAGTCCCAGAGAGGAGCAGTGCAGCTCTTTTCCACCTTCGCTGCTCCCTGCGCTGGGGATGCTCTTGCTGCCTTCTGATAAAATCTGTTGTCAAATGTTCCATTTGGAAATGCTGTTTGTGTCCTGTTTGGAGAGCAGCTTTGGTTCAGAGGAGCTCCAGGAGCTCCCCTGTGCCTGCACATGGTGAGAGAACTGTTTGCAGAGGAGTTTATAATTTTGGGGCTTCAAGATGGTAGATGAATGTAAACATATACTTGCATCACAAATTGCTGTTTGCCACAACAATTGTGGTTTTGAGTTTGGTTTTTTAGGGTCTTTTTGTTTGTTGGGGTTTTTTTTGGTTTTTTTTTTGTTGTTTTTTTTTTTTATAGCTACCTAAACCAGTGCTCTGAACAGAATATAGCATCGTAGCTCAAACAAATATTTTTAAAACCTTCCTTGTTCTGCTGCAGTTTAAACTAAAGCAGGCATTAGGAGCTGGATTCTTTCATCTTCTGTTGTCTTCTTATTTTCTTTTCTTCTTAGTCAAAATTAATTAATAATGATACAGTTTGCTGTTTGATTCTTCATAGTTCAGTGATTGGTTTCCATATGTTGAAATAAGTAACTATTTAAAGCCATCTGTTTCCCTTGGAAGTAAGAGTATTTTCATTAGGGTTTGTTTAGCATTTAACTCACACTTGAAAAATTAAATTCAGGCTAAGATTAAATTGATCTTTCTGGACGTTATTCAAACAACAATGTGTGGTATATTTAAAAAGCTATGAGGTTTTGTTTTTTTTTTTTTTTTCCCTATTAATAATATTTGAGGTGTTATTTGCATTTGGAAATCACTTAACTTAGACATTGAAAATAAGTGTGATACACAAAACTGAACAAGAAAGCCTCCCCCTAATTAGCTGAGTGGGATGGAAGCCATGTATAGGCTTTATTCAGGTCTTTCCCTTAAAGGTAAATTTATCTAATAAGGTGCTGGCCAAAAGCAATTTTCTATTTCCATATTACCATTGCTTAAAATTAGGAAAACCTCTACTTCATCACTTGAATCAGAATTCTCCTTGTCTCCTCTTTGCTTTTGCTCACAATAATGCGATTTCTCTGCTAAGTTTTGGATGCTGCTGATATTCTCAGCTTGTTCCTGGGAAAGCCATAAAATCCTGAGTCAGGTCACTTGGCAGTCAAGTGGAAGAGAAAACTGCTTTTCCGCTATATTGTATTGCTTTAAATTGCAAATGCCTTTGTGTTTGCTTCAGGTTTTTGTTTCATTTTGTTTTGTTTTTAATCCTGCTGTTGCACTCTCGGTGTTAGAATCTAAGATTTATATTTCTTTGACTGTTTAATGTTTCCTTTCATCGCCTTCATAAATAGTAATGACTAGCTTATGTATATCCAGGGAAGTAAGGCAAAAAGCCCTTGAGTGTGCCAAGTCTGAAAAAATTCAAATTAGTGTATCAAATGTTAGAAGAAGAGGAATTAAGGCTCTTATCAGCTAACCATAAGCCAAGAATCTTTTAAATTCTAACAATGGTCTGGTGGATACAGCTAAATCTGCCTTTACTTAAGGAAGACAATAACAGGCGTGTGGTTCAAAGTAAAAGATTGCACCTTAATAAAAGCTACTTAACATATCATTCGAAATCCACAGAAAGGCAGATTTTTATTCCAAGGCTGTAGAAACATTCCTGGTCGGGGAATCCCACCATTTTTTAATGAACATGTTTCCCTTTCTCATTTCTAATTAGCTCCAGCACTCAGCTTGCAGGATGCCAGCCTTCAACTCCGAGATTTCTGGTGGCAATAAAGCACTCGAGGTGGTATTTAATTAAAGCAGAGTGGTGCTAGGAAGGACCTGAGCAGGGCTAAAATCCTCCTGCACTGCCCGGTGTCCCCTTGTGATGGTGATTGATGAGTTGATTTCTCTTCACAGCTTCATTTGCATCCCTGGCAATGCCTGAAGGCAGAGGTGCTGGGCCTTTCTGGATCAGAGCTCCCCACCGGGGCTCAGTGGGGTAGGGGTGGGGTGAGGAGCTCTCCTGGCTCTTAGGGAACCCATTAAATAACGGGTTCATGACAGCTGGTGTGAATCCCCATCTAAATGCTGGTGTTTGGAATATCTTTGTCTCTTTTTTCCTTGAAAATACATATTATCCCATCCACTATCTGTCCTAACCTTTCCCTCTTCTCTTTTCCTCTTTATCTCAGTTGTTGTGTTAAAATGATGGTGTCAGGTGGTGCCTGCTATGAGGGAAGGCTGTAGAGCTTTTCTTTTGATTCACTGAGGTGAAAGAAGTTGGTCAGGACTTTCTTTAAAAAATAGACATATTATCATCCTTATTAATTGAATTCTTAGTGAAATTCTTACTCCAGCTTGAAACTTCTGTACTGGAGAGCTGCAACCAAAGTCTTGCAGTGGGACTGTCCAAGCATCTTTTGCTGTCAGTCTGCTTGGCCACAAAGAGCCATCAGCACTCTGCCCCTCAGAACGGGTGATCCTGGATGCAGTTTAGAAATTTAGATATCTGAATAGATCTCCATGGCACGCATCTATAAACATCTGATTTAAGAGAGTGTTTCTGCTGGATTAGTGTATTTGCTCTGGCAGCAGAGGAAGCCTGCAGCATCCTGGGCTGGATGAGCAGGAGAGTAAAGGGACGGAAGTGATTTTCTCCCTTTACATGGTACTTCTTAAACTGCATCTGAGATATTTGGCACAGCTTCTACCCCTCCAGTACAAGAGAGAAGGGTCAGCACAGGGTCCCCAAGATGTGTCTGAGAAGAGGCTGAAGGAACTGCACTTGTTCAGCCTGGAGAACCCTTCAGTGTGACCTAAAATCTGCCTTTCAGTGCTTACAAAGAGGTGTCAGGATGGAGAGAGTCTCTTCCCAGAGGTGCATGGTGGGAGGCTTAGGGACAGCGTTTATTGTGAAATTGGAACAACTAGATATGAAGAAAAACTTTCTCCATTAGGATGGTTTAGCACTGGAACAGGTTGTCTGGAGAGTTTGCACAGTCTTTGTCTTCAGTGCTTTGAAAAAAAAAAATGTGTGGATGGACCCTGAGCCCCTGTCCTGACCGCAAACCCTGCTTGGGCCACGAGGCTGGGCTGGACATCAGAGCACAGTTAAACATTCCAAACCTTCACAGCCTTTTTATTTATCACAGCTGATGCACATTTTCTAAAATACAATTTGTAACTAATTCCTTGCATTTCAGCTGGATGATCCAGTGTAATGCAGACACACAAATCTTTCAAATCCCCTCTGTTCCTCTAGGCTGTCCTGCCCTTGCCTTGCTGCCACTTCAGGGACAGGGTTGGTCCAGCTGCCACTTTATACCCTCCATTTCTCTCCTGCCTCTTTGGTCAATGGAATTCTCTGACAGCCTTTTGGTTTTAGACCAAAGTATCACTGAACCTAAACAGAAGGGAAGAAATATTTTAAATCTGTAAAAAACAGCAGCTTTATGTGTGCACTCGTACAACCTCAGGGGTTACCATTGCTGCTGCTGAGATTTCAGGCAGATTTTTATTTTCCAGTCACTGCTAATCTCCCAGGTCAAGTATTTATTCCTGTTGCAGTCTTTCCTCTCATGTGAGTGAGTGTGTGTTTTTAGGCTGGCAAGGGTATTTGTTTTTCTGAGTTCACTAGTGCAGACTTTCAAATCTAGGTGTCTCTGCTCACATTTGAAAATAAATGGTCAAAATTAATAGTTCTTGCCAATATGGTAGTTATTGCATATTTTCCTTATTACTTGGCAAGATATATTCCTTCATCTCTGTCCTTTACCTTGCTTATTTTCCAGAAATTTACAGTTAAATGGAGGGAAGTTAGTTTTCATCTGAATTATGTGGGTTTTTTCCCTAGGTTGCAGTGAACATACAGGTGACTAACAGTACATACCTGGCAAATGCAGTTGCACAGGGTTTTGTTAGGGTGTATGAAATATTCCTTTCTAATTCTGAAGTAATTTGCATTTTAAAACTAAAGATTATTTGTAGATGAACCACAGGTGATTTTTAAATGCAACTTGCCTGAAATTATTCTAAAAAACAAAGTAAAACAAAACAACAAAACCAAAACCAAAGGAAAAAACTCCCAAAAAAAAGCAAAAACTGAAAACCCCAACAACCAGAGACTATTTTAAAAACTTGCAGACAAGTAAGACAATTTGAGGACCTGCAAGTTACAGTGTTGCTGTAGAGTTTTTTTGCATCCGGAATTTGCATTGCTGAAGGGAAAGCTTACTCCCTCTGAGGCTCTGCACAGTGTTGGGTGCTTTGCTTTTAGTTTTAAACTTTTTGCCTTTTTGTTTTATGTAATTCTATTAAAACTCTTCTCACCCAAGGCCATGGGAGCCCCCATTTAGCTGGGCTCTGTGGCTCAGGGTGTGTAGTAGCTTGCTAATTTATTTACGTTTGGCTATTATTGTAAATGCAAAGGTGCAATGATATTGCTCTGTCAGGTTCACAGAATGTGAGGTGTTAGAAAGCAAATTCTAGCAGCAAACTATTCTTAAATTTCGGATTTGTGTATGTAAGAAAGGAAACAAAATATAAATGGTTTGAATTGTCAAAGATCGAGAAAGAGAGAAAGTAGGATTATGTTCAGGGTAGCTTCATCCTTGCTCTCACTTTTCTGCACAGAGCAATCGAGGCTTTTACAATGTGCATTGCTTAAATTGTTTGAATTAATGCCATATTCTCTGTTTAATTGGAAATATTTGATATCATAATTTGTTTGCTTCTGAAGCGTGTGAGAGGTCTTTAGTTCAGTTGTTTAACTGGTGCTCAATCTGTGTTACTGCAATGAAGTTAAAATAATAATTTGAAAATTTTATTTCATAATCCTGATTAGCAAACAACATTTTCAGACCAATTGACTATGCTCCATAACTCTCCATTGAATTTGGTTCTTAGTTTGATACCATGAACACATATATGTGTGTGTGATACTAAAATTGAATTTGGTGTGTGTTGCTTTTCTAAACTGATGCTGTTACTCACTGCAGACCTCTTCACTGCATGATTTAAATTTACGTTTTCACCTTTTATTAACTGAAATTAGGTGATTTGTTTTTTGTTTTTTTTCTTTTTTTATCCCCCTCCTATTCTTTACAACTGTTGGCAGGGGACATATTAATAGCTGTAGAATTTAGGAATTTGTTTCAAACACTGAGCATTTTAGTTAACACATGAAGTCAACCGAGGAGCAGTGAACCCTTTGTGGTTATTTACACATTATGTATATATATATACATACATATACTATCTAATAGGACTTAGTATATTTACCCATTTGTTGGTCTTGATGAAAGGGTATTTCCATAATTGTGTCAAATTCCAAAATATATTTTCATCCTCCAAATTCTGAATCAATTAGCTACAATGGTACCTGGAATAAACAAGAGCAGATTAAAACATTCTTTAAATCTAGTCCTGTGGGCTGATTTCCGCTCACAACAGTTCACAATTCAATGAGAGATTTTGCACCAAAGTTAAGACACATGTGGAGATCATCCCTTGCTTTTCACTCAGTAACTGAGGCAAAATTTTTGTGTGACCATGTCAGTCAGATAACATTCTGTGTCTGCTGCACTCTCAATTGCTGCACTAAATATTAAAGGGGAGAATCAGATTGTTGTGGGTAGGTGTAGAAAGAGGATGCAAAGGAGGTAATGAAGGACAATATGAGGAAGAGTAAAGGGGGACAAAGGGAGGTTTAAAAAATATTGGGAAATGTGAATCAGGATCTGAATGAGAAGAGAGCAGAACTCACTACAAGGCTGGGCTAAATAGACCCAGTACATTTGTAGAGCTAAATTGTGCTTTTCAGTCCCTGTTTGGGATCCTGAATTGTGTCCATCCAGTCTTCTGAGGTGGACTGAGCTTGCCTAAATCCGTGCCTGACATGTTTGCCACTGAACAGTTTTGATTGCTTTCCCAGAGTTCAATTTAAGTTCCAAAGTTTTTGTTGTATTTGGTGTCTGGCAGCTGAAAACTTGTTTCTTTCTGATGAACCGTATGTCCATCATTGTTCATTGCTGTTCAGATAAGCCATTAAATGTATGCAGAAAAAGTGCATTTCAGGAAAAAACCATCCAGTTTGTGCATTGCATTGCTCAGACCCCTTTTCCAGGGCACAGCCCTTCACATCCCTGATTATCAATCTGGTGAAAATCAGCAAGCATTAGTGAGAGCATAAGTTTTTGTTTCTTTTTTAAACGTGTCCTTAACACATTTAAAAGCAGATGATGATAGTGCTTTGCTCTCAGGAAAATCAGCCTCACTCCTTATGGCTTTTGCTGTTCCAAGGAAAATGCTGTTTTACCATAGAAGAATGTCAGGAATTGACAGGACACACGATCCTGTCACCATGAGTTCAGGCACATTTGCTCTGCATTAAAATGACAATGGAATAGATTAGTTTGAGGGTATAATACATAGCAAAATTGTTCTATACTGATATCAGAATATTAAATAAAAGGAAAAGCCTTCATAAAGTCTCCTATAATCCCTCTTGGCATAGCTATATGAGTAGGTATTCAAGTTTTTCCCTTTAAGTGTGCTGATATGATTAAATTTAACTTGACACAAGTGATGTACTGCACCATGTGATTGTAATATTTAAAAGAAAACCACTTTTCTGATTGAATACCTACTCACTATCAATTCCTGTGTAGCAGCATCTAATCTGAATTTCTTCTGCAGCTGAAATGCAAACGCATTTGCTGCGTTCTCCGTCTCACCGGGTGCGCACTCAGCAAACGCAGAACCGCTTCAATATTTTTGGTATCTTATTTAATCTGATGTGCTCCTATAAAAGGCAGCCAGTTCACATTGATTATAAACAGTTTCCAGGCTGTAACTTTTCTCTCCCAGAAGCGGTGTGTGTATTTTCAGTAATTCTGGAGTTGGGGATGCTGTGGCTGCTGTCCAGGCCCCCGCACTGTGCAAACACCAGCGCTGTTGGATGTGCTGGCTGTAGATTAGCCATATGCTTCTGGTCAGCATGCCAGACTTGTTTTCAGGGCTGGTTCAGTTTTGGAAAGACCTTTCCTTTCCTTCCGCCAGCCCTTCCTTCCACACAGAGGCACAAAATAAAATTGTAAACCAGGAAAGGTAATTTTTGACCAATACCAAAAAAATCATGTGTTGTTCAAAACAATGGATTTTAAACATAGCAGGGTTAAGCACTTGTAGCATAGGCAGAGACCAGCCTAGACCAGCAGCTGGATTTACCATGTGAATATGTTCAGTTTTGTGAAGAAGGTCCAGTGGTAAATTAATCTCCAAAAAAGCTGTTCAGGGAGCAGCCACATAGATTCACAGATTTGAAATCAGTTTTAGTCCCTGTTGTACAGATGTGAAAGTGACAATACAGGGCCAAACTGGCCGTTCCTTTCATAGGAACAGAAGCTTTTTACAGATTTAACAACATAGAATTTGCTAGTCAGTATAGTCAGTGAAAGTCTTTCCTTTGCTGTAGGAAACATTAAAGGATTTTTGTTGCTTTTCTTCATAACTGGAGATTCCCTGTAACACACTATTAATAGATTCCTGTTTGTTTTTAGGCAGTGGTGACATTCAGCACTTCTACCGTGGCTTAGGTTGCTGATGACAAACCCTGTTGGATAAACAGTTCCTCAGTAAAGCTGCAACAGCATCTTAACATCAACATCCACTGAAGTATGCAAATGATCCCGGTGATAAACAAGCACAGCAAAGTGTGGCTGAGGCAGGAAGCCAATCTGTCTGTTCCTTGTGCCCAATGATATTTTGATTGTCATTTTAATCTTAGGAGTAAATAACATCGGCGATCATGTTCCGTCGTTTAATTTCGGTGCCAGAAAAATGAGCGCAGCTTCAACTGGCATTAAACAAGATGGCATTGCTGTGGTGGTTGGTCATTGCAGCTCAGGTCATCATCTTCTGTTGTAAATAAAAACATGGTGGAAACCTTAAAGTTAAACAGAGACTAGAAACAGGCATTCTCTGAAAGCAGTGAATAGTTCGTGTCTAGGTTTGGTTGCTTTGTTTTTTTGGTTTTTTTTTCTGGAAATATCTTGTCACCCTTAATGTCTTTGAGTTAACAATGTCTTAGTTCTAGTTAGGCTGGGTAAAAAAAACCTTCCCATTTTTGTCCTCAAGTATCTGAGCAATATTTCTATGCTTCTCTTATTGCCAGGCCTTGACTCCATCCCTTGTAAACTCACATTTTGTGTCTCTCTTCATTAAGAGACTTTCTGCATAGCCATGTAGACCTGCTAAGAGTCTTCTTTGCTAATGAATGGTTTGTTCCTGCGTGCTGAAGTTCTCTTTAATAAACATCTCAATCAGGCAGCTACCTTGGACCATTTCCTCTCCTGGGTAAACCTTGGGGATTCATAACATTTCCCTGGATATACTAGTCTCTTTTTTTTTTTTTTTTTTTTTTGGTAGCTCTACTGCTGATTTTCCTGGTCTCCCTCCAAATTCTCAAAGTCAGTCATGTCATTGTCTTTATGGAGTTTACCACACAAATCAATCTCTTAAATTTACCTGGTTTAAGCAAAGTAAAACAAAACAAAGCAGCTTGTGTTTGATCATTTGGCACCGTTTTGCAGGAATTGTTGTCGCTTAACCCGGCTCGTTCTGGCTTTCAAAGCAGCTCTGTATCCAAATAGCTGAGCTGGGATGATCTGTCAGCTTTGCTGCTTAAGGCAGCTTATGGCACTGTATTTTCACTCCCTCCCTAGCTGACTGTGTTCCCTGTTTTATTTCAGGTGAGCCAAGCAATGATCTCCCATTTGTGGTGCTGAGGTTGTACCTGTGTCACACCTGCTGGATGGGCTGTGGGCATTGTGGTGCTGCCCTAGAAAATGTGAGGGATTGTGGAGAGAAACGTCTCCTTTCTTTGCTGAGGCTCCAGCAGAGCTCAGCAGTGACAGATTGTGGCTCTGGGCAACACAAGAGTTTAAAGAGTCCACTGTTGGTAGTTCAAACTCCACCTTCAGCTTTGGGGGCTCACTGTGCTGCAGTGGTGCTCCTCTGACCCACACCAAGGGCTCAAAGGTCTCCAGCTCTGTGTTTTGGCTCTCTGTGTGCAGTCCTTGTGGCACACTTCACTCCTCCTGCCTGGTATTTGGTTTATTTCTCACCATCTAATCACTAATTAGGCCGGTGTGAAACTCTGATCCCATTTCTCCGTAGAACAAATGGCCTTAAAGAATGTTTTGTCAGCACATGGCTCACCACTTTCTTTGGCTGATAAATCTGGTAAATACATGGCTCTGTTTTATGGTGTGTCCATTGCAAAGCCAGCTCAAACTCAGGATGAGGCAGCTTCTCTAAATTGGGAATAATTTGGTGCCAACTGTTAATCTCAACTAGATTAAATTGCTCCATTTAGACACTTTTAAAAACCGGCTGCATCCAGTCCCATCTCCTGAAAAATTCAGTCAGGTTTTTTTTGGGAGTGAACTGCAATTGATGGGTTGAATTCTACTGACAACAAATCTTGAATGAATTATTTTAGGTTTTTTATAAGAAATTATCAGTTTTTACAGAAATGATCTGTTGCAAACCATATACCTGGAGCTGGATTTGAATGCTGTTCAGTTTTCTCTGCACTCCGCAAACCGATGCAGATTCAATCCTTTACCAATAAGGTTTTTTTTTTTGTTTTGTTTTGGTTTTTTTGTTTCGGTTTTTTTGTTTTTTTTTTTTTTTTTTCCCTCATATTTTGGAAATATTTATGCTTGTGCATGGATTACAAGGCAGGAACAGTCTCAGTGGAGTCCAGAAGAAAGGGTTGCAAAGCACAATGCAGGACTGGGACCAGGTACAGCTGGCTGCATAAACATAGTTTGTCACTTGGGTTGGTATGTCCTATGTCTTCAATCAATGTGCAGTTAAAAAAAAAAAAAGGGTTTTCAAACCATTTTATTAGAAAAATAGGAAAACTGACATGTTAGATTTGCTACAATCCAGCTTTAAAAGGTGGCAGTTGTTTTTTTTTTTAGAAATTAATCTTTGAAATAAATTTTATTTCAGAAGAAAAATTGCAAGTAAAATTAGGAAACTTGCATGGCTGTAGTTACTGTTTTAGAGGTCATTCAGAAGGCAGAGAAAACTACTCCAAGGCAGCGTTCCTCTACTTATGCTGAGAATGGTAACATTTGGCAGAAAGGAAAATGTGTCATAGTTCACAGCATTAAATTACATCATTTGTGAAACTTTTCTGGTCTTGCCTGCACTGTAACAATCGTCACTTCCACACTGCTCTGGCCATGGATTAAACAAATGTGAACATTTTTTCTAAGGAAGCATTGCAAATACATCTCCAAGGACTGAGATATTGTTTCTTGAGGAGAGAAAGCAGGCTAGAAGTTGTAACTAGTCTCTTCCTTGTCAGTAAATCCTTTATGAGGAAAGTCATCAAATAGGATAAAAGTATAAAATCCATTTTGAAGCTATTCTGCTGCTGTTGAAAACCACATGGAATCACAGAATGACTCAGATTGAAAGGGAACTTCAGAAGCCATCTAATCCCAACATCCCTTTTAAATCAGGGGTAACCACACAGATTATGTCGTTTAGGAGCTTTTAGAGCTCAGGTTTTGAAAGTCTCCAGGACGCCACAACCTTTCTGAGCAGCATTTTCTTGTGCTTAACTTCTCTGATATTCATTATTTTATTCTTTAGAGCGAACCAGAATTTGCCTTTGGGCAGCTTTGAGCTGCTGCTCCGTTCTGTCACTTTGCACCTTTGGGCTCTCCCTCGGTCACCTTTGGTTAAGTGGCAGAAGATGCAGTTGAGTTTTCTGAGCCCTCCCTTGCTGGGGTGATGCCAAAGCAGCTCCCTGAGCCTCTGTCAGTGCCCATCCCTGCAGCTGCCCTGGCAGCCCCCAGTGAACCCTCACACAAGGCACGGGGGACTGGATAAGCATAGTTTGTCACCTGGGTTGGTACATCCCATATCTTCAATCAGTGTGGCAGTTAATTAAAAAATAAAAAAAAAATAAAAACTGTCCTGGGGCACTCCCCACTGGTGTTCCAGCTGCTCTCCCAAGAGTTGCAGGAGGATGATCTCTTTTCTCCTCTCCCTGAGCACCCTTTTGCTGGTGCAGCCTGCAGAGCCTTTGCAGCCTGGAGTGTTGCCTGCCACCTCTTAAAGCTGGATTGTAGCAAAGCTAGCATGTCCATTTTCTTATTTTTCTAATAAAACGGTTGAAAACCCCCAATTTTTTTTTTTTTTTTAATATTAACTACCACACTGATTGAAGATATGGGACAGTTTTGTCCCCAGCTCTGCTCACCAGGACCCACAGATCCTCCTGTGCAGAGCTGCTCCCTGGCCAGGCCCCCAGAGCCAGGGCCAATGCCAGGGATTATCCTGTCCCCAGAGCACGACTTTGGCCAGGTTCTTCCCAGCCCACTCCTTAGCTCCTCCAGAGCCCCAGAGCTGCTCCCCGTTTGCTGTCCTGTGTGAATTTGCCTTCTGACACTTCATACATGTGTTTTATGAAGACCTTGGACAGTTTTGGACCTGGCCTTGTTGCCCAAGCGCTGGAGCTCACAACTGACTGGCAGATAAACTTCAGACATTGACTGCTACCCCCTTTAATAGCCAATATTCCAGATGGCTTTTCATGCCCCTTTTATTTTGACAATCCAATCCTTTATTTTTGTATTTGGATATAAAGGTGCTGCATCATCCTCAGGACACTCTAATACAGGTGTAAAACAAAGGAGGTATAGTTTCCTATACTGAATCATGTATAATGACAAGCTCCTTTCATAATTTCTTTAAAAATAAAAACCAAAATTTAAGAATCAATTCTCATTGCAAATACACCTGAGTTCTTCAGAATGTCTTTCTGTATTAAGGCACTTAAGGCAGTTTTGGAAAGTTTTGTTTTTAAAAGATGATATAAAAATTTTCCAAAGGAAATAATGTTGGTTGATGGAACACAAAGTTGAGCTGCAGTTGAAAAGACCTTAAAGACTCAGAGTTGGAGAAAGCGAGGGAGAGGCAGAAAACATAAATAGAAAAGAAAGATTTAGGTGTTAATGTGGAAGAGAAACAAATCAGTGTGGCAGAGTCATGTCCACTTGGGCTGCTGGAAATAGCAGGAGAAAGATTTGCCATGTAGGATAAGGAAAGCTCTGGCAATAAATCACAGCATCATAAAAACAGGCAAAAGTTTCAGCAGTTGGAAAGGTGAAGGTGCTGAGGGAAAAGCTCTCTCTGTGTGTTGGTGTGTCCATAGTAGTTTGTGGTCTCCAATTCAGGCTGGAATTCAGATGATGTTTTTGGCAAGTTGTTGGCTGCTTCCTGTTAAATGTGACTAAATGTCCTTTGCAGGCTTTTGGGAGGTTTCAGTTGCTGCTCTGTTCCATCCTTCAGGCACTGACACCAAGTGAACGTGTCATTATCAAACACATGTGCAGCAGCAGCAAGAGCACAGGCTTTTATTGGAATACAGTATGTTATATGGGAAAAAGACCAAAAGCAAATGCTCCTCTGCAATGGGAGGAAGAAAAAAAAAAAAGGTAGTTTCCTGCTACAGCAGCAAAGAATTTTTCTTTTGCTTCTCATGGTTATCTTTTCCCCTATGCTCTCTGAAAAAAAGTTGTTCTGCATTATCTTTCTTTTTAGGATGACCTTTTTTTCAGAACTGAATTTGGCTCTGTACTGAACCTTCCAAAAAAGAGAGGTGGCTGGAGAATTCATTTTGTGTGATTGCAGAAGCAAATGATGCGAGTCAAGTGGCCTGGTCAGATAATTAAGCTACAACAGAGAAAGCTCTCAGAGTCAGTCAGTTGTGATTATCAGTCCAGTGTGGTTGGATGTCTGATTCCTTCTGAAAAATCCAAAGTGGCTGCTTTTATTATCATTAATTGGGGAGTGCCAGCAACAAATCTGGAAGAATTATGCTGCCACTTTAAAGCATTCCAATACATTTCAGCTGGAATATAAGTTTAATGATGAATTGATGACTTTGTTGCTCAGCCCACCCCTTAGAACTGGAAGGTTTGTTAGAATAATTCCAGTGTTATGTGTCTGCCCTGCTTCTGAACCCTGATGTCTGTAGGCAGACTGAAAGAGTGGCCATAAATGGGTATTCTTTGGGGCTGTCTGAATCTCTTTAGATTGTTTTTTTTAAATTATTTTCTTTATTTCTTTAGATAGAAGTTCAATCATTTTGAAACCATCTCTAGAGCATCTAGGAAAGTTCCTTTAACAGTGAAACATTGGGTTGCTTAAAGTGCCTCTCAGAACTAAACCTTGGAAGCAGTTCAGTTCTGAAATATTTCCCTTGCTAAGCAAGAGGGATGTCATGAAATGATAACAAAAAAAAAAAAAAAAAAAAAAAAGAAAAAAAGAAAAAAAGAAACAATATTTCACTTGAATGGAAGTATAAAGTACATTTAATCTAAACCAGGCTAGTTCAATATCGCCGGTTTTAAAGTAGCAACTTCATTGGGATTGGGAGGAGGAACTAATCCCATAGAAATACACACGTGTAACTGGACATTGCAGCTACCACAAAGCCAGAGCCCTGGAAGTTCAGGGTGTTTTTTGGAACTTTGAACAGAGCCGTGTTAATTTTCAAACACAAACGCTCAGCTCCCATAGTAGCATTCCCAATGTTTTTTAAACAGCCATTAATGCAGTCAAGCTGTGCTCCCTCCTCATCATCTGCTCCGTGGCAGCTCCAGCAGCAGGAGCAGGAGCCAGAGGAGTGGCCTGCTGTGATTGATGGGGCGAGGCCAAGGGAGCCCCATCTGGATCAGGTTTTGGGAGCGGGCAGATGTTGGGAGGGTCAGCGAGCTCTCCCCATCCCCAGCACCCCGATCCTCCCCAGCCTGCGGTGATGCTCGCCCTGAAATGCTGCATGGCCTGGCACTGCCAAACTGATGGACAATAAAGGCAGCAGCATGGTACAGCAGGTATTTGCACTTCTATTCTCACTTGAAACTCTTGTTTTGTTTTTGTTTTTTAAAATTCGAGCCTTGAAAGGGCAGTACATGTAACCAGCTGCAGCACTGCATGCACCACTTGTAACGCAGGATTTAAGCCTGGAGTCGGGCAGGCTTGAGGATTCCGAGGCAGGCGCAGGTTTTAAGTCTGGAGGGGGGATCATGTGCTTGATCCGTGCCACTGAGCTGCTCTGAGAACCGGCAGGTTTGCAGGGAAATGTTGCATTTTTCCTCTTTGTTTCCTCGCCCTGAGGATACGATGCAGTTTGGCTCGTTTAACTACAGTACAGGAGGCTTTCTGGAAATGTGAAATATCTCTTGCCAAAGAAACAAAATGCACCAAACGGAAAATAGAGCAAAACAAACGATAAACTGTGAGTTCGACTTTAAAATGCAGGCAGGCAGAAAGGTTTTCATTGAATACATTTTAATGCTGCAAATGTGTTTTTAAGAAAAGGAACACTGCATAAGTAATGTTTTCTGTGCTCTCTCCTTTGTGTACAAACATAACAAGCTTGCTTTATTATGTTTTGGCACTTTTTATACATTTCTTAATTATGAAATCCTTTCAGAGCAGGAGATGCTGGAAAGGCATCTGAGATCCTAGTAGCAGTTTAAATTCTAAGCTCCTGTTCAAAAGGAGTAACAGGGATGGAATAGGAAAGCCTTCAGGCTTCATTAGAGTTCAGTGTTTAACCAGAAAGCAATAAATTTGATTTTATACACTGCCACGTAAAGCATATTTTTCAGTTGAAATGTGGTTTTCATTAAGACTCGAGCCAGAACATTTAGCAGAGCCTGACTGTCTGCCATCCTTTGTTCTTCTTGCTGCTGCCAACAACCACTTTTTTTAAAAACAGTGCACCAAGTGAGCATTAAGGGGTCATTTAATCTCAAAGATACTTAGAGCTGACTCTGAAGGGATAACTTCTGCTTAGCCTCTCCTGCCTAGGTGGTGTTAAGCAATGCCTGTGTGCTGTCTTACCACAGCTCTGAAATTACTCTAAAACCTGAGTTCATAGGTTAATTTAGGATCAATATTTCCTGTTGCTTTTAGGGCCATTTCTTATTTTCAGCTTAGTGCATTAGAACTATTCTTTCTTTTATTCATTTCAGTTCACTGTATTTTTAAGAGCTCAATAAAGGAACATTTTAGGTCATTCTATTTAAGGAATTTTAGGTTCTTTAAAATCTATTCAAGTGTATCTGACTGTTGTGTGGTCTGGGGTTTCCATCAACCACATGTGTGATGGTTGACACTTCACTGTTCTTGATATAAATTAATATTTTTGAGCAATGATCTTTGGCTCTTATTACCCAAGTAAATAGTAAAGAGCTTGTTTTTACATAAATGCTTTTATAATACATTGTAATACTGTGTCTGTTGAATTAATTATGAATATTAAATTCACACTAATTTTAAAGGCTAGGAAAGGCTGTAGTAGTCACTTATTTTAAGGGATGAACATCTCAGTTTTATTGTCACCATCATTTTAAACTTAAGGCCTGCAGTAGCATGTGCAAGTTTAATTTCTTTAATGTCCCCTGTCCTCCAGCCAACTTAATGAACCTGCAGAGCCTGCACTGGCAATCTCCTGTGTCACTTTTCTGCTCTAAGCATAGTGAGGTTGGTTTCTTTAATGGCAAGGCTGTAAATCTCTGAATATGTACAAGTTAGTAACAAAAAAAAAGACAAATCCCTGCCCCTTGGCTGTTTACTTATTAACGGGGTCTCAGTTATAAATAAGTGAGCCAGACCTCAGCTGAACAAGCCTAATGAAAGGGGCAGAAGAGTCTCAGCATTGTGCAGGTTCTGAAGTTGCCAGGGCAGTTGGCTGTTTTATGGTAAATCTAAAAAGTTTGGAGCTGCTGGTAGAAATAATGGAAAAGTTCAACCCTCTTAATTAAATATGAGCTGTAATTAGCACTAGGTGTGGATGCTTTGGATGTTAATTAGGGCCCTCATGGAAATGTTGTTGAGGTTAATGAGAAACAGTGGGGGGTCTCAGCAACATCTGGTTTTGGGCTGGAGGTGGTACAAAGCCCTTTGGATCAGATGCACCTGGACTTTAGCCCTCAGTGCCTCTGTTGCCATTTCTGGGGTTTTTTACCAGCTGCTGACTCCAATGCCATGTTCAGCATCTGACACGAAGGAATAGCTCAAGGACCAGCACTAACTTGTGTTTCAAAGCCAGCACGGTGGAAATGCTTATCTAGGCAGAATCTGGATTTGCTTTTGTTCATCCTTACCCCTTGCTCAAGTCCCTCCTGAAACAGCTGATTAGAAAATGTAAGGTCGGCTGCCTCCCACATAAGTTTTAAAATACTTTTTTAGCATTTAATGAATGTCTCAGGTGTAATCAGTCATTCCTGGGTTTTGCTTCATCTGTTTTGTTGGGTTTTTTTTTTTCTTTTGTGGAGAATCATGGTGAAAGAAATAAGAAAGGGACTTTACCGTTTTAATATTAGAGGGCAAAAGTACGCATTTACAAGAGTTTTTAAACTCCCCAGAAATTTAACAGGGCCAGTTTCAGTGCAGCGTTAACCTTGTAATGATTGTAGAGATGAAAACAAAGCTTGGTGATTTAACCCAGTGCAGTCAGTAAAAGGCAATTTTTGTGCTAAAGATGGCTGGATGAAGCAAAGGAAACCACTTGCTCAAGGCCATACACTGAAGCAGCAGCAAAGATGGGATTAAAATCTGAGAGGGTTTGACTGCTGACATAAAGTTCTAATTTTTTGGGACTCACTGAATGCCTTTTACAAAGGAAAATCCAGTTTTCTCTTTTAAGCATGTCAAGTGCCAAGACTTACTCCTGTGCAAATTCTTAAAAGCTCTTGGGTTTAAGATGAGTTCAGGTCAGAGGACTGATGTTTGAATTAGTTGAAATTGGCTGGAAAAGCCCTCAAGTACAAAGTGCATAAGAAGGTCTTTTATTCATCCAGCCTATTTTAAAATTAGGAAATCAAGGACTGATGAGTACAAATAAAATCCCTGCAGGTACTTCTACATGTTTTGGTGGGAGAGTGATGGAGCAGTTTAAAAGGTATTTAAATATTAAATTAAATGCACATTTTCCCAGTACTTGCTATTTAGAGGAATAATTTTGTCTTGTAAATTAGTTCATCTGAGGTTGGCATAGTTCCTGCACCAATGGCCTGTAAGGCTGTTTCAGGCAAAATCACATTTTGGTCATTTTTACATATATGGGTTCAGAAAGATTGTTATGTACATTTCCTCCCTTAGAATTATTGCTTTTTGGTGTGAGCAAAGCATTTAGTCAGAAGTTTTTTTTAATTGATAAATTAACAGGCTGATATAATTCTTTATGATATCAGATGGATTAATGGATGTGTCTGTAAGGTCATGAGAATGTGTTTTTAATGCTACAGGCTTGTTGTGATATGGAAATGAAATACTGTTGTCTTCAAATGTCAAACCTTTAAAGTTCTTAAGTCTGTTTCTTTTGACATAGGATTTTTTGTTTATGTTATTTAAGGTTTCGAACTGATGCATTTTTAGATGCAAATAGTTCATATTTAATAGTAGTTAATATTTTAGTTAATATATTAGTTAATAATTGCTAATATTTTGACTGGGTCTCATTATGATTTTGCATTTGTGGCATGCAGTTGTCTCAGAGTATTCTGAATATCTCAGGGCTTGATTTCCTATATTTCCTATATATTTATTCAGGGTATTTTTAGTGCATTTTAACAGTATGCACCCCAATCCTGCCCTGCATATATCATGTTCTGCAGATGGTAAGTCAGACTTATCACAGACTTGGGGCTAAATTTATCAGAGCTCTGTGCTGGCAGTTGTGCTCAGGAGCCTTTGGAATAAACTGACTTTGTCCCTCTTGTCAGAGTTGAGACATCGTTAGTCCAGGCACATTTCACTGACCTTTCCTGCTTAAAGAACAGTCTACAATTATCCAGCCAGCTGCAGATTTGTTTGTCTAATTATAATAATATTTAATTGGGTGAGTGAAATGCTTTTAATTCAGATGAGAAATATTCTCCTCGAGAAACAGCCATGGTGCCCTTTTGGGGGCAGCAATCTTAGTGGGACGCTCTCATCGCTCTCCGTGTCGCGGACGCGGGACCTTTGCTTCTTTTATCTCATGCCACGTTTTCCTTCCTCTTTTTTTATTATCTTTTTTTCTTTCTTTCCCTCTGATTTCCACAGGGTAATCAGGAAGCTACAGCACCTCCTGACACAATGGCACAGCCTTATGCCTCAGCCCAGTTCGCTCCACCTCAGAACGGAATCCCTGCAGAATACACAGCCCCACATCCGCATCCAGCTCCAGACTACACAGGCCAAACCACTGTTCCAGAGCACACGTTAAACATGTACCCTCCTGCTCAGACACACTCTGAACAGAGTGCAGCTGACACAAATGCACAAACTGTCTCCGGCACAGCCACAGTAAGTCAAGGTTACAGCTCTTTCTAAAGCTCTATGTGTGTTTATCGATAATATTTGTTCTCGTGTCGCATTTAACGCTCTTCGTGTGCGTCAGGCTCGGTCACCGTGTTCAGGTTGAAAGTCTGTCAGAGTTTGCTGTTGAACCTGGAGAATGTGTTTGCACTCGTTTTGGAACCTCTTAGTAAGTGCTGGAGCTTTGTGGAACCTGTATCAGACGAAGTGATTAATAGCCAGCCCATGAATCACAGCATAAATTTTAATTAAGTCCACCATGGAAAAACATTGCAAATGAGTGTTTGTAGGCATTCATTTGCAGAGGGAGAAAAAACAACTGAAAAACCCAAACCAGGTTTGTTTGATTATTTTTAATGACCTCTGTGTTTTTGACACTTACAAGTAGTTTTAATAAAAGTATTAACTGAATGATCCTGTACAAAATTTACTGTGTGAATTAGTATTGTGAAGAGCATGTCTATATTGCTGTATTTTCTGGAGAGCTTGTTTGTGCAGCCATTACCCAAGTTGTGTGAGAATCTGTGCTAAACAGAGCAGAAATGATAGACTTTCCTTCTATTTGATTTATATGTGAAGTTCTGAAGTGTCATGAATTATGCAAGAGACTCTTTGGATGGCTCTACCTTGTAATTTAAGTCACAAATTTCACACATTGATAGTTTAGTGTTTCTGTCTTAATTCTAGAGTGGGGCCCAATATATCCAGTGCCAAGAGCTGGCAGATTTCTGAGCCATCAACCCAACCCCCTGTGTTCTGTGTGCAGGATGGAGCACGGAACAGGCAGTGCTTGAAACATTTCTCCTGGCCGTCCCCATCCCTGCCTCAGCCATGCTCTGTGCCTCAGCTTACCTCCTCTTCCCTGGCAACTATCCAACCTAAAAGGTTTCAGGCATTAGGGCAAGGGAGAGGGAAAACACATTCCCTTAAATGAGTTGTTCTGAAAATTTATGTTTGTTGCCATGCTGCTAATTTCATTATGTTGGTTTAAGCACTGAAGACTATTCCTTGCTATTATTGTGGAGATATCCCTGTGAATTAATTACACAATTTTGTGCTTTATGCAGTACAATGTTTTGGTCCTTTTAACTTGGTAACTTTTTATTGCCCTGAGCTGCCCTTTTCTCTAGTACTGTGAGAAAGTTTAAATTGAAGAGAATCCTATTTGCTTATATCTCATTGTATTCTTTGCAGCTCTACTGTGTCCCTTCTTATCCATCTCAGCTCAGTTAAATTCCTGCTTCTTTCCAGCTTTTCAAATTTGCTTCCATAATAAGTTTTGGTTGTTGTCAAACTCTTGTCAAACACCGTCATTGGTTTATAACAGCAATCTTAAACTGAAAAATACTCCCGAAGAGGTTGGATATTGACTACAAGATAGTGTTTCTTGCTCTTTTTGTATTCTGTGATTTTACTTGGTTTTTGTGACCACTGCTGCACCCTGAACAATCCACTGTGATGCTCAGCTCAGCCTTTTTGTGTTTTGAATCTGCTCCTGTTCAGCTCTGAGGCAAAATACTGACAGTGCTAAAATCAATGGTAAAAGACCCGTCGATGGGAGTGGGACAGGAGCTCATCCCTCATCATTTATTGCTTTCAATTGACTGTGTTTCCTCACCCCGTTTTGATTTTTTCGGTTTGAAGAAATGTCAGTCACTTTATCACAGAAGTCAGGAATGTGTTTTCCCAACATTTTCCATAGCAAAGGCTGGTGAAAGGACACAGTTTGGATTGTCTGCAATGCCCTTATCTTCTTCAAGTGCTCTATTCAATCCAACTCTAGCAAATCCAATGATTCCCTGCAAAGTTTCCTGCTTCTGATATGCAAATAGGCTTTATTGTTATTTGGTTTTGTGTCCTTCGCTATCTGCTTTTTGCCTTCCTAATATCCAACTTGTATTTTACCTGTCAGACACCTTTTCCCTTCTGTTTCCCCTTGGAGTGAATTTCCATTCTCTGCAGGATAACACTTCAATTCCACTAACCTGTTATATTCAGGGAATATGGTATAGTTATTTGCTCCTTTTATTATGGATCCTTTCCTTGCCTTCTGGTTTCCTTTCTTACAGAGGAATGGACAGAACATTTTGAAGTGGCTCCCATGCTGTTTATAAAGAATTAGATTTCCTTCCTTTTTGACTTTAGGGTCTATTTGAGAAAGTTTTGCTTTGGTTTGGTTTTTAAAAAGATATCTTTTTTTCTGAATCACAGTGTTGCATTGAAAGTTGTGGATGCTCTCCCTCCCTCGAGAACAGTGCAATGAAAAACCAGATTTCCAAGAAATGTGTTTGTCTGTGGATCTGCTCTGACATTTAACACATTGCTCACCAGGTTTAGTTTTAGTGTTGTAAATTTACAGACAAATATTGCACAATTTAATTACAGGTACCTAGGTTAAAATCTGATATGCTGGGTCTCATCAGCCATTGCACTGGGCAAACTGTGGAGACTTTATAAATGGATATATGCAGATGAATCTCAGACTGGACATGAGCTCAATAACATTATGAGGGTCCAGCTGAGTACATCTCCCTGTAGGTTCAATAATAAAAGTTTTTATTATGAAATAGAGCTTCCATAACACTGTGTCAACTTTGTACCTCCATGTGGTCTTTATTGTTGAAGAAGGAAAATTATGTTTCTTTCCAGTTCCTGCTAGTTTTGAGAATAGTTGATTTCCAGTTGAGGAGTTTTTAGTGGAATTGGTCTGGGGACAGTGGCATTTGTTTGCTAGGTCTCAATGTGTTTAGTTTCCTTTCAGTAAGCTGCCTATGGCATGCATTTGAAGGAAGAATAATCAGTTGGCCAATCATTCACAAAGAATACTGTTGTGATTAATGTAGATCAGGTAAACTGTTGGAGGCAAGACCAGCTTTTCAATTTTCTTACAAATTTATTTACACGTGAAACTGGATACACCATTAGAAATAGACCTTAAAATTTTGAAATGTAAATTTAAGAAACTTCAGGGCAATTATCTGATTTGTAGAATTACTACCAGAAATGACACTCTCCTCCATGAAGGGCGGAATCCATGCTAAGGTGAGATACATCCCAGGTTTCTTTGAATGTCCCAGTTTTTCTTCTTGGCTGAAAGGATCGTGCACTCAGCTCTAGTGCCACCCAAACCCCAATCACAATGTAAATAATAAAAAATAAACAGATTCTATGCAACTTCTCTTGAATCCTTAACTGCAGCAGAGGAACCACTGCCAGGATCCCTATTTCCCTCAAGCTGAACGAAATTCCAGTCACCAGGTTTATTGCAGGTTTGTGGTTTTGTGCAGAGCACTCTTGTAATTCACGTTCAAAAGTACTTCACATATTCTTGTGCTTGTAAAAAGTGTCTTTCTCGGTGACCAGTTTTAATCTATTTAGATCAAGTCGTGAATTTTGTCAGAGTAAGTGTTGGAACATGAGCTGCTTCGATTGTATGTGCAGGGATTGCTAACTCTGTGTTTTGACACTGAAACAGGAGAAGAGGTGCAGGATGAAAGGGCAGTAAATGATTAAAGACAGGATGACTTAGCTGAAATAATATAAAATCATCTGTAGGTAATAAAATACTATCAAAAGTTACTTTGATACTGAGCAATGTGGTTTTCAGCTTTTCTGGATCCATATGTTTGTTAACTTTGAGCAAGGAAGAAATGTATCTGAGTATATGCAAAATCAATAACCCACCAGCAGTGGGTTATTTAAGTGCTGGTGGACTTTTGGAGTGGCATAGCATCAAACATCCATTGTTTGACATTAACATTAACAAAAATAGTAAATGGCTTCTTCCTAGAAGGCTGGATCAATGAGAAGTGTGCTACAAAGTTGTGCTAACAGTAAAGCAACATCTCTGATGGTTTTGCAGAGTTGTTTAGAGTGTTACTTTAGTTATGTGTATGAAAGTATTTTTGAGACATTTAATCATTTTATGAAATCACCCTTTGCCTGTGTGAATATTTAGATGCAAACTTATTGTGTGTAAAGAGTTCTGAGTAAAACTTGTTCAGTTTTTGCCTGTGGTTCTCCTGCTCAACTTCTGTTGATGAAATCAGGAGATCTGTAGGTGAAGAGAAAAGGCATTATCTGGGCATGAGTAAGGGAGCAGGTAGCAGTAAAATAAATGTTTCTCTGGTGTTTCCTGTTGTAAGTGCATTGTACAATAATGGTGGTGACTGGGATGGTGTGGTGAGAGCTGAGGCTGCAGCAATGCTCTGTGTTTTATGTGTGCAGATACAAAATGTGCTGCTCTAAACTTAACTCTACTTTTGCACAAAACCTGAGGTCATTGTGCAGCCTTTCTGCTTTGGGCTGAGATGTCCCCAGGCTTCAGCAGCTGAGAAGTTGTGTGATAATTTTCGCATTTGAAGGGCAGTTTCCCTGGAGGAGTGATCCATCCATGGTGTTTCTGTGTGTGAGGTGCTCAGCATCACCCCCAGCGTGGCACCAGGGGATGCAGTGCTCTTCACACCCTGGGGAAGGTGTGCAGTGCCCAGGTGTGGGCTGGCTCTGGCCTGCCAAGATGAGAACGTGTTTTCCACTTGACTTCACTGTTAGAACTCAATTTCAGCTTGCTTGCTACCAAAATCCCTCCTGTGGCATCCCCTAAATCTCATACTTCTGTGTGAAAATAATTGACATTTTAGATATTATGTCTGTTGTTCCAGCCGCCCTGCTTTGCCTTAAAATGTTATGCATTCTTCAAAATCTAATGGTCTGTAAGTTTGGATTTTTTTTTCTTTTTTTTTTTTTTTTTTTTTTTGTGTGCTAATTTGTCCAGGTTTGTGCTTTTTCAGTTATGCTGCAGGGATCACCTCTTCATCTGAGGATTTGTGAGAGTGATGCTCTGGGGCAAAATAATTTACCATGTTGAACTTTGTTGTTTTGGGGAAGTGAGACATATACAATCCTTGTTGATATTTTGGAGGTGTTCAGTGTATTAATTATGTGTTGTGCTTATTACTTGGGTAAGAAAGCTGAGAAGAAGAAGTATTTATAGTGAAGTGCTTTAGTGTGTTGTGAGTAGATTATTACTGCAGTTTTCTCCAGCACTATTTTGGGTTTTATTAACACTTTTTCCTGCTCTGTCCTTTATGTATGTTATTTTTTATTATATAATATAGATATTATATATTTTTATTGTTGTTTTTTTTTTCTTTTTTTACCCCCATTTCTTTCTTTTTTCTCCTCTTTTTCATGAGCCCTGCATCTCCTGGGGGTGTGGGCTACATGAGCTGCTTCATGGAGTTCTTTTCCATGTTAAACACTGTGCTGGATCCTGCTTGGTTGTTGCCTTTCTGGCTAGTTTTAGAATTATGAGACAGACACATTTGAGGGTCTAAAAGGGTTTTACCTGAAAAAGGTGTTTTAATAGGATCCTGGGTGCACAGCTTGTCAAGGTGGAAAATGCTGAAAATACACCCCACGTATAACATGTATACAATTTTATAGACCTCACAAATTAGCGTATCTATCTAAAATTCCTCAATAAGAAACAATGAAGTGATGTCCTCCTATTGTAAAGAATCCTTCCTAAAGAATCCGGCCCTCCAGCAGGCCGGAGCACAGTTTACACAATATCTTCTCAAGAAAATATTTCAACCAAGGTTGGAGCCTTGAATTTAAGATAGCATGGGGCTCACTGGCCTCTCACTGGGGATGGTTTGTTTTTTCTGCCCAGAAGAACCCCAAAACTGAGCTGGAATATATATAACAATATAACAAGGCTATAACAATTATAAGCATGTAGGCAAAGGGTAAAAGGAATACATAAAGGGTACAGAAAATATCTAAAATAATATGTAAACTATATAAAAGGGTATATAAAAAAGGCAAAAATCATCAGATCTCATGGCTTACAGGTGTCCATCAGCTGCTCTTACAGCAGTGTGGCACTCAGGCTGAAGATTTCAGAGCCAAGTTGGCTGTGAGTTTATTCCAAGTCCACTCTGCAGAGTGGGTGGGACACTGCTCAGTGCTGCTGAGCTCAGCTGGTGTTGTCCTTGTCTCTGAATGTTCTCCTCTTGCCTGGTGGGTTTCCAGAGGGCACCTGGAACCGTCTCCCATGTTTTGGGAAGGAGTGGACTCACTCCCCTGTGCAGCCCTGGCTGGCCAGCAGCAGAATTCCAGGGCAGGGATCCACACCAATCCCTTCTCTGATGAGAGGCACTCTGCTCCCCCCTCAAAGCAGCTGCAGTTTCCACCATAAAGAGGCTCTCCTGAAAGCCACATTTCCCCATGGGCACCTTTTATTGCCAACTGGTATTGATGCCTTAGGATTTTTAGTTTCTATATTTTCATGTATCTGTGTTCTTGTACTTCTCTAGTAGAGCACGAAAGTTCCTGTTCTCCCATCTTTAGACAAAACAATTCCTCTCTGAGCCTGAAACCAGGGACACCTCGCTGCCTCAGAGCCCCAAAAGATGTAAACAAGAGTGAGTTGGGTGGAGCAAGTTTGGGATGGGTGACATCACCACCTAAAAGTATCATTGGGGATTTGAGGCCCAATATGTTAATAAGGCAGAACTGATAAAAGGGGAAGATCTCGTGACTCGGGGTCCAGTTTGGGTGCAGCCTCAGGAGGAGGCTTTGTTGGCTCTTTATGTACCAGCAGGCCTGGATTAAAGTTGTCTGTTTTTATTCTCTTCATTTGTCTGGCCTGTGTTCCAGGTGAGCCTTGTTTTATCATGACTATCAACGATCCAGTTTTTCCTCTATTTCATTCTCCCGTTTTTGTCTGTAGATGTTTCACACCAGTTTTCTGGATAGCTGATAATGCTTTGACAACTCTTGCAGCAGTGTTTATTCATCTCAATCACACCCTGCTGGCGCAGCCTATTGTACCAGCATGGTGTGCTATTTCATTTATACCACCTATTATATCTGATCCCAACTGCTCCTTGAAGGAAACATTTCAAGGAGCTGATTTTGAGACCCTGAGTGCTGCAGAAGGAAGGAACCTGGTCCAGCTGGTGCTCCCCAGTGAGGAGATCAGCAGTGACATCCCAAATAGATAACACAACGCCGTGCAGGGTGCTGGGGCACACTGATGGGCTGTGATCATTGGGTTATCACTTCTGAGAGGTGTCCTGGCTGTGATTGTGCTGAGGAACAGCAGGAGCTCACTGCAGCCCCTCTGAGTGCCAGTGCCAGCTCCAAAATAGCTTCTCCTGGAGGAAATCCTCAGCCTGAGTGCTGTGAGGCTGTTGTGGAGCGCCTGTTTTTGTTTGGTTGTTTTGGCTGGGGAGAAGGTAAATAACCACCCTCGTTTTCCTGAGTGCTGAGCTAACTGGGGCTCTGTGATTCCGTCAGTGGGTGTGTGGTGTGAGGACAGCAGCCTTACCCTGCCTGCTGACTGCTCGGGAGGCTGGCTGGGGCTCTTCTGGGATCCCCAGAGCTGGTCTTTCTGATTTAGCTATCACCTCAGTTCCTGTTACCTTCTGAATTTCATAGTGAGAAAAGGTTGAAAATATGATGTTGAAATGGAAGATGGAAAATTATGTCTGGTTTTGTGGAGGTTTTTGTGTTTGTTTCTTGGTTGTTTGTCTTGTTTTGTTGATGTTTCTGTTGTGGTTTTTCTTTTTTTTACATATTATCATTTGAACTTCCTCCCCTGTTTTTTATGTGCTTGAACTTGGTGAAATGTTAAATCTGAAACTCTTCCAAAAAACAAAACAAAAAAAAACCAAAAACCAACAAAAAACCCCACCAACCAAGGATAAAGAGAGCAATTATGCTCTGTCATCTTCAGTCATGTTTGCTCAGATAAATTAGCTGAATGCCATTGATTACCCTTCTGAATGTTCATCATAGGACACGCTAACAGTTCTCAGATCACTTCAGCAGGTAATTCAGCCACCTCCAAGGCAGATTGGAAGCACAAAACATGGCAGAGGTCTTTCCAATCACACTGTCAACCAGAGATGGTCATATTACTGCAACTCAAAAAGTTTCTTCTAGAAAGCAATGCCAATTAATTTCTAATCTGTCAAGTTTAATTGACCAATTAAACCATTTAAGATTTTCTTCCTGCTTGTCCCTGAAAGAGCCGAGCCAATATTGTTTTTTTGAGTTTTCTTGTATTTTGTATTGTCTCTTGGGCTCTTTACTTCTCCATACCAATTATTTTACGTGTTACATTATTGACTTTTTCTCCTCTCTGCACAGTCTAAGTAGCCCTGGCATGCAAATGCTTTGGCTGTGTTTTGGGTTCATATGAATTGAGAAAAACCAGTGTTGCACATTTTGCTGAATACCCTGAGTATAAATTTCAAAGGGGATCTTGGTGTGATGGAATAGCCAATTTCAGCTTTCTTTATATTTGACCTTCTGCATCATTGCTCCACCTTACAAGATGGTAATTAAAATTGATCGTGGTGTTTGTTGTTTGTTTGTTTTGTTTGTTTGTTGTTGGTTTTTGTTTGTTTGTTTGTTTTGTGGGGTTTTTTTTGTTTTTTTTTGTGGGTTTTTTTTTTTTTTTTTTTTTTTTTTTGTGAAAATTAGTCATTTTCATAAATGCTGAGTGGCTGTTAGGTTGGTAAGACAATGATGTTTTCCATTTCCTGAATTGACATGCAAATGATAGTTAATGGCTTGCAACTTTATAGAAATTGTCATTCCTCCATCACCAGCTCTTGGTAATTGCAATATAAACTTGTGAATTGCCTGGAGTGCCCTGTGCAGTGCCATGGGAATGTGTTTGTAATTTATCCAGCAAAATCCTTACCCTGGCTCTCTGCTGGAGAGGTCAGAACGCTCAGGGAGTGCAGAAGTGACCACGTTTGTGGTTCAAAGCTGTGGGGATCACTGAGAGAGGATTCTTCTCTGGTTCCTCAAACCATGAGACTGAATTTCTCTTCATGTGGCAGTCTGTGCCTGCAGCTAAACTTATCTCTGGCATGATTGCACATGGGTCTCAGCTAAGGATGGCTTAGTGGGTTATCACCCCCAACCCTGAAAATACTTTTTTTTTTAATCCTGTTTATACTCTCAAGTTTCCATTTGTCTCCCACTCATCTCTCTCTCCAGCTTCCCCACGCACCCAGCCACCCACAGAATTACTTTAATTAAATGTTACTCATGTGTGAGCCTGTTTACCGCTTCTACCTGCTTAATTTGTTCCTTTCTAGGGTCACTGAGAAAGAGTGGCTTGATTCAAACATGAACTTGGCCATCTATCAGTGCTAAAGGACAATAACGAGGCAGCTCCCTCTGCCTTGGCTTAACCCCAAGCAGGTGAATCCATCTGTGAGTTTGAAGCTGGTGTTATTCTCTACCAGTGGCTTGACAGGCTGAGATAGACATTGCAGGCAGAGGCAGAGAGAGGAAAATGTTCTTATTCACTGGATGTGCATTCAGGGAAGGGTTGGAAATTCTTCTTTTCAGACTTTGCTGGAAAAAGAATTACACTGAGCAAATACTGCACCATACACGTTGTGCTGTGTTTGGTCTTTCTGTGATATGCCAAGAACTGGTCATTTTAAATTGCACAGATGTAGACTTTCAATGGCCAATAAATTATTAATTAATTGGAGAAATTCTGGATGAAGGGTTAAGACGTAACCTTTTTTTTTCTTCTTTCTTTTTTTTTTTTGTTCTTTTTTTTTCTTTTTGTTGTTGTTGTTGTTGTTGTTGTTGTTTTTTGCTGTCTTGACTGAACCCTACATATAAATGGCAATTTCTTTACAAAGTTGTGGCACGGTGTGGGGAGTTGACCCTGTCTGGGTTCCAAGTGTCCTCCAAAGCCTCTCTCTCACCTCCCCAGTGGACAGGGCAGAGAAAAGGTGCCAGTCTGGGTTAAGGTAAAGGTACAGCAAGCAGCAAAAGCAAAAAGTGGAGTGTGCTGATTAATGGATGAAAAGTAACATCAACTTCAAACTCCACCTGGTGCCTTCCAGCGAGATCTGTTGTGGTCTCAAACCCTCTGGTGTTGGGCACCAAAAAGGACTCTCATGGCTTAGTCCCACAGCCACTCACCAACTCCCTCACTTCTCCCCCTTGCTTATTACTTTTGTCATTAAAGGAAAACCTTTAGTTACTTTGTTATTGCCTAATATATTGGGAGGATATTGTATATGTTTATACACAAACATAAAACAATTGCTTGTTTTTAAAAAATAGTTGCAAAACTTTCCTCTTCTTTTCTTGCTTCTTGCATGCTTTTAATTGTCGAGTGCATTTTCATTGTCTCATCTTCCTTTTAATCTCTACAACACTATTCCTTTTTTATAGTCTTTTGTTTTTCAGTAGATATTCTTTGTCTGTTTTCTGTTTCTTCCCAGTTTTTGCTTATTTCAGTATTGCTTGCTTTCACCTCCTCCTCCCCTACAGGAGGTACAAAGCTACCACTGATTTTAATGTGGCTTGGAGGGAATATGGAATCTCTGAAGGAAATCTATAGCTGATGAGAAGAACACACATGAATTCTCTGGTATTTTTGTAGCTAAATTGCAGCAGCTTGCTGGTTCTAGATGCTTTTTCAGCTGATACCCCACGCAGTTGTGTTGAAACATCAGCATATCGTGCTGCCTTTTTTGATTTAGAAAAAAACTTCTCAACAGCTTTTTAAGAGAGATCCCTTAGGTGTTCTGCTATTCTTGCTTTAAGGGGCTTTTTGCATTTGCTGCTCCAGCAGAGACCTTTAAAATTCACCACTGAAGCAGCTGCCACTGCCTCTGGTCTTTCCTTTCCTGGGATGTTGCTCTGCCTGTGAAATACAATCAGTTTGTCCCCAAACACAGGGATGCCCATTTACATCCACCTGCAATGGCAGCGGGATGTGTGGTGCTCCTCAGCTCCTTCCCTGCTCTGCCAAAATTCCTGCAAAAGGAGAGGTAAAAGAGGGTAAAAGAACACCTGTGTGGCAGCTCCTCCTCACCTGCCTCTGCCCCCAGGTGTGATGGATAGAGAACATTTTTCCTCCTCCATGGAACACAGCAGCAGATAGTTTTCCACTGAGGACATCTCAATCTTTACAAACCAATTTCAGGCACTGGGATAGGACTGGCGTTGCCTCCCAGCTTCCTTATCCCTTCCAAACGGGGAATGGGAGATTTCTGTGCTGTGCATTTTTGGATTGTAACTCAAATACTTTTCCTTTATTCTCTGATTTTTAAAAGGGGGGGAAAAAAAAGGCATCAGATTTTCTGCTTTCTGGTTTCATCAGGAGAGCGTGCTTACAACCAAGTCTTTCTTCTATGTATATGTTTTTGGTTTTTTGTTTTTTTTTTCTGTTATAAAAAAGCATGTCAAAAGATGTCAACTCTTTAATAAATTCCAGCTGTTTAGTAAATTCCAGCTGTTCCAGAGCAGTATCTAAATATTTGATTTGAAAGCAAGATTCAGCTGTTGAAGGCTCTGGAGCTCTGCAGATTCCTGCACTCTCTGAGCTCCATCCAGGCTGGCAGGAGCTGTGCTTGTGGAACGGCTCACACATGCAATAAAAGCACTTTCACACAGCACAAAACGCTGCCATTGGCTCCTTCCCGTCTCCAGCAAGCGTTTCCAATTTTAGAACTTGCTCTCATTTCTGAGCTGGGCTCCCTCTTCTCCTTTTTTTTTTTTTTTTTTTTCCCCCTGAGTTGAAACCTTGCACATCCATTCCTTTCATCTCTCTGTTCTCTCTTGAAAGGAACTTGCAGCCGTTTCCCGTGTCACTTCTCTTTTTGCGTGTGCAGCAAAGTCAACTTTCCAAAGATTTTAATGCATTTTAGAGACAAAACATGCTCATTCAAAGGCACCTTGTCTGAATCACTGACTCTGTTCTGCACTTTCTGATGGACAGAGCTACATTTTTTATAATTTTATTATTACTGTGCATCAAGACACTTCTGTTTCGACTACAGCTGTAGTTTATTTTTACTTTCTTGCTTTTTTTTTTTTGCTGTTGGTTTTTTTTTTTTTTTTTTTTTTTTTTTGTTTTGGTTTGTTTTGGCTTTTTGGTATTTGTTGTGGCATTTTTGGGGTTTTTTAAGGGATTGGTTTGTTTTTTGCTTTATGTTTTGTCTTTTTTTTTTTTTTGTTTTTGTTTTTTTTCTTTTCCCAACATCACTCTTAGGACAACAAATTTGCACATCCCGATCCCCACGTGCCCACTTTAGCCAGTACTTCTAATTTTTCTGCCTGGAGATTTCATCCAGTTACAATTTGAGGATTTGGGATATTTGTCTTGTGTTTTTCAAAGTTAAGTTTTCTGAACAGGCAGCTGCTTGGAAATTTAACAAACATTCACTTGTGCCAGATGATTCAGGTGATGTTAATCCTAACCAGGCAAGTGTAGCAAGTCTTGCCTGTAGGAAAAATAATTTTGTATGTCACGTTCTGACTGGGAAACATCTCAGCCCTCCCAGCTACACATGCCCTGGCCACCCACTATATAAAATTGCTTTCCACTGTCATCATCTGTTTAATATCTGTGCAGACAATCTGTTCAGGTAGCAGCCTGAACTGCCCTCGGTATCTCCAGCTTCCTTAACCTAAACACTCGTGATGTATTGCCCCACATTTGAGCAGCTTTCTAATTAATTGAATTATTGATTGGACATATTTCAGGCACTGACCATTTGGAGCTGCTAAGTTTAGAGTCAGCTAGCTAGGAGCCGTAATTTAGGAACCTGATGCTTTTTATTTTGATTGAACTCACTGTGCCCTATGCTTTAAAACCTTTTGACTTCAGTGGGAAGAAAGGAGGGCTCATAATGCTGAATATTCAAGGGTTGTTTTATCTATCATCTATCTATCTATCTATCTATCTATCTATCTATCTATCTATCTATCTATCTATCTATCTATCTATCTATCTATCCACTTTCTTCCATAAAGAATGGTGTTTTGTCTTCATTGTAAGAAAAAGCAAAATTTTTGCTTCATCACAGAATTATTTCAGACATTCACAGGAAGGCTGCTGTGTCACCCTTCCACAGAAATCAGAGCAATTTCATTCTCTTCTGGAAAGCTCTTTGCCCTCAGGTGCTTGCTGCTGCTGAGACTAAAAAGAGGAGAAGGGACTGGCTGGTGAGAATTTTATTGCCCCTCCAGCAAACTGGGCTTTTTCTACAAGGGATTGTTCTTGAGCATATTTTGGGGTGAAGGCATGGGAATTAATTAAATTAAATCCTTAAGATGCAATGAAATAAGTAATTATTTGGGGATGCTTGGTGGCATCTTGCCCTATTGGTGAAATGCAGAGCCAGGTGTGGCACTTGCTCAGCAGTTTTCAGGAAGAATAAGTATTTCATGCCAAAAGCTATTCACTTTTTTTGCAGCTGGCTCTCTGGTAATTTGAATGGTGATAAATTTATCAGCCAGGTGATAAATGTGTTGCTCTCACTTTGATAAAATACCTTTTCACCTTGCCCTTCTTTTGGTAAAAACAATATCCTTGAGCACATTGGGGCCAATTTTGAGGAACAGCTTTGAGTGCTGTGAGGGGATGAGGGGTTTTTTTTTTGAAGTTTGCTTCAGTGCTTTGTCTGTGGTCACCAGTGCCCTGCCCACTCTCTGGTATACTGAATGTGGGAATTACAGAAATACCTGAGGCTGGAGTGAAAGCTGCTTCCCTTCTTTGAGGGAACTTTAATTGCATTTCCCACCTCTCCCATGGGTGGTACAAATTTGGAATAGAGACCTTACAAACCTCAAATGATGAAGGTGTTTCTTTAATTCAGTCCTTTAGATTTGGGAGTTGGCTGTAAGACTAGGATATTTCAGAATGTGTTGCTGCTGATCTAATCTGGTGTGATTCTTTCTGTTGAGTTTAGAGGATGATCCCCTCCAAGCATCTCATGAAAAGATTTATTTAATCCTTGCCACCATTTTGTGTGGGGTTTGCTGAATTACAATCATTGTTTTTTTTCTGCTTTTGCTGAGAAGGGACTAGGGTACAAGTAGTTTAAAGAAGCTGCCAGAGGCAAATCTGTGACAAAATCGATTCAGAAGCTGGCTGTCCTGAGCCCAAGTGTCTAGACTGAGGGATGGTCTTTTTTCCCTGTACCAACAGAGTGCTGCTGCTGAATTTCATTTTGAACTGATGCTTTTGGAGCATTGAGCTTGAATAGATCACAGTCTCAGCTTGATTTGTGTGAATGCTGTGTTGCAGTGTATGAATAAAAAGGAATGCTGGTGAGTTACTCTGTCACCTAGGAAATTTTAATACATATATATATAATTAATCTTTTTTTTCAAGGCAGAACTGTGCAGCTGGTTTCACTTTCAGACACACC
>CM019227.1:14790509-14842981 GCA_009741485.1 Malurus cyaneus samueli | reverse complement strand
GCTGTTCACAACACCGCAATGGCATACTAGTAAACAGCAATCTTAAACTGAAAAATTCACTCCCCGGAAGGAGGTGTGGATATTGACCTACTAAGATAGCGTTTCTTGCCTCTTTTGTTTCTGTGATTTTACTTGGTTTTGTGACCACTGCTGCAGCCCTGACAATCCACTGTGATGCTCAGCTCAGCCTTTTTGTTTTGAATCTGCTCCTGTTTCAGCTCTGAGCAAAATACTGACAGTGCTAAAATCAATGGTAAAAGACCCGTCGATGGGAGGGACAGGACTCATCCTCTCATCATTTATTGCTTTCAATTGACTTGTTTCCTCACCCCGTTTTGATTTTTTCGGTTGAAGAAATGTCAGTCACTTTATCACAGAGAGTCAGGAATGTGTTTTCCAACATTTTCCATAGCAAAGGCTGTGAAAGACACAGTTTGGATTGTCTCAATGCCCTATCTTCTTCAAGTGCTCTATTCAATCCAACTCTAGCAATCCAATGATTCCCTGCAAGTTCTGCTCTGATATGCAAATAGGCTTTATTGTTATTGGTTTTGTGTCCTTCGCTATCTGCTTTTTGCCTTCCTATAATCAACTTGTATTTTTACCTGTCAGACACCTTTTCCCTTCTGTTTCCCTTGGAGTGAATTTCCATTCTCTGCAGGATAACACTTCAATTCCACTAACCTGTTATATTCAGGGAATATGGTATAGTATATTTGTCCTTTTATTATGGATCTTTCCTTGCCTTCTGTTTCCTTCTTACAAGGAATGGACAGAACATTTTGAAGTGGCTCCCATGCTGGTTTATAAAGAATTAGATTTCCTCTTTTTGACTTAGGTCTATTTGAGAAAGTTTTGCTTTGGTTTGGTTTTAAAAAGATATCTTTTTTCTGAATCACAGTGTTGCATTGAAAGTTGTGGATGCTCTCCCTCGAGACAGTCAATGAAAAACCAGATTTCCAAGAAATGTGTTTGTCTGTGGATCTGCTCTGAATTAACACATTGCTCACCAGGTTTAGTTTAGTGTTGTAAATTTACAGACAAATATTGCACAATTTAATTACAGGTACCTAGGTAAAATCTGATATGCGGGTCCATCAGCCTTGCACTGGCAACTGTGGAGACTTTAGTAAATGGATATATGCAGATGAATCTCAGACTGGATGAGCTCAATAACATATGAGGTCCAGCTGAGTACATCTCCCTTAGGTTCAATAATAAAAGTTTTTATTATGAAATAGAGCTTCATAACACTGTGTCAACTGTGTACCTCCATTGGTCTTATTGTTGAAGAAGGAAATTATGTTCTTTCCAGTTCCTGCTAGTTTTGAGAATAGTTGATTTCCAGTTGAGGAGTTTTAGTGGAATTGGTTCGGGACAGTGGCATTTGTTTGCTAGGTCTCAATGTGTTTAGTTTCTTTCAGTAAGCTGTCTATGGCATGCATTTGAAGAAGAATAATCAGTTGCCAATCATTCACAAAGAATACTGTTGTGATAATGTAGATCAGGTAAACTGTTGGAGGCAAGACCAGTTTCAATTTCTTACAAATTTATTTACACGTGAAACTGGATACACCATTAGAAATAACCTAAAATTTTGAAATGTAAATTTAGAAACTTCAGGGCAATTATCTGATTGTAGAATTACTACCAGCAAAATGACACTCTCCTCCATGAAGGGCGGAATCCATGCTAAGGTGAGATACATCCCAGGTTTCTTTGAATGTCCCAGTTTTCTTCTTGGCTCAAAGGATCGTGCACTCAGCTCCCATGGGTCTAGTGCCACCCAAACCCAATCACAATGTAAATAATAAAAAATAAACAGATTCTATGCAACTTCCTTGAATCTTAACTGCACAGAGGAACCACTGCCAGGATCCCATTTCCCTCAAGCTGAACGAAATTCCAATCACCAGGTTTATTGAGGTTTGCGAGGTTTGTGCAGAGCACTCTTGTAATTCACGTTCAAAGTATTCACGTACTCTTGGCACACTCTTGGCTTGTAAAAAGTGTCTTCTCGGTGACCAGTTTTAATCTATTTAGATCAAGTCGTGAATTTTGTCAGAGTAAGTGTTGGAACATGAGCTGCTTCGATTGTATGTGCAGGATTGCTAACTCTGTGTTTTGACACGAAACAGGAGAAGAGGTGCAGGATAAAGGCAGTAAATGATTAAAGACAGGATGACTTAGCTGAAATAATATAAAATCATCTGTAGGTAATAAAATACTACAAAGTTATTTGAGTCTGAGCAATGTGGTTTCAGCTTTTCTGGATCCATATGTTTGTTTAACTTGAGCAAGGAAGAAATGTATCTGAGTATATGCAAATCAATAACCCACCAGCAGTGGGTTATTTAAAGTGCTGGTGGACTTTGTGTGGCATAGCATCAAACATCCATTGTTTGACATTAACATTAACAAAAAGTAAATGGCTTCTTCCTAGAAGGCTGGATCAATGAGAAGTGTGCTACAAAGTTGTGCTAACAGTAAAGCAACATCTCTGATGGTTTTGCAGAGTTGTTTAGAGTGTTACTTTAGTTATGTGTATGAAAGTATTTTTGAGACATTTAATCATTTTATGAAATCACCCTTTGCTGTGTGAATATTTAGATGCAAACTATTGTGTGTAAAGAGTTCTGAGTAAAACTTGCTCAGTTTTTGCCTGTGGTTCTCCTGCTCACTCTGGTTGATGAAATCAGGAGATCTGTAGGTGAAGAGAAAAGGCATTATCTGGGCATGAGTAAGGGAGCAGGTAGCAGTAAATAAATGTTTCTCTGGTGTTTCCTGTTGTAAGTGCATTGTACAATAATGGTGGTGACTGGGATGGTGTGGTGAGAGCTGAGGCTGCAGCAATGCTCTGTGTTTTATGTGTGCAGATACAAATGTGCTGCTCTAAACTTAACTCTACTTTGCACAAAAACTGAGGTCATTGTGCAGCCTTCTGCTTTGGGCTGAGATGTCCCCAGGCTTCAGCAGCTGAGAAGTTGTGTGATAATTTTCGCATTGAAGGGCAGTTCCCTGGAGGAGTGATCCATCCATGGTGT
The DNA here is from genome assembly GCA_009741485.1 of Malurus cyaneus samueli. Lineage (NCBI taxonomy): Eukaryota > Metazoa > Chordata > Aves > Passeriformes > Maluridae > Malurus > Malurus cyaneus. The sequence goes on along the minus strand of CM019227.1, from coordinate 14,839,937 downwards.
TTCTGTGTGTGAGGTGCTCAGCATCACCCAGCGTGGCACCAGGATGCAGTGCTCTTCACACCCTGGGGAAGGTGTGCAGTGCCCAGGTGTGGGCTGGCTCTGGCCTGCCAAGATGAGAACGTGTTTTCCACTTGACTTCACTGTTAGAACTCAATTTCAGCTTGCTTGCCACCAAAATCCCTCCTGTGGCATCCCCAAATCTCATACTTCTGTGTGAAATAATTGACATTTTAGATATTATGTCGTTGTTCCAGCCGCCCTGCTTTGCCTTAAAATGTTATGCATTCTTCGAAATCTAATGATGGTCTGTAAGTTTGGATTTTTTCTTTTTTTTTTTTTTTTTTTTTTTTTTTTTTTTTTGGTGCTAATTTGTCCAGGTTTGTGCTTTTTCAGTTATGCTGCAGGGATCACCTTTCATCTGAGGATTGTGAGAGTGATGCTCTGGGGGGCAAAATAATTTACCATGTTGAACTTTGTTGTTTTGGGGAGTGAGACATATTACAATCCTTGTGATATTTTGGAGGTGTTCAGTGTATTAATTATGTGTTTGCTTATTAACTTGGGTAAGAAAGCTGAGAGAAGAAAGTATTTATAGTGAAGTGCTTTAGTGTGTTGTGAGTAGATTATTACTGCAGTTTCGGCTGCACTATTTTGGGTTTTATTAACACTTTTTCCTGCTCTGCCTTTATGTAGTTATTTTTTATATTTATAATATATATAAATATTTATATATTTATTGTTTTTTTTTTTCTTTTTTTACCCCCATTTCTTTCTTTTCTCTCCTCTTTTTCATGAGCCCTGCATCTCCTGGGTGTGGGCTACATGAGCTGCTTCATGGAGTTCTTTCCATGTTAAACACTGTCTGGATCCTGCTTGGTTGTTGCCTTTCTGGCTATTTAGAATTATGAGGCAGACACATTTGAGGGTCTAAAAGGGTTTTACCTGAAAAGGTGTTTTTATAGGATCCTGGTGCACAGCTTGTCAAGGTGGAAAATGCTGAAAATACACCCCACGTATAACATGTATACAATTTTACAGACCTCACAACTTAGCGTATCTATCTAAATTCCTCAATAAGAAACAATGAAGTGATGTCTCCTATTGTAAAGAATCCTTCCCTAAAGAATCCGGCCCTCAGAGGCCGGAGCACAGTTTACACAATATCTTCTCAAGAAAATATTTCAACCAAGGTGGAGCCTTGAATTTAAGATAGCATGGGGCTCACTGGCCTCTCATGGGGATGGTTTGTTTTTTCTGCCAGAAGAACCCCAAAACTGAGCTGGAATATATATAACAATATAACAAGGCTATAACAATTATAAGCATGTAGGCAAAGGGTAAAGGAATACATAAAGGGTACAGAAAATATCTAAATATATGTAAACTATATAAAAGGTATATAAAAAGGCAAAATCATCAGTCTCATGGCGTACCGGTGTCCATCAGTCTCTCACAGCAGTGTGGCACTCAGGCTGAAGATTTCAGAGCCAAGTGGCTGTGAGTTATTTCAAGTCCACTCTGCAGAGTGGGTGGGACACTGGCTCAGTGCTGCTGAGCTCAGCTGGTCTTTCCTTGTCTCTGAATGTCTCCTCTTCCAGGTGGGTTCCAGAGACACCTGGAACCGTCTCCCATGTTTGGAAGGATGGCTCACTCACTCCCCTGTGCAGCCTGGCTGGCAGCAGCAGAATCCAGGGCAGGGATCACACCAATCCTTCCTGATGAGAGGCACTCTGCTCCCCCTGGAAAGGAGCTGCAGTTTCCACCACAAAGAGCCCTCCTGCAAGCCAGATTTCCCCGTGGACCTTTTATTGCCAACTGGTATTGATGCCTTAGGATTTTTAGTTTCTATATTTTCATGTATCTGTGTTCTTGTACTTCTCTAGTAGAGACGAAATCCTGTTCTCCATCTTTAGACAAAACAATTCCTCTCTGAGCCTGAACCAGGGACACCTCGCTGCCTCAGACCCCAAAAGATGTAAACAAGAGTGAGTTGGTGGAGCAAGTTTGGGATGGGTGACATCACACCTAAAAGTATCATTGGGGATTTGAGGCCCAATATGTAATAAGCAGAACTGATAAAAGGGGAAGATCTCGTGATCGGGGTCCAGTTTTGGGTGCAGCTCAGGAGGAGGCTTTGTTGGCTCTTTATTACCAGCAGGCCTGGATTAAAGTTGTCTGTTTTTATTTCTCTTCATTTGTCTGGCCTGTGTTCCAGGTGAGCCTTGTTTTCATGACTATCAACGATCCAGTTTTTCCTTCTATTCATTTCTCCCGTTTTTGTCTGTAGATGTTTACACCAGTTTTCTGGATAGCTGATAATGCTTTGACAACTCTTGCAGCAGTGTTTATTCATCTCAATCACACCCTGCTGGCGCAGCCTATTGTACCAGCATGGTGTGCTATTTCATTTATACCACCTATTATATCTGATCCACTGCTCCTTGAAGGAAACATTTCAAGGAGCTGATTTTGAGACCCTGAGTGCTGCAGAAGGAAGGAACCTGGTCCAGCTGGTGCTCCCCAGTGAGGAGATCAGCAGTGACATCCCAAATAGATAACACAACGCTGTGCAGGGTGCTGGGCACACTGATGGGCTGTGATCATTGGGTTATCACTTCTGAGAGGTGTCCTGGCTGTGATTGTGCTGAGGAACAGCAGGAGCTCACTGCAGCCCCTCTGAGTGCCAGTGCCAGCTCCAAAATAGCTTCTCCTGAGAGAAATCCTCAGCCTGAGTGCTGTGAGGCTGTTGTGGAGCGCCTGTTTTTGGTTGTTTTGGCTGGGGAGAAGGTAAATAACCACCCTCGTTTTCCTGAGTGCTGAGCTAACTGGGCTCTGTGTTCCGTCAGTTGGGTGTGTGGTGTGAGGACAGCAGCCTTACCCTGCCTGCTGACTGCCGGGAGGCTGGCTGGGGCTCTTCTGGATCCAGGGCTGCTCTTTCTGATTTAGCTATCACCTCAGTTCCTGTTACCTTCTGAATTTCATAGTGAGAAAAGGTTGAAAATATGATGTTGAAATGGAAGATGGAAAATTATGCGGTTTTGTGGGGTTTTGTGTTTGTTTCTTGGTTGTTTGTCTTGTTTTGTTGATGTTTCTGTTGTGGTTTTTCTTTTTTACATATTATCATTTGACTCTCTCTTTTTTTTGTTGAACTTGGTGAAATGTTAAATCTGAAACTCTTCCAAAAAACAAAACAAAAAAAACCAAAAACCAACAAAAAACCCCACCAACCAAGGATAAGAGAGCAATTATGCTCTGTCATCTTCAGTCATGTTTGCTCAGATAAATTAGCTGAATGCCATTGATTACCCTTCTGAATGTTCATCATAGGACACGCTAACAGTTCTCAGATCACTTCAGCAGGTAATTCAGCCACCTCAAGGCAGATTGGAAGCACAAAACATGGCAGAGGTCTTTCCAATCACACTGTCAACCAGAGATGGTCATATTACTGCAACTCAAAAAGTTTCTTCTAGAAAGAATGCCAATTAATTTCTAATCTGTCAAGTTTAATTGACCAATTAAACCATTTAAGATTTTCTTCCTGCTTGTCCCTGAAAGAGCCGAGCCAATATTGTTTTTTTGAGTTTTTCTTGTATTTTGTATTGTCTCTTGGGCTCTTTACTTCTCCATACCAATTATTTTACGTGTTACATTATTGACTTTTTCTCCTCTCTGCACAGTCTAAGTAGCCCTGGCATGCAAATGCTTTGGCTGTGTTTTGGGTTCATATGAATTGAGAAAAACAGTGTTGCACATTTTGCTGAATACCCTGAGTATAAATTTCAAAGGGGATCTTGGTGTGATGGAATAGCCATTTCAGGTTCTTTATATTTGACCTTCTGCATCATTGCTCCACCTTACAAGATGGTAATTAAAATTGATCGTGGTGTTGTTGTTTTGTTTGTTTGTGTGTTGTTGGATTTTTTTGTTTGTTTGTTTGTGGGGTTTTTTGTTTTTTTGTGGTGTTTTTTTTTTTTTTTTTTTTTTTTGTGAAAATTAGCCATCATTTCATTAAATGTCTGAGTGGCTGGTTAGGTTTGGTAAGACCAATGATGTTTTCCATTCTCCTGTAATTGACATGCAAATGATAGTTAATGGCTTGCAACTTTATCAGAAATTGTCGATTCCTCCATCCACCAGCTCTTGGTAATTGCAATATAAACTTGTGAATTGCCTGGAGTGCCCTGTGCAGTGCCATGGGAATGTGTTTGTAATTTATCCAGCAAAATCCTTACCCTGGCTCTCCATTGGAGAGGTCAGAACGCTCAGGGAGTGCAGAAGTGACCACGTTTGTGTTCAAAGCTGTGGGGATCACTGAGAGAGGATTCCTCTCTGGTTCCTCAAACCATGAGACTGAATTTCTCTTCATGTGGCAGTCTGTGCCTGCAGCTAAACTTACTCTCCTGCATGACTGCACGTGGTCTCAGCTAAGGATGGCTTAGGGTTATCACCCCAACCCTGAAAATACTTTCTTTTTTTAATCCTGTTTATACTCTCAAGTTCCATTTGTCTCCCACTCATCTCTCTCTCCAGCTTCCCCACGCACCCAGCCACCCACAGAATTACTTTAATTAAATGTTACTCATGTGTGAGCCTGTTTACCGCTTCTCCCTGCCCAATTTGTTCCCTTCTAGGGTCACTGAGAAAGAGTGGCTTGATTCAAACATGAACTTGGCCATCTATCAGTGCTAAAGGACATAACGAGGCAGCTCCTCTGCTTGGCTTAACCCCAAGCAGGTGAATCCATCTGTGAGTTTGAAGCTGTGTTATTCTCTACCAGTGGCTTGACAGGCTGAGATAGACATTGCAGGCAGAGGCAGAGAGAGGAAAATGTTCTTATTCACTGGATGTGCATTCAGGGAAGGGTTGGAAATTCTTCTTTTCAGACTTTGCTGGAAAAAGAATTACACTGAGCAAATACTGCACATACACGTTTGTGCTGTGTTTGGTCTTTCTGTAGTATGCCAAGAACTGGTCATTTTAAATTGCACAGATCTAGACTTTCAATGGCCAATAAATTATTAATTAATTGGAGAAATTCTGGATGAAGGTTAAGACGTAACCTTTTTTTTTCTTCTTCTTTTTTTTTTCTTTTTTTTCTTTTTGTTGTTGTGTTTGTTGTTGTTGTTGTTTTTTGCTGTCTTGACTGAACCCTACATATAAATGGCAATTTCTTTACAAAGTTGTGGCACGGTGTGGGGAGTTGACCCTGTCTGGGTTCCAAGTGTCTCCAAAGCCTCTCTCTCACCTCCCCAGTGGACAGGGCAGAGAAAAAGGTGCAGTCTGGGTTAAGGTAAAGGTACAGCAGCAGCAAAAGCAAAAAGTGGAGTGTGCTGATTAATGGATGAAAAGTAACATCAACTTCAACTCCACCTGGTGCCTCCAGCGAGATCTGTTGTGGTCTCAAACCCTCTGGTGTGGGCACCAAAAAGGACTCTCATGGCTTAGTCCCACAGCCACTCACCAACTCCCTCACTTTCCCCCTTGCTTATTACTTCATTAAGGAAAACCTTTAGTTACTTTGTTATTGCCTAATATATGGGAGGATATTGTATATGTTTATACACAAACATAAAACATTGCTTGTTTTTAAAAAATAGTTGCAAAACTTTCCTCTTCTTTTCTTGCTTCTTGCATGCTTTAATTGTCGAGTGCATTTCATTGTCTCATCTTCCTTTTAATCTCTAAACACTATTCCTTTTTATAGTCTTTGTTTTCAGTAATATTCTTTGTCTGTTTTCTGTTTCTCCCAGTTTTTGCTTATTTCAGTATTGCTTGCTTTACCTCCTCCTCCCCTACAGGAGGTACAAAGCTACACTGATTTTAATGTGGCTTGGAGGGAATATGGAATCTCTGAAGGAAATCTATAGCTGATGAGAAGAACACACATGAATTCTCTGGTATTTGTAGCTAAATTGCAGCAGCTTGCTGTTCTAGATGCTTTTCAGCTGATACCCCACGCAGTTGTGTTGAACATCAGCATATCGTGCTGCTTTTTTGATTTAGAAAAAAACTTCTCAACAGCTTTTTAGAGAGATCCCTTAGGTGTTCTGCTATTCTGCTTTAAGGGCTTTTTGCATTTGCTGCTCCAGCAGAGACCTTTAAAATTCACACTGAAGCAGCTGCCACTGCCTCTGGTCTTCCTTCCTGGGATGTTGCTCTGCCTGTGAAATACAATCAGTTTGTCCCCAAACACAGGGATGCCCATTTACATCCACCTGCAATGGCAGCGGGATGTGGGTGCTCCTCAGCTCCTTCCCTGCTCTGCCAAAATCCTTGCAAAAGGAGAGGTAAAAGAGGGTAAAAGAACACCTGTGTGGCAGCTCCTCCTCACTGCCTCTGCCCCCAGGTGTGATGGATAGAGAACATTTTTCCTCCTCCATGGAAACAGCAGCAGATAGTTTTCCACTGAGGACATCTCAATCTTTACAAACCAATTTCAGGCACTGGGATAGGACTGGCGTTGCTCCCAGCTTCTCTTATCCTTCCAAACGGGGAATGGGAGATTTCTGTGCTGTGCATTTTTGGATTGTAACTCAAATACTTTTCCTTTATTCTCTGATTTTTAAAAGGGGGGGAAAAAAAAGGCATCAGATTTTCTGCTTTCTGGTTTCATCAGGAGAGCGTGCTTACAACCAAGTCTTTCTTCTATGTATATGTTTTGGTTTTTTGTTTTTTTTTCTGTTATAAAAAAGCATGTCAAAAGATGTCACTCTTTAATAAATTCCAGCTGTTTAGTAAATTCCAGCTGTTCCAGAGCAGTATCTAAATATTTGATTAAAGCAAGATGTGCACGAGGCTGCAGCATATTGCAGGCACCATCACCCAGCTAGCCAGGAAGATCTGAGCCTGCCTGTGCTAATTAGTGTTTGCAGGTGAAGCTCCCCAGTGGCAGCTGGAGTTAAAAAAAATATATAATTTTATAATATTTTATAATGTGGAGAAAAGAGATATTTAGAAAACTCAAAAAAAGTATGTAAATTTACTATTGCCTGTTATAACAATGCACGACTCCTATTTGCTTTTCATAAGGAGCGGGGAGTTTTGCTTTTCATCATGTGATTTATTTTTTAATATGTTCATATTACAAAAGGTATTATTGCTGCTATTGTTTAAAGAGATTTATTGCCAGAAATGTAGTTATAAAATGTCAGTTTGTTTAAAATATGTGCAAATACCGATCTTAAAGCTAGAAGAGACTCAAAAAGAAATCTTTTGTTTTTTTCACCTCCATGGAGGAAAAATTAGTTATTCTGGCCAGAGAAATTTGCTTTTAACTTATGCATTTACTTGAAAATGTAGCAATTTTGTTGTCTTTTTGCCTAAAATTTTTATTCTTTTGGTTTTAGGGGTATGGAAGTATTTATTGTGCAGAGAAATATGGTTTCTTGTGGACACATTCCACTCCATTTCTTTTCTTACATAGTTTACAATTAGAGCATTGCCAAATTTAGTGAAACAGATGCCAGGTTTCACCTCTGAATATTTGTATTTCCTTGTTCTCATACATGAGCTTTTATTTTATTTATTTTTTTTTTTTCCCTTAAAGAAAATCTGACAAGGACAGGTGGTAAAACTAACCCAAGCTGGAGCAGCAGAAATAATGGAGCTTTTTTGTTTATATGAGTGTCACTTTTGACCTCTTTTTAATATGTGTTCTAATTTTGACAGAGTGCTTGGGAAGCAAAAGAGAAATTAAAATGAGACAAAAAAGTAAGTTTTGAGCAAATTGAAAATTGCATTTTACAGTGCTGAGTTTAAAACACATTGCAATTAGTTTAATTGGAGGAATAAACATATTTTCAAGGTAGACTTTGATTCATTTTTAATGCATGACCATTGTTTAATACCCATGAGCAGGTGATATTATATCCCAGTAAATCCATAGAATAACTTGGCCACCAATAACTGGTTTAGGCTCAGAGATCAGCACTGAGGGCTGGAAGGGCTGCTGTTCATATTAACGGGGTAGGATGCTTTTGGGGTGCTTGGCTTTGGGCCAGGTCCTGGAAGGTTTGTGTATTTGAGTGCAGCTGTTGAAGGCTCTGGAGCTCTGCAGATTCCTGCACTCTCTGAGCTCCATCCAGGCTGGCAGGAGCTGTGCTTGTGGAACGGCTCACACATGCAATAAAAGCACTTTCACACCAGCACAAAACGCTGCCATTGGCTCCTTCCCGTCTCCAGCAAGCGTTTCCAATTTTAGAACTTGCTCTCATTTCTGAGCTGGGCTCCCTCTTCTCCTTTTTTTTTTTTTTTTTTTCCCCGCCTGAGTTGAAAGCCTTGCACATCCATTCCTTTCATCTCTCTGTTCTCCTTGAAAGGAACTTGCAGCCGTTTCCCGTGTCACTTCTCTTTTTGCGTGTGCAGCAAAGTCAACTTTCCAAAGATTTTAATGCATTTTAGAGACAAAACATGCTCATTCAAAGGCATCCTTGTCTGAATCACTGACTCTGTTCTGCACTTTCTGATGGACAGAGCTACATTTTTTATAATTTTATTATTACTGTGCATCAAGACACTTCTGTTTCGACTACAGCTGTAGTTTATTTTTACTTTCTGGCTTTTTTTTTTGCTGTTGTTGGTATTTTGGTTTGTCGGGTTTCTGGTTTTTTTTTTTGGTTTTGGATTTGGTTTTGGCTTTTTTGGTATTTGTTGTGGCATTTTTGGGTTTTTAAGGGATTGGTTTTGTTTTTTGCTTTATGTTTTTTTGTCTTTTTTTTTGTTTGTTTGTTTTCTTTTCCAAACACGTACTCTTGAAGTTTGCTTCAGTGCTTTGTCTGTGGTCACCAGTGCCCTGCCCACTCTCTGGTATACTGAATGTGGGAATTACAGAAATACCTGAGGCTGGAGTGAAAGCTGCTTCCCTTCTTTGAGGGAACTTTAATTGCATTTCCCACCTCTCCCATGGGGTGGTACAAATTTGAAATCGAGACCTTACAAACCTCAAATGATGAAGGTGTTTCTTTAATTCAGTCCTTTAGATTTGGGAGTTGGCTGTAAGACTAGGATATTTCAGAATGTGTTGCTGCTGATCTAATCTGGTGTGATTCTTTCTTGTTGAGTTTAGAGGATGATCCCCTCCAAGCATCTCATGAAAAGATTTATTTAATCCTTGCCACCATTTTGTGTGGGATTTTGCTGAATTACAATCATTGTTTTTTTTCTGCTTTTGCTGAGAAGGGACTAGGGTACAAGTAGTTTAAAGAAGCTGCCAGAGGCAAATCTGTGACAAAATCGATTCAGAAGCTGGCTGTCCTGAGCCCAAGTGTCTAGACTGAGGGATGGTCTTTTTTCCCTGTACCAACAGAGTGCTGCTGCTGAATTTCATTTTGAACTGATGCTTTTGGAGCATTGAGCTCTGAATAGATCACAGTCTCAGCTTGATTTGTGTGAATGCTGTGTTGCAGTGTATGAATAAAAAGGAATGCTGGTGAGTTACTCTGTCACCTAGGAAATTTTAATACATATATATATAAATTTACTTTTTTTTCAAGGCAGAACTGTGCAGCCTGGTTTCACTTTCAGACACACCGTGCAGATAGTGTGAAGTTGCCATCTTTTCATTCACCCCCACCTGGGGATATGTGATGAGGTGATGCCACACACAGTGACCAGGTGCATCTGCTCCTTTGCCTTGGCACAGTTTTCACCTCTTTTCCACAGAGCAATGGGATTGAGGAGTCAAAGATGGGGCAGGGGATGGTGCCAGGAGCATGGCAAGGGGCTGCAGCTCCCTGTGAGACACTACAGCAATTGTGACCGTGTTTGGCTGTGGATTTGGGTTTACAAATCCAGGGAACTGGGAGTGCTGGGATGGAGGGGACTGGGAACTGGCCTTGGATTCTTTTACTGGGTTGATGAGTTTAAAGCTTGCACTGAAAAGCCTAAAAAGCTGTGAGAAAGGAGGCAGGAGATTGGAGTGTGGACAAGGAGTAGGACTAGGTGGGACACTGGCAACATCTCCTTTGAGAATGGAGCTCTTCAGCAGCTCCTTAATCTGTTCCACCTACAGCAAAGTTACTGATGTTTGGGCTTTTCTCCTTGTTTTTCCCCACAATAAATGCAGCAGGAGAGGCCAATGGTGATCAGTGTCCAGCACAGTTAGCAGCAGGCAGAAACCCCTCAGAGGCTGAGAGTGACTTGTTGTTCTTTCAACCATCCTGCATAAGTGTGCAGAAGATTGTAACTGAGCACTAGAGATCCTTTTTCCCTTTCTGTGGCATTTTTCCACAAGGGTTTCCTTTCTGTCTTTTTTTTCTCTTTTTTTTTTCTCCTGGTTTTTTTGCCATTGCCTGTGGACAGGAGGATACTGCCTTACCCTGTCACACCCCTGAGACAAAGACAAGACAGGTTTGGGCGTTGTCTCTCACAGAAACACAAAAATTGTGCTGTTAGCCAGAAATTTTATCAGAATGTTTGTGGAGTTACAGTTTGGCCTTACTCATGGTAGATTTCAATACCTTGGAATTTACAGTGAATTGCTGGGAAGGATATTTGCAACCAGTACTGTATTTGTGTAATATTTGTACAATAGATTCTTCAGCTGTGGTTGTTTTGGGTTTTTTTTTTGGGTTTTTGTTTTTGGTTTTGTGTGTGTTTTTTTTTGGTGTGTTGTATTTTGTTTTTGTTGTTTTTTTTTTTTTTTCTCAAATGGGCTGTCAATGCCCAAATGCTGTATTGTAGGGTTTTTTTTTTTTTTTTTTTGTTAAATGCACGCATATGTAGGTGAGGAACCTCTTACTTTAGTAATTGTGACAATTCTTGTGTCAGGAATAATCTGGTTGTTTGTCTCTGTTATGCTTTCTGCAATATTCAATCGTGTATCAGCTAGATTTATTTGCTTTGTCTAACAACTTCTTATTTTATTTTAGACCAAAATCTGCATGGGAAGTTTCTTTTCACACTGACATGAGACCCTATTTAAGGCATTTGCAGTTTTGTGTCATTCTCATGGATAGTGGGCAAACACTTTTACTTTGCATCAATATCTTAGCTAAAAACATGGGCTGTAAACCAAAGTGATTTTAAATTTGGGAAAAAAAAAAAAAAAAGGAATTATAAATGTTCCTAAAAACCGATAGCTAAAATACAGTGCTGTATATGAGCTTTCAGTTTGATAAATACTTACTTATGAGGTCATAAATACTTGAGGTACAAAAGGTTAATGTAGTGTGAAAGGCTGTAAAACACAGCGAGCAACCTGCTAGATCATAATGATGCATTAGCACCTTTCAGTGGGAATGCTGGTGGTTATAAAAATCTTCAGCTTGAATTTATTCCCTAATACAAGAATGCAAAGCCAAAGGATCTTCCTTGTGTAGTTTTACTTCTCATATTTATTTCTCTTTGTGAAAAAGAAAAAAAAAAGGGAGAGAGGCTCTCATCTGCTCATAAACGCTTGCTGACTGAGTAATGGAATTTCTCAAAAGGATGTCAAGTGTTGTCTGAGTGCTCAAAGAAAGTAATAAAATGAAGTAATACTCCAGTGTTTTTTTTTTTTGGTTTTCTGTATTTAAAAGTTAAAAATAAAAAAAAAAAAAAAAAATAAAGGAAAAACAAAAAGTGATATAAATTCTGGAAAACAGTAATGCAAGTTACTTTTGAGGGGAAAGGAATTCAGCACTAAAATCACAAACTGAGCATTTACTGAGTGGTAAAATTGACTTCATCATAATAAATGTAGTATTTCTCAGTCTCAGAAATCCTCTGCACTTTATAATTGTCTCCAATGTGCTGATGCAGCTAATATTTCTCATTTAATATCTACCTCTGTGGAGTGTTAATTTTCATGCTTTGGTGATCATTGCTTTTTACTAAAGCAAATTACTTCCTCTTACTGTTATATCAGGGCTTATGACAGATTAGGATAATTTTGCTGTCATTAATCTTTCGAGTCCGTTCCACTCTTTTCCATGAAGTGCCATGTTTTGGCCAGGCTAAATTGAAACACCTAATAAAATCTGGAATCAAATATGTAAAAAAAAAAAAAAAAAATGCAGGCTGTTGATACCTGCTTTCATCCGTCTCTGGTTACAAAAGAAGTATTTTGCTTTCAGTTTATTCTTTTTATAATGTACATTTGTGCCTGGAGGTTATTCAGTAATTTTGGGGGACAAGAAAAATGTTGAAGTGAAAATATTTGATTAAGACACATCCACCTTTTATTATTATTATTATTTCTAGATGTTGAAAATCTACACATTTTGTTCTTATTAAGGTACAGTTTAAACTGATAGTGTTTGTATTGCACAAATACATCTAGGAACTCTGAGTGATTATTTTAGTGAGACCTTATTTGAATTTGCAAGGAACACTGTGAGCAGTTGCTGTGCTGACAGAATTAGCACAGAAAACCTGTGAGAGACCAACCAGACAGTGAAACATCCTGTAAAGCCCTGATAATTTCTCTGAAAAGAATGTATTTCTGAAAAAAATGCTGAGCGGATTTGTTTTATTTTGGAGCAGTTTGTCAAGCTAGAAATCCAAATCACAAAGTCCTGGTAGGCCAGTACATCAAGTTACAGATTTATACCTCATCTTCTCAAATGCTGCTTCGTATTACAAAATACAGAATGTCGATGGTAAAAGAAAAAAAATATATATTACCTAGTAATCATTGTATATTGGATTATGATGTGTTGTACTTCTGGGCAGAAACTTTGTTTTTTTTATTTGTTAGGAATTTTTTCTCAAGCAGCCTCAAAACCCAAAGCAGCCCCACTGCTCAGGCATTGATTGACCAGCTGCATATTCCAATAGTGCCCCTTCCCCCTTTTTTTGTCTTTTTTTGAATTAAATGTCCCCCTCATGCTATAGTAATCATGGATATTGTTAACAGAATTGCATGATGGAGCTGAATTAACCTTTTCTTCTTGCATTTTATTAATTTTGAGGATGATTTAATGCATCCCCCCAATGTCTATTAGAGGCTTCACTTGAGTGAGTCAGGTGGAGCTGCCCAGCATTAGCTCACAACTCATTTTCCCTCCTTTGAAACACTGACATTCCAGTCTGGGATGAGTAAAAGTGCTGAGTGTGTGTGTTAATAAATATATATTCTTCATGAATTTAGATATTCTCAAAGCTGTAGCATTAAAACACAGTGGATGTGATGCAAATAACTGAAGGGATTTCAGACTGCACTGACCACTGTGAGTCTCACTTCTTGAACTGCTTTTCTTTCATTCTGTAAATAATCTCTTGTGATAGTTTTTGTTTTGTTTTTTCTGGCTGTTGAGTGGTCAGGAGATGAATTCATTACCCAGATGGAAATGAGTGGACATTAAAGGCTACAATTTACAATTTTAGTGTTGAATCCACTTCCAGAAGTCCAGCAAAGAGCATTTTGGACATTATTTCCTTTAGAAACAAAGGAAGGGGAAGGTGTTACGAAAGTAGATGATGTAAATGTGAATGCAATTCAGGCCATATTTCTGTAAGCTATTCTTTTATCTTTCCCTGAATGAAGTCTGTTTAAGTGTTCTCAGTTCATTATATTTCTAAATGAGTTCTACTTCAAATAGCTCTTAATTATTGCCATCACTTCCTCTCACATTAGTGTCTGAGTCCTGCTCACACAAAGATTCTTAGCTCATCCAGAATAAAGTCTGGTTTTACAGATTAAAAAACCCAGTGATTTCCTCACATTGCTGGTGCACAGTTTATGCAGTGTAGGCTTGGCTGTCAAACTGATTGACCAAACCCTTTTGTCCTCAAAAAGTGGTGAATGCAGTCAGTGCATAAAGCAGAATGAAAGTTTTACACCTAAAAAAAGGGCAAAAAAGAACCATGAAATGGTTTCTTTTGAGTCTGTCAGATCACCAGATAGTCTCTGAAACATCATTGAAGCTAAACATAAATGCATGTCCTGAAATCACTAAAGAAACTGGAAATCTGTTTGGCTGAGCTCTTAAATGAGTTAGGGAGACAAACTTAGGTTTACAAGCAGTTTCACAAAAATTCCTGAAACTTTTTCTTTTTTTCTGCTTAAGTCACCTAGATGGTTGACTGGCGTTGGTGGGGCTGTCTTTTGCAGTAAAGGTTTGAAATACAATTTAAAAAAAAAGGAAAGTAACTTCTGATGCTTGATGAAAGACTGGCTTTGGGGTATTAGAGACATTGTTCTCACTGAAGCAGTGACTGATAAGCTAACTCTGGGATAGACATTTGGTAAAATGAGTCTGTTGTCAGTCTTTCTTAGGTTATGTTGCTTTTTCATTTCAATTGGCTGGAAATAACAGATCAGACTTTAGTGATAGCTCAGTGAGCTAGGTGATCATTAGAACTTTCAGTTATTAATCTGGGAAACAAAGAGTGTGTTTAGAGAGACTTCAGTGATGTTGTGGAGGTGGAAAGGAGACTGGAATGCAGGCAGGAATGAAAATCTCAGGAACTGGCAAATGATGCAATAATCATGGCTTCCCAAAAAAATAGAGGTATTTATATATTTATTTCTTCATGTTACAAAGTATACTCAATTTATATGTCAGGAGAATTTACAAGAGGGATGTAGGAATCTCAGCTATCCAAGTGAGCTCTAAAGGTAAAATAGTGCAACCAAGTAAATCAGTGTACAGTGAGGGGAGTGGTGGTGCTGGAGTCCCTTCCTGTAATGTTTTAATCCTTCCTCTCCTCAAAGTGCCTTGTTGATTTGGTTTGTGGCCAAATGGGGATGGGAAACAGCAATGGGAAGAGGTGGCACACCATTGTCACTTGCTGGTTTAATAATATTGCTTTACTGCATAATAATTTGCTTTACATGATGTTTCTTCTGCTGCAATCCCCAGCAAAGATGTGGAGGCTTCCATTTCTTTCTGTCTGAGGGTGTCTCTTTTGAGCCAAATCGTAGAAAATGTGGATTTCTGTGTGTGGGGGGATGTTTTGTGTATCCCAGAACTGTAATAATCCTGCAGGATGCTGGTAAGGTTACCAAGCTGGGTAGATTTTAACCACTTTTTAGTATGGTGAGGATTTTGATGAAGAGCTGAGCATGACAGGGGACATAGTAAAAGTCATACCCTGATTTGATTATTTTTGTAAATAGCTTTTGTAAATTTTTGTAATTTTATTATTTTTTTTTTAAATGCAGTGCATGCAATAGCCCCAGTAGATGCACGTGGCGAGTTTTACAGGAGCTGTGCTCCAGGACAGTCAAGTGCTTTGTGGAATAACAGGTTTGCTAAAGATGGGGCAGGAAGGGGTTAAAAGCACATCTGCATATGCACGATATAGCATAAAACCAAACAGGAATTAACTGAATAGTAACACCACAACCTGCACTTAGAAAAGGTTATATGGAATGTTTTAGGAGTAATCCTGGCATAATTCAGGAAGATGAGGATGGTGAGGCCCTGGCACAGGGTGCCCAGAGAAGCTGTGGCTGCCCCTGGATCCCTGGCAGTGTCCAAGGCCAGGCTGGACATTGGGGCTGGGAGTGACCTGGGACAGTGGGAGGTGTCCCTGCCATGGTGGGGGTGGAATGGGATGAGATTTAAGGTCCCTTCCCACCCAAACCATTCCAGGAGTCTATGAAATTCTATCCCATTCCCACTCCTGGTAATGGAAAAAATTTTTTGAGGGGCAGCTTTGCTGAACAGAGGCCTTTCCAGAGGGTTTCTTGCACATTTTGAAGTCATTGATGTCAGATATTGAATCAGGATAACCATTTGTGAAGTCTTGTATTTGAAGCAATACTTTCCACAAGAAATAGTGCATGCAAAGAATGCAAGATAGGCACAGAGAATTGCAATGACAACACAGAGCTGTTGCTGATATTTTTAGAATTTTTTTGTTGCAGGGAGTTTTTCATATAAGTAACAATTTAACTGATTTTTTTTCCTTGCTTGTCTAGACTCAAGCTTTGTTTGAAAAGGAACTCTTAATCTTATCATTATTGTACTATGTTAATTGATCAATGAGATCAATTACAAATATTTTGTTCAGTTAGTAAAATATTTTTTCAGTGGCTTAGAGACTCCACTTGTATTTTTCTTCATGTGCACCCACAGCAGATTTGTGAACCAAGTCATGTCAATCTGAGCAGCATTCTCAGCACTGCAAGGCTGGACAGGGGCAAATGAAGAATAATCCAAAATAATCATTGAACTGGAGGGCTGTAGAAATTTCATGCTTTGGACAGTATCCAAAACAAAACAATCTACTTCTTGCAGTACTGTTAAATTAAAAACAAAAGCATTTTGGTAGGAAATGCACCTATGAGTCAGAAAAGGAGACCCAGTCTGTGTGCACACATAAAATGCGTTTACATCTGCAATTTGCAGAGCACAAGAGCACTAATTGCTGTCAAGGAGGAGATTTTTGCCCATCCCAATGAATATTTTTCCCACCCCCATTTTAGATTTTCTTCCTCTGCATGTTGTTTTTTCATGATATTCTGGCACCAGCCTTTGTGAATGGTCCTTGTCAGGGCACTGCTGGTCCTTCCTGGGCTCCCCATCACAGCCCTGCGAGGCATGGGACACCCTGGATGGGTCTGGGACCCTCTGGACAGGACCCTGACACTGTATAGGACCCTGACCCTCTGGACAGGACTCTGACCCACTGAATGGGTCTGGGACCCTCTGGACAGGACCCTGACCCTCTGGACAGGACCCTGACCCTCTGGAAAAGACCCTGACCCTCTGGACAGGACCCTGACCTAAAGTTTATCCTAATGTTAGGTCATAGGGTAAGTTTTTCCCAGCTCCCAGAGGGAATGCCCTGTCCTGCAGCTTTTGCTCTTTGCCTTTTGTCCTCTCCCTGGGCTCCTCTCTCCTCGCTCCTTCATCTTGGCTCCCTCCATCAGCTATTTCTGCCTTCTTTTTTCCAGCTGAACAGTCCCAGCTCTCTCATCCTCTCCTTGTTTTCCAGGTGCTCCAGTCCCTCATTTTCCCATATTTCCTATTCCAGTTGGTTTCCTGTGTCTTTCCCTGCAGCTCTGCTGTCCAGCCTGTCCCACTCCCTGGACATGGGGCTGTTCCTGTCCGAGTGCAGGGCTTTGCTGACCTTCACAAGGTTCCTCCAGCCTGCCAGGATCCCCTGCATGGCAGCAGAACCCTCTGGGCCATCAGGCACCCCACCCTGCCTGGTTTCAGCTATGAACAGCATTATTGAGTCCCTTTTCAGGGAATTCAGGAGGTGAAGCTGTGTCAGCTTCCCTGAAGGGAAACAGAGACACCAAAACTCCCTGGGACTGTTATGGGTAATGGCTTCTCTGTGCAGATATTGGATGAAAATAGAGATATCTTGGCTGAGAAATGTCTGCTTGCTTGAGAATGAATAAGGGAAGAGTTCTGTTAGCAAGCTCATTGTGAGGAAGAGGGAAAGGTGGGAATTCCTTTAAACTCACGGTGCAACCCTCCTGATTCCAGCTTGGCCATTGGGGAATGTTTTCTTTGCCTTCTTTCCTGAGAATTTTCTCCAGGAAAAGAAATTTGATTTTGGGGTGATCTGAGTCTTGTTTGCAGTTCTTCAAAAGATGTTTCCTTACATTTGAGGATCAGTAATCAAAGCAATCCTGCAGTGGGAGCTGCAGTGTGAAGCTCAGTAACAAGCTGCATTCATGTGATCCAGAGGATTCATTGTAACATTCACAGCTGGATTTGAAAGGGTGATTTACACCCTTTAAAAATTATTTGAACCATTCAGTACTCTTTAGATTGTTTTTTGGTTTTTTTGGTTTTTTTTTTTTGTTTTTTTTTTTGGTTTTTTTTTGTTTTGTTTTTTTGTTTTTTTAAGTGGGAGAAGGGAATGGCAAAGCGGTGTTTCCTAAAACTTTAAATTGTCTTTTGCATTAATGAAGGAAAGGTGTTGGGTGAAGAGAAGGATGAAAAAGAATGATTTGCATAAAACATAATGTTCTTTGATGTGGACTCCTCTGTGTCTGCCTGGGCCAGTGGGAACTTCAAGCCTGTTGCTTTTGGAGCAAGCCTGAAAAGCTTTTTCCACAAGCCTGAAAGCAGGTTTAAATCTGCTTTTCCATTCAGAATGTCACAGCTCTTTTGCTTGCATTTGCCTTCAACATGGGAAGATGGGAGAGTACTGAATGTAACTGATAAGAAAAATAAATTCAGCTATTTTTTCATGCAATGGCATTAAGATTGAGAAATTATTATCCTGCAAGGAGCTGAAGTGCTGCTTTTTAAGTTGGTGAGTCCCTCAGAATAAAAAGAGCCATGAGAGTTAGGAAGTGTCATTTTTTGTAGCATGGAGAACCCTCAAATTCTTCTGTATTTCAGAGGGTTCAAGAATTGACTCCTTGGGCAAAGATATGCAAGTGAGCAAATGGAAAGGCACAGCAGGGATCCAGCAATAGGTGAGGGGTCAAACAGAGAAAAACCTTTTATCACGCTGTCACATTTTCTTTCTTTTCATGAGCCCGAGCTGCAGCAATCAGCCGTTCTCTCTCAGCATGAAACTCTGCTCTCACAAGTTCACTCAGCAGTTGGTTGTGTCAACACAGCTCGTACAAAAAGGGACTTTACATGCATGACATAAATCTAGTTCAGGGGGGAATTCAGGAGACCAGTGTGCATTGATTCAAGCTGAGGGTAAACAAATCGTTGGAGCCAAACCTGCAAATGTTCCATCTAAAGGCACTTCTTAGTTTTTATTTTTTTTTTTCTTTTTTTTTTTAAGGAAGTAATGTCCTCTGAGGCTGTGTAACACAGTATTTAATTAGTGATTTTTCATTTGGAAAAATATTGTTAAATGTCACAGCTTTGTACAAGGTAGTTGCAGATGTTGAAAGTTATTTTGTCCAAAGAGTGCCTGCTGCCAGAATAAAAGTTTATTTATTGTGGCACTGCAGCCTTTTATAATGTTGACTTATGAGGGATAACCCTTGAAAGAATTTTAAAGCTAATTAGAACATTAAAAAAAAAATCTCTTTCTATTTTAGAGCAGCAATGTTTGTGCATGAATGAATGACCACAGGTAAAAGTACAGTTGCCTTGCAGTGTATTGATTTGTGTTCTTTTGTGAATAATTTCTAGATAAATCAAGGTAATAACTGAGTTGGAGAGGAGAACTTGGAGAGAATCAGTGTATTTCCAGAAACCAAGCATGCCAAGTTGTGCATCAGTCAGAAAATCTTATTCTCAAGGACATTGTGTCCTGATTTACTGCCTTTCAAAGTGTCACTTGAGAGAAGGTGTTTTAAGAGCTATCAAACCATTAGGTGCAACCTGTAAGCTTTACAAAACCTTCCAGCATTTCTCCATCTATTCTACCCCACTTTCCTTAAACTTTTTTACTCAGATGGCAGATCAGTTGCACATTTAGAATGTACCACAGCTATTCTTTGGTATTTTCAGAAGCCTTGTTTTACTCAATTGATGTGTAACAACATCAGGTTTTTTTTTTTAAGAAGTAATGTCCATTTAATTAGTGATTTTTCATTTGGAAAAATATTGTTAAATGTCACAGCATTGTACAAGGTATTTTCAGATGTTGAAAGTTATTTTGTCCAGATAGCACCTGCTGCCAGAAGAAAAGTTTAATAAGATTTATTGTGATCAGAGCTGAATCTACAACCTAACTGTGCAATTGTGGGGAAGAATGTCACCAGCAAGGAATTTTTTTAATGCTGAGGGTGCTGGAGGATACTGGTAGCCTCTCGTTCTGGTAACACTCTGTAAGCAATGATCATGGGAAGCTACAGCTCCCACTCAAATAATAAAAAACCTTCTAATCAAATCCAGTCAGGATCTCTATATTTACTGTCATGGGGTTTATTTGATATGTTTTCATTTGTTGCCTGTCTAGATTTTACATTAAGCTTTCAAGCATTGAAACAGTTATTTTTGGACACTTTCTTCCCGCTATTGAAGCCCTTTTAAGGAGCAAGAATTACATCAGAAGAAATAGGCTTCTGACTAACAGATGAAAGAGGAATAACAAAATCAACTGAATATTTTTTTTATGTCTGTATATCACTACTTGAGATTTTTCATGTGGATTAAATTAATACTTTTGTCCTTTCACCAGTATAATATTCCTAACCTGTCTACTATTTTTTTAAAGATAAATCCAAGGAATTTATTTAAATATTCTCTGGTGAAAATATCACAATAATTGAGTTTTATTATATGTATAGTGAACTTCTCAAGATGTGCACAGTGTGTGTGCATTTCCTTCTTGGCTAATGGAGCCAGGATGCAGCTCATTAGGGAAAGTTTTGTTAATTGCTGTTGTGATGTTGTGGATGGGATCAGTAGGTGGTCAGAAATATTTACTGAATCGATGCAAACAATAAATAATGCATTGAGGCAACCTTTTATCATTCCTGCTCCCTTTTCAAGATACTGATATGCTGATGTCAGCTGGATGTCCTTAGCTGAACTTGGCAACTGCTGGCTTACACACAACTCTATTAAAACCTATTACAAATATTATTTTAAAAACAATATCTGCTCCTTTTTTCTGCCAGCAAATTTGGCTCAAGTTTGGAGACTTGCTCAGAAGTTGGGAAAAAAAAAAAATATATGGGTTTTTGGTGATTCTTCTCCAGACATGATTGATATGTTATTCCCTGAGACCCTGCTGAATATTTTAGAAGAAAAATGATGAACCAGCAAAGGCAATGTAAAGCACTATATAAGGGCTATATTCCATATTGTTAAGGAAGATAAATTGGCGAAATAATTAATGTAGCCAAGTTATTAATTACCCTTTGGTTGTCCTGCAGTACCAGAGGCTTAAGAAACCTATCTTATTGCTCCTATCTGTCCTCAGAATTAATGATCTCTTATTTAGGCTGCTGGCTCTCCGTGCATAAGCCATCACAATAATAGCAGTGCTTTCTTGTAGCCTATGGTAGCAGCATCCAGAATGCATCCATCTAGAAAGGAGAGAAATAATCACTGCTGCTCGCAAGGGTTCAGCCTCCAGCTACCCCCAAAACGCTGAAACCCCAGAGCATCTTCCACAGTGGAGCATCAGGAGCTGCTGAAGCAAAGCACAAAATTATCAGGGTCCTTTTTGTTTGTCAGTGGATTGGATTAAGGGGTTGTGCCGGGGTGTGCTTGTGTGTCTGTGTATCCAAAACAAACTCCCCAGTCAGAGCCAGCACCTTCAGTGCCTTCCTGGCAGAGAATTGTGTTCCTGACAGAGAATTTTGTTCACCTGACTGAGCAAAGGCCTCTCACACCAAATATTGCAGAATATTGCAGAATATTGCACAATATTGCACAATATTGCACAATATTGCAGAATATTGGTTGTGTCTCCTCCCTTCAGAAGGTGCACTGACTCCCTGCCTCCATCGCAGGGTGCGAGCCTCACGTCTCGCCTCGACTCTGAAAGATTTTATTAATAATAATAACAGGTCCAAGTGAACAGCTCACACACCTTTGCCAGTGATGGAATGGAAGGGAGGATGGATTTTGGGCATTAATGGGCTGGCCAGGGGCTGGTGTGAGAGCTCAGCACTTTGGAGAGCAGACAGCACAGCCTTCAGAGCAGGGACTTGGCTCCTCTGCCTGCTTTGGTCACAGCTGTCCCACGGTGCAGCCACACAAGAATTGCTCTGGTTAGTTTGCATTTGGTGCTTTGGAGAATAAAATGTTTCTGTAAAGGATATGAAAGCAGGATTGTTATACCTTTTGTAATCTCGAAATGAAGTCAATGGTAATGGTGAAATTGCTTTGTCAAGAGGGTGTAACATCAGGGTGAAGTTGTGACCCAGCTGAAATAAAAGGGAATTTTACCAGTGGAAACAAGGGGGTCAGGGTTTGCCCTGCAGGGTTTCACTCTCAGTGCCTCTGAAACCAAGCATCTCTGGAGTGTGAGCTACTCAGCTACAATGGAAATTTAGCAACATAATCACAAAGGGTTAGTGTTGAAGTGACCCTAAGGAACATCCTGTTCCTAATTATCAGATGCAGTCACGATTCTGTTTCTTTATTTCTTTCTGCATAGTAGCAAGCCGCACATCTGTGTGCTTTCTGCCCTAGATCAGAACAAGGAGCAGTGCACATTCTCTTCAGGAAAGGAGTCTTAAGGGAGTAAATGGATGTGGCATGAGCTGCATGCTGTGCGCTGGAATATTCTTATCTTTAGAACCAATTTCAAAAATTAATCTCAACTTTTAATGTCCTGTGAGTAACGAGACCTCATTACTGATCTTACACATGAAGAAAGGAAAACAGAGATGCAGTTCACAAGGAAAGCCACTGGCACTCCTGGTAATGTTTATCACCATTGTGAAATTGTAAAATGATAGAATTTTTTCCTTTGTACATCTTTGTGTGAACATTTAAGCCCAAACAGATGGATCTGCGTATATAACTCCATTTTTTTTTTTCTGTGTTGTTATGCTTCTGGGAAGCACGTTGCAGAGCTGGGACTTTTCAGAATATAAATTCATCAAAACAAGTATGATTAATTAATCAGTCGATCTACTTAAGAAAACAGGGAAGCTTCAAGCCCATCGCTTTGTCAGTTCTCTGGTAGTGGCGTTTCTGGGAAACAGCGCTTTCACAAAGTCCCAAACTCAGTTTTAAATTATTCCCTTTGCTCACTTTTTAATGGAAAGGTAACTTTGCTGAATCTAGATGCTTTTAAAATGGAAAATGGGCAATATTATCTGAGGGAAGTATGAAGCTGATTTACTATGCATGATTTCTTCAGTTTGTACACATTGGGCACGGTTATATTTTTGCTCAGGACGTATATATATTTTTTTCTGCTGAACTTTTCTCGATTGCTTTTTTTATCGGGTTTACAAATCAAATCAAACAGGTATATTGCAGAGCTCTGATATTATTTTCTGCGCTTATAGCACAATGTATTGAATTATGCTTGCTCATGTACTGCCGCTGCTATTCTCTCCAGATTGAGAGAGAATGACTGTGGGGGCTGTAAATTCACTTGGCTTCCAGCACCACCGGTTAAATCAAGAGCCCTACCCAGGCTGGAGAAGAGACAGAGCAAGTGTTCATTACACAAATCAATTTGGTCAGAAGTACAGCACAGTGGGTACCCAACCATTGCTCACATAATATTGTCAGCTTAATCAAATAATGCCTAGAAGACATTCACAAGCTCTTTCTCTCTGAGAAATAACTTGATTGGTGCAGTAGGAAAAAAAAAAATAAAACAAACAAAAAACAACAGGTGCTGTTTTGAGCATTTATTAAAAAATATTAATGAACACTTTCTTTTTCTTGCTAAATTTAAAATTCTGAAGAGCTTTGCCCTGTGCTGGTGTGGATACATGAGATGCTCAACACCTAATTTACCACCTATCATACTTTAAAAATTAATCAGTTGCTTTTTTTCCCTCTTTCTTTTCTCCCTGTAAATATTTTACAGGTTATTTCTGCTCGAATTAGGCTGTTCTTCCTCTAGACTTGGTGTGGGTTTAAAGATATGCAGCTGATTTGTATTTGTTTACAGATTATAGCAGAATGATCAGGACTTGGTAAAGCTCTTGCATGTTCCAATACAACTTATTTTCCCTTTGCCCAGGAAGAGATAAAAGGTTTGGTTTCATTTTAGGCATTCCTACTGCTTATGATCCATTTATTCTCTAAAAGCTGAGATTGAGGACAGTGTTCTCTCTGTAGGGGTTCAAACAGCTCTTCCAGCATTTCATTGTGCTGGAAAGGATTTGAGGGTGAAGGGTTTTGTCCACGCCACCATTGTTCTGTAGGAAATGAAAGGTGTCAGTCAGTGAAAAAGGATGGAGGGGAAATGCAACACGTCCAATTTGGGTGTAGGAACCACTGCAGGGCTGCCTGTCTGCTGTGATGGATGGACAGGAGACAGGAAATTCATATCAGCCACCAAGGAGCAGGGAACGGGCTTTTTCTACCCAAACCATGAGCACAAAGCCCTCTCTGGTTTCAGGTTCACTGCTCCTTGGTTTATGTCGTGTGGTGCCTTCGCCACAAGTGCTCGAGATGGGAGATGAGACTGGACTCAGCTGGGAAATGGCAGCAGGAGGTTTTACAATGTATTTTTGCATGAAATTTGGTGCACATTGGATTTAAAAGGCCTTAAAAGAAGAGAGGTATGTATGTGTAAGAGAATTTTTTATTTTTTTTTTTTCCAAATAGAAAACTGTCAAATTTATTTTATCCAAACAAGCATTTGCTTTAGTAGGTTTCTTCACTTTTATAATTTTTGTTTATTAAATTCTCAGGAAAAAGGTAGTGAAACCAGAAAAATTATTTCAATAACTTTACTTCAGTATGAAATCTTTAAGAACTTGAGTGTAGTGTTTTAAATAATAGAAATTTTCTGGTTTTAGAACTGAGTTAAGGCAACAAAAACAAAAGTATTTTGGTAAAGATAAATAATTTCTTTAGAAAACAATAGATATTAACTCTCCTGGTGATGGATTTGGTTTAAAAGGATGTCATATATTTATACGGAAATTATATGGAAAAATTTTTGTTTTTTCTGAAAGGCCTTCTTTGATATGGGTTAAATTACGTGTAAGAATGGTTTCAATTCTAATTTATTTTAACATTAAGCCTTCAGTAGCTCTCTGAAGTAAAGGGAGTTCACCTCAATTTGTTTTGCTGCAAGCGAGGATTTGGTCTTCTTTTTCTGCATTCTGTATTTATAATTTCATAACTTTCATTAGAAGTTTTAACACTATCATATATTAAGTTTCTTTCATATTTTATAATTGCAAATATGTGGTGGAATAGGGACCAGAAAGCAGCCTGACTGCATGGGAGACTGCAGGGATGGAGGAAGGAGAATGCCCCATCCTAATTTCAATTACTGTTTAAAGGAATATAAAACAACACTCTTCAGATCCTCCAGCAGTGAAAATATTCTCCTGAAATGTATTATTTATGTGTAAGGTAAATTACATTCTGGTTCTGGAAGTCCACAGAGCTCTGAAAGTTCCCTGGCTGGGATTTTTCCAAACCAGCCTTTCCTCTGCCCCATGTGTGTTTTACCTGTTTGGTGTTATTTGAGAATTTTTGCACGATCCTCCCATTCCAATTCCAGTTCCAATTCATGGTTTTCCTTGTCCTGATCTCCCCAGCACTCCTGTAGATTTTGGGATGATAATGTGCTCTGTAACAAGGCTGTTCCAATGCCAAATTTTATTTAATATGTTTGAAATTCCTTAGCCCTGTTAATTGTGCCCCAAGGGTCTGGGGGGTCATGTTCAGGGATTATTTGTTTGTGACAGTGACTCGCTGAACTTTCTGGTTTTCACTCCTCGCTGCCCAAACTCCGAGCATTCTGTGCTGAGAGCGTAAATTTGAGGCTTCTCAAGAATAAAAAAAAAAAAATAAAATAAATTAAAAAAAAAAACTTTTAAAAAGTGTTAAAACCAACAAAAGGCCCAGTAAATAACAATATTTCGATGTTGAAACTCCATTTTAATACTCTCTTCCAAAAGCTCACTGTTTTGTTGACAATAATCTGTCCAGCTGCTCGGTGGGGAGGTTGCTCCCAGTGTTCTGGGATGTTCCTGGTGCACAGTTCAGCCCTCCTACTCCTCATTTCTATTAATTCAATGAACAGTGGTTGCTCTTTCCAATTTGCATTTATATAGGATGCTGATTATGTAATTTCTTCCTGGGGCACCCTCTGTTCCTGAAGCTCAACAGCACCTTCAGAATTCTTAAATTCTCTTCTGATTAATCTAATTGACCTCAAATTCTTGGGGAGTGTTGTATTTCAGGAGTTTTCAGTCTGTCATTCCCCACCTGCTCTCAAATACCAAATTTCTTTCATATTTCTCTCCTTGCCTCAAGGTAGAAAATGATCTCATGGTGTCTCTGGATGGAACAGTTACCATATAATCTAAATTTTGAATTTTTGAGTTGATTTTAGATAATAATAGATTATCATGTAACATTTTGTCTCTTGATAACTGTATACCATATTTTCTGTTTAAATTACTCAATATTTATAAAGATGAATTATTTAGTTTGTGGGCCCCTGCCTGTGAGTTCAGGGAGTAGCAGATGAAGAGATGTGGTGGCACTGACTCAGTTTTAGGCTTTCATTTGTTCTGATCCCAGTGTTATGTTTGGATCACTTGTAAATCTTCCTTCAGTGCACACAAAAGTTTGTATTTGTGTGAGTCTCGTCCCATGAAATATCAAACATGCTGCTGATGGGCTGATGCTGCTGCAGAAATAAGGACCTTTATCAATAAAGTGTTCTTAGCACAGAATATAGGAAATGTGGATGTTAGTACTTTTAATTTGAGAGCATTTGTATTCCCTGGGGAAGATATTGTTGGATTTAACTTGCTGGAATTCAATTTCTATGTCGTTATTGCTGATGTAAATGATGTGTTCTGTTTGAGTTCTGCTCCCTCTTCAACAGGCTTGTTGGTACTAAAACTGTGTGGTAAGGTTGATTTTGTTTAACCATTTTTATGTTGCTTAAGCTGTTGGCTCTTAAAAGAAATTTCATGCTAGCAGAAAATGGGCATTTTCTTCTTCTTTTTTTTAAATACAAAACTCAGAAAGACAAACTAAACTGTAACATTAGAACACAAAAGAAAAATGAATACTTGGAAAAACAATGGGGTCAGAAGGAAGAGGAAGGACAGAGAAAAGAGGGTAATGGCTGTCAAATCATCCTTGTAGTTTTTCATTCAACTCTTTTCTATTCTTCTAGATCCCTCTGCCAGTGCAAACAAGTGTGACTGTGCTCTTTTAACACACCCATGCAAAATCTTGTCTAATGAATGTGTGCTATACAAGCAGTAATTAATTAGGCACTGTAGGATCCAATTAAAGAACAGAGATGAGTAATTTCTATCAAATACTTGTAGACCAGCATTGGTTAGTTTTACTTTTTGCATGAAGGACATTGTGATTTTTCCTAATCTTTTTGGGGTTTATAATTTGTTTGTTAAATCCTAATACATGGCAGTGTGCTTCAATTATAAAATATAATTTTAATCCAGGGAACAGCATTCCTATAAGTACCATGGCATAACCTCATTCTGGCCAGAAAGAAAATCTGTAAAACTTTGTTTCTGGGTCTCAATTCTCTGTCAGGCAACCTTCAGCAGTGATTAAACTCGTGTTCCCTCTCGCCACTCAAGGCCTTTTCCATAATGGTCACCATCCATCTGGCCAGAATGACCCTCCAGTGCCCATCAGCCCTGCTCATGAAATGGCAACGAGCCTGTGATGTGTTACCTGCCTCCCCTGCTCCAGTCCCGCTGGACTCTCCATGGAAGTGCTAATCTGATTGGAAATTGGCTGCCTTTTTCTGTGAGGAGGCAGCCTTTGGACTGTAGGTTCTGTTTGGTAAAGAGAGCTTGAGGGGGTTTCTACAGTTTTATAATATAGGGAAATACATTTATTCATTATTTAAAAGTAGCTAAGACAATCCACAAATAATAATCTACTTGTGCTTTAGTGTATTCCAAGTATGTATTATCACTGAAAACATGCTGGTGAGAAGAGATACAGAGATGGATTTGATTTTCACGTATTTAAGCATCTGATATTCCTCAATACCTTGCAGCAGATGTAACTGCGTTTTTTTGTTTTTAGTGGGATTTTTTTGTTGTTTGTTTTTTTGGTTGGTCCGTTTTGGGTTTTTTTCTGTTTGTTTGTTTTTTTTATGTTTGTTTGTTTGTTTTTTGAGAATTTAAGCCCACCCCCTATATTAAAAATGCCAGAAATACTCACAGTGTGCTTTCTTTTGCTCTCCCCCTTTAGCAGACAGATGATGCAGCACAGACCGACGGCCAGCAACAGACACAATCTTCTGAAAACACAGAAAACAAATCACAGCCCAAACGGCTCCACGTCTCAAATATACCATTCAGATTCCGGGATCCAGATCTTAGACAAATGTTTGGGTGTAAGTGCTTAGCATTTTATTGATGCTTTTTTTTTTTTTTTTTTTTTTTTTTCATTTGCATTGCAATAGATATTTTGTATTATAGGCACCCGTGAGGGCTCTATCTCTGATTTAAGCTGTTTAACCATTCTCAGTAAAGATTTTATTTATTTTTTTTTGTAATCTGTGTATAACCAAACATCTGATTTGCCAGTGAAAAATTGGGAAAAGAAATTAAACTGTTTCTGCTGTATGAGATGCAGTTGGGTGTTTTGTGTTACATTCACAAAAAGCTACTTGTGCTGGTTTAAAATATTGAATGTAACAATATTTAACATTGCTGCTGTACACATCAAGATTTCTGTGCTGATTTGCTGATTTTGGAGAGTATGATACAAAATAGTCGATGCCTGACCTCGTGAGTGAGGGACCCAAAAGGAAGGCAAGGGCTGAATTTAAGCACAAAGTTCAGACAGGGAATCCTCACCCATCCCCGCAGGTTTTGTAGTTCTGTAAGCTTTGGAACTTTGTCAGTGCTTTTCTGTCTCAGTTTGTGCTTTCCCCCAGGCCACAGCTGCCTTCCAGCACATTCCCATGTTTCACACATCTGGATGTGCCAGCAGGGATAGGATTATAACCAGGAGGGGTTAGACTGGCTCCTACTCCCTGCTCCAAGAGCTCTCAGGTTTAGTTTGAAATGGCACTAAATAGGATCTAGAAATAGTCCTAGATCAGTGTTAGAACCCAAGATAAGACTCTGAAGTATTTGTTACTCTCACTTTTTTTTTTTCTTCCTCACTAAATCTGAATTCTCTTCTTCATTACAGTGCAGCACCAAGTGCTCCATGACTCTGTACTTCATATTTCACATTCAGATTTTTAAGTTTGTATCTGAGTTAAAAGATTGTGTTTATCAATATTTATTCCTCTGATGGAAACAGTCACTGGAAAAAGAATCCTGGTGTGGTACTGGGAAATGAGTGACTGTTCTGCTGTGTCTGGCTTGGTGCAAGTTACCTCCCCTGAACGCAGCTTCCAGCTCATCAGCCAAATAACAGAAGGCATAATAATTAACCCTCTGGAGAAAAAGATGCAAATTTATTTAAACAAACCCCTTAAAATAGTTTTTATTTGAAAGTACATTAAATGAAAGGGGTTTTGTTTTTTTTTTTTAGGTGTTGTAGTAGTTTATAAAAGAATAAAAACTACATTTCCTTTTAATATTTCTGAGTCTTAGGTCTGAAAAGGCTGACATTGGAGAATGGCTGGAGTTTTCCAGCTGACTTCCAGGATGACTTGCTGACAGCCAAGTCAACTTTTAGCTTCTGAATTGATAGAAAAATGAAATTTCTGCATGTGTGAGTTGAAATATCTCCTGTGAAATAAGGCAGCTCTGCATCATGACCACAATATACCAATGGCAATGAACTTTTTACACGAACACCGATACAACAGTGGAGAATTGTTTAAATATCGAGTCAATGTTTGCATTGAGGCTGAAGTTGCAGTTAAAACATTAATTAAATGGTGAATGCAAGAACATAAAAGAAGCCAAAGAATAACAAGTGGTGGTTGATTTTTCATGGCCAAGTTGGAGCTCTTTAATAAGCCAGAGAAGCAATGCTGTGCTTTCTGCCCTGAAATTGGTTACTATATCTTAAAAGACTGGAGCACAGGCTCCTTGTTGCAGTTCCTGGAACTCTGGTTGGATTATTCTCCATTTTCCTGCCTCCAATTTCTACCTTTTTGTTCAGTAAATTGTGTCCCTTACCCATGCAGCACCAATCCACACCGCATGCTAATGACATGTGAAATGACAGAAATGTGCGTTTCATTGTCGCCTCACAAAATGTGTCCGAGCAGAAAGGTTTCTAACTCAGCACTGCCCGAGTCCAACATTTATTCTTCTCCTAAGGCAAGACCAGGAGGGCCTTTTCCTCTGGGAAAAGCAGCTGTGTTCAGCTTCTGTGTGTACAAAAATATCAGGGGAATTTAATGCTCTTGTAGGGTCAGTAGGAACAGCAGTTACTCCTCACATTATTATAAAAACACAATCCTGAGCAGAGAACAAATCCCCCCAAAGTGAGTATCCATTCCAGTTCTCCAGATTACGCTCCAGTAAGACAAAACTTCCCAGGGAATAATCATTACCCTTTTCAGCAAGGGTGGAAAGAAATCCTCAGTGCTTGAAGCCAGCAGCAAAACTCCCACCTGGTTTCATGTTGCTCCTGTAAGGCACAAGGAACCAAACTCCTTTACCTGATCTGCAAAATCCACACATTTGGGACTTTTTCTTCACCCTGATCTCAGTTTAATGCTATTTTCTCTCTGTCAGGGGGTTTCACTGAGTTTCAAGTTCCTATGTGGGATGACAGTAACAAGTGTTATGATGCACACAACTTAGACATGATATTGATCTGATTACTTTTAATGTCTCTTCTGGTGTTTAACAATCTTTGATTTTATATTGTTGAACTTTTTTAAAGCACTGCACCATTTCCTGAAGCAAACAATGGTGCTGCATATGATAAAAGTGTTGAAGTGATCTTATTTTCATGTAACTTTTCTGTTTCTTTGCAGCAATTTGGTAAAATCTTAGATGTTGAAATTATTTTTAATGAGCGAGGCTCAAAGGTAAGCAGTTTAATTCACCTGTGGATTTTTTTTCTGTTTTATTTAAAATACTTACATGAGTGAAAGGAAACAACTGCACTGCTGTGATAAAATAATGTCTGAGATTTTATGTTAGTGCAAACATCTTCTGAGCTGTCAGTCAGCTTTCTAAGCACTATGAAAATCATTGGACTCATATTTCTTAAAGGGGGTAATTTTAACTACTCCAAACTGTCATCTGTTATGTGGGAATGTTGATTTTTGCTGTCCTTATTCTTCAAGGGTAATTATTTCATTTATGAGTCCATAGTTAAAGATATTTGTAGGCAGGCTTGTATTAGTACAGGTATTTTTTTGTCTTTTATTAAAATGAAAGATGGTAATGATACCTAATAACTGTCCTCTGTAGTAATTAGTTCAGGAAAGATGGGATTGTTGCAGATTAAGTGCAGATGTTTTCCTCTTTAGTTAAAGCCTTAGTACACCAACCCTTTGAAAACAATCTATTTTAGCATATATTTTATTAAAAGTGTTCTGATTGTATTGCAAATAATTTTTTTCTAAAATTACTTTGCCTTAAATGCATACTTCAATTTATTCAGTGTTTAAGAAAGAAACTGAGATAGAATGGCTCTGTGTCAGCATCAGCTGCTGCAGAACTGTGGCCCAGTGTGTTCACCTGTGAGATCAGCTGCATTACTGGGGCTTATGTCTGTCATATGCACATCTTTTTTCCTTTTCCTGCCACATCAGACATGATAAAAAGTTTATTCACTAATGTTTCAATCTTCCTGTAACTCATTTATCATTTATTATTAGCAATGGAATGTTATTCCTCTTCTAGACATACTGTAATCTGTCATATTTTAAGAATCATACACATCAAAAATCTATCTTGAAATAGATATATTTATTTTCTGTTAATATTTATTTTCTGAAATTAAAGCCGCTTTTTTTTTTGTTTTTCTTTTTTTTTTAACCTAATGGAAGAGCTGAAATTTCCTGGTTTATTATTCAGAGATTAATTAGTCCCCTTGCCTGCCAGCCCAAACTCAGCTGGAACATTTTCACTTCTTCAGTAAACAATTAAATGGATGGAATTTGGTGCCTTAAAATCTCCTACTCTGGCCAAAATTTATTATTGTTAAATTATGGTTGTTCAATAATGTTTGCAAAAGGCAGAGATTGTCCAGAACCTGCTGCTGGACAGGACCATAAAATCCCAAATTTAGGGCCCCACTGGCCACCTCTGCTGGTTGTGCTGATGGGGTGGAGGTGATCCCATGTGACCATAATTTAAACCTTTTAGCCATCAAATCTTACCCAGGTGGGAATTTTAACCACCATACCTGTGCTGGGCTGCATAAATGTGAGGTTTTGTTCGAGTTTTTTTAGGGCTTGGCATGAGGAGCTGTTTCCAAATTGATTTTTTTTTTTTTTTTTTTTTTTTTTTTTTTTTTTAGTGTTGGCTTTGCAGCAGTGAAAACATCCCAATGCTTTGTACTAAAAGTGACAGGATTTCAGAAGGAAAAGGTTTTTCTGGTTGGGTTTGTGACATCAGGGCCTCAGTGACAGACTTTGTTGGGGATCTGTTGTTGATAAATGCTCCTGTGGGGCATCCCAGCAGGTCTGAGGTGCATCCCAGGGCTCAGATCTGCTGCTCCTCCCCATGGGCACAGGAATTTCAGCTATAGCTACATCAAATTTTGATTTGCAGAAGTACATTTAGAATTTCTCAATTAAATAGAAAGATAAGAAAAACAACAACAAAAAATAGGGGTAAGAGGGACATCTTTTTTTTCTGTTCTTTCTTTTTTTCTTTTTTTTCTTTTTTATTTTTTTTGAAATCTGATCATTTCGTGTCCATTCTGTAGGAATTAAGATGCACCAGATTAAAGTACCATTCCTGGCAGTGCTTATCTATGTTTTCATAAAATCCCACTGAAACTGAAAGGACTACTAAGTGGTTTCAGACTGAGTACAGGTAACAAAGTTTGCAGGATCAGAATTCAAATTTGTTTCTAGCTGCAGTTTGGCATAAGAATTGCTAGAATATGTTTTTGTTTCTGTTTCTTTTTCTTTCCTTTTGTTCTAACAGTTAATGTTTTAAAAGATTCTTGCAAAATCAACAGAAATAATCTTGTTCTCATGCCATAGAAAAATGGAATTGCATATTCAAAAAATGCAACGTTAGAACACCACCGTAAAGTATAAGATTATTTTGCAGAAGGGGGTCCTTCCCTGAAAGAAAAACCTAAAACAATGCAAGTTTCTTGCTACAGATTTCTGCTTGTTTGAATGTGCAGTTATAATGAAGAAAGCTTTGCTAAAATGTATGGCAACGCTGATGACTTTCGAATTTTTGATAATTTTCTGTCAGTTCTAAATCAATGCTCTAGACAGCTCCATATATGCATTCAGAAATCTGGTTATATGTCTTTCTATTAAAATGGACATTGTATTAACACCTATTTCTTCAAATCAGGACAACTACAAAATGACTCCCAAATTAAATCAGAACCTTGTCCAATACTAACTTGGCTATTATGAAATCACTTGGCAGATTTTACAAATAAAATGCCTGTATTTTCATTACCAGTTAACAGAATACAGCTGTTAATTGAGCTGCATATTAAATTGATGGTAAAGGGTTTGTGTAGGTATTTGAATGTGTGATGGGTAAATTTGTGTTTTGTTCTTGAGTTTCTCTGTCAGCCAGGTAAAGTTAAAGCTTTGCATAAATAGTAAGAGCTTAATTTAAGTAGTGTTGATTATGAGAGTAAGTACCACATTAAAATTGAAAAATTACAATGAGTATTATTTCAGAATCTTTGAAGTTCCTGTCTTATCTTGGCTTGTGGCTCCACTTTGTATGTTTTTCTAATTTTTTTGTATAATTAGGTTTTTTATCTTTAGGTGTTTGAACAAAAATTAACTGGTAGTGCTGTGAGCTAAGGAGAATGACAGAAAATTTTGACTAAAACACAACTCCGCCAAATGTTTGCAATTCCTAGAAGGGACAATTGCTCAGGCAAAAGAGGAAAAAGCAAACAGAAGTGGGGAATTTCTGCTATTGGATGGAGTTAGGCTGCTTAGATCCATGGATCCAGCGATGTTTTCTGCTGTGCAATTTTCTTAATGGCATCCTAAATTGGGAGATTTTTTTCACAGAGTTGTAACAAGCTGGGAAAGAAGCAGCTGTAGAAGAAATAAAAGTTTAAAGTTGATGATGGTTTTATGAATAAGAAAAGCCTGTGCAGGCATGTGAACCATGGAGATTAATGCTGAGGAGAGGGATTTACTTTACTCCAACCCTCCTGGTGCTTTGGGGGAAGAGAGTTACATCCTCAGTGTCTTGTGGCAAGCGAGGTCATGGCCTCGTGCTGAAATTGTGGAGAAAATGTGAGGAATCAGGTGTTGTGAGGATGGAGCAGGAGCTGCTGACGGGCAGCTCGGAGCTCGGGCTTCAGGCAGGATTTACGAGGGGAAAGGAAAAAAGAGTGGCTTGAGCTGCTTTGGAGAGAGCAAAACAGAAACCACTGCTGTACAGAAATGCCACTTTTTGCATTATAAATGGGCATAAATAAATGAGTTCTTTGAGTAGGTAAAATAAACCAAATAACCCAGGGAATTATCTTGAGTTACTTAAAATTTTTTGGTTGATGGTCGATTAATCAGTTTTGTAGCCCATACCCATTGTTTTTTTCCACTGCTTGGTGTCAGTTTTGCCTTAGTTTGATATTTGGTCTCTCCTTTGTGTAAATTAATGTATAAATGTCCTCGATTTTTTTTTTTTCCCCCTTTTCTTTTTCAACCAGTCACTTTGAATAAAAGGCAGAGAGTAAATGGGTGAACACCAACAAAACTCAGCGAAGGGAGATGGGGAGCTGTGGTGCGTGGCTGATTGCTCAGGAGCAGGACAGAGTTCAGGCTCAAACAGAAGAAAAAAAAAACAATTTTAGTGTCATTTAAACTACTGAGCACTGCCTGTGTACAAAGCACCACCACGTGCAGCTTGCAAATGTGTGTGGAACCTGGGGGATGTGGAGGAATTTGTTGGGATAACTTTGGGAGGCATGCAAAGGCATCGTAGTGCTAATGCAAGAATTACTTCAAAGGGTTGGTGTATGTCTCTAAAATGTTCATTGCTGTCAGATTTTTCCCAAATATTTGCTATTTTAAACGGTGTTTAATCTAACTTAGAGCACAAAAGGAATTTTAGTAGGATTTGCAATGTTTGTTTTAGCCTAGTGTTATAAAGCAGAGCATTTGTCATAAACAGAATTTCAGATTTGTCCCGCTAATGGGGGATTCTGGAGTTTTACCAGTTGCATGTTCTCTATGTGGAAAATAATATGCAGAACAAGTAAATGAAGCAGTTAAACTTATTTGAAAAGTTTGCATTTTTCTTCTTTTATCAGAGTTTCTTTTTCTATTCACATCATGTGATTTTCTTTGATCTGTTAATACAAGAAAGTTTATACTTTGTTCTAAAAGTACTTTTGTTTTCTTGGTGGTTTTCCTTTTTTTTTTTTTTTTTCCTATAGTTTGACAAAAGTTTAAGTTACCCTAGTGTTGCATGGGAACAGTGTTTCTTATGATCACAACAGCATGATTAAGTAGGCAATGTTTAGAGTATATTGACATTCAGTGTTGAATTTTGTGCACATGTTTTTTATTTCGTTGAGATATCTGCATGTCATTAAAATGTGGTTCATTTTCTTTTCTCATTAGTTCATTTTTTTCTATGTGAAAACACTGTAATTTACTTTAATTTCATTTTCTTATTGTTAGATTTATTTTCCTCTGTAGTGACATGTAGAAAGGTATTTTTGGTATCATTCTTTGACTTTCTCAGAGGGTATTATGTAACTGATGACAGAGAAAAAAAAATTTGTTCACATTTGTCGCTTATTTATTGCACATCTCAATACGATTATAATTTTTCTAATTTGCATGTTACAGAAATGAAGCGAGGACAAGAAAATATTAAATTAAAGAGAGAGAACATAAGCAAACAAGTGGTCATTGACTGAAATAATAATGTGCATGTTGTTTTCCCCCCTTCTCCCTCCTGCATGCAGGGATTTGGTTTCGTAACTTTCGAAAATAGTGCTGATGCGGACAGGGCGAGGGAGAAATTACACGGCACCGTGGTAGAGGGCCGTAAAATCGAGGTGCATGTTCAAAATATTTTCCTTTTCATCTTTTTTATAAATGTCTGCTTCACTCTCATTTGTTGTTTCAGATGCATCATTGGTGTCTTCTGTGTGCTCCCCTTTCCCCTTCCCATTGTTTATATATAATTTATATATAAAGGAAAAATCTGGCCTTACTTGGTTTTTTATTATTATTTCTTTTGTAATTATTATTATTGTCATTATCGCTGAAAGGTGGATGATGGAAATTGGAAAAAAAAAAAAGAAAGCTTAATATTTGAAATTATTTTGGATGTTTTGTAAATCAACGGGTGCAGTAGATTCCAAAAATTCAGCCAACAAAAAAAGAATTAAAAATTTGAGAACAACAAAAAAAAAGTGTGACAGACAAAACAAAAACAAACAGAAGGTTGGTTTTTTTTCTTT
This sequence comes from Malurus cyaneus samueli, assembly GCA_009741485.1. Classification (NCBI taxonomy): domain Eukaryota; kingdom Metazoa; phylum Chordata; class Aves; order Passeriformes; family Maluridae; genus Malurus; species Malurus cyaneus. The sequence continues at coordinate 14,803,953 of CM019227.1, read as the reverse complement.
TTTTTTGTTTGGTTTTCTTTTTCCTTTTTTTTTTTTTCCTCCTTTTTTTTTGCTGCAGGGTTGATGTGGGATCCACAGTGGCTTTCAAAAAATTCCAATTGGGAAAGAAGCATCCAAAAGATGCACCAGAAAAACAAACAAAGCCAGACTAGAGGCAGAACAATTTTGATATTTGATTCTAATGAAGCCATGAGGCTCCTTTGGCTGGGTGGCACAAGCCATCCCCATCTCCCAAAACCACCCCGATGCGTGTCTGTGCCACTGGATCCCCTCCAACACTGCCTCAGTCGTATTTGTTAGAATTTAAAAAGAAAAAAAAAAAGAAAAAAAAAATTAAAAAAAGAAAAAAAAAAAAAGAAATTACCAATTGAAAATGCTGTCGTCTTTTGAGTAAGATGTTGCATATTTTGCCTTTTCATTTTCCCCCCTCGACGGTAGCGCTTAGGGCCCTCACCAAACTCTCAGTAACCATGGTAACTGTATACATACCCATGCTGGCGATGGTGCTGAATGGTAAGTGGAGAAGTCCATCTGCCGTTTCACGTATTTAGCGCTGATATACCACGTGAATTTTTTTGACTTGTTGTATTAAGTTTTCTTGATGCTACATTTTTTTCTATATTGGTACGCCTGTAATTGAGTGTACGTTTTAAGCAAGCCTGGGAGGCACTGATTGGATTGAGGATATGACTTCGTGCACATCTTACTCAGATTGTTAACTCCATATTGTGTTAAATAATGCACCCTCTTTTTATCCTTTTGTTAGCTGTGATTTTAAAGCTTGAATGATTTTGTTAATTCTTGCAATGAAAAAGGCTCTTGTTCCAAGTGTTGAATGCTAGATGTTGCTTTTCCAATGGTACTTCTCTTCTAAAGGGTTATGTTGCACACTGCTAAAATTCGTTTGTCCCTTTTTTGACATTTTCTTTGTTTCCTTGTACCTTGTCTCTTTCCTTTCTACTCCACTGCATGTTCCTTCATATAATCTTCTTTTTTTTTTTTTTTTTTTTCTGTTTTGAGTATTTATTGTATCAGTGTTATCATGGAATACAAGCATGCTCTTAAGTCTTTAAATTATGCAGTACCTTTTAATTTGCTTTTAATGTCTTTTTATTAAAGTTTAAATGATATGATGTTGCTTTATTGAAATGATTTGTAAGTTAAAACGGTTATGAAAGTAAATGTAATTATAAATAGTATGATTTTGTTATGCACCTGTTGCCTTCTATAAATTAAATTGCATTTTATTTTTACATGACTAATAGCAGTAATAATGCATGCGTTGAATAGTGACACGGGCCCTGCCTGTAACCCTTTCTAATCCGCTCTTCTATGTGCTTAGGTAAATAACGCCACAGCACGCGTAATGACAAATAAAAAGACCGTCAACCCTTACACGAACGGTAAGTGCATGAGCCCTCCTGCCTTGGGGCAGTGTCCCTGCATGCTAAACCCCTCAACAGGGCACTCTTACAAATGGAGATGGGAGCTTTGATAGATTTCTGCCTTTTCCCCATCCTTTGGTGGCACCCAGCTCTGACCTTATCAGGGCCACCAGCACCCAAGGACCCGGTCTCGTTTGCAAGTTCTTTTAATAATAGCCCATTAGGTCTAATATAATATGAATTATTTGACCTAAGAAAATAACAGAGTGAGGAGTTTGTGGCAAATTATATACTACACAGAAATAAAATAAAAGAAACTGCTAGCAGACTAAGTACAGCAATTTAAAATGCAGCGTGCAATGAAGGTACCTATCAGTTCAGCTGGCAAAGAAATAGTGCAACTTAGGATTCAGGATCCCCCTCTGAAACACTGCTTCAGTTGTATTTGTTAGAATTTAAAAAAGAAAAAAAAAAAATTAAAAATTACCATTCTAATGGGTGGTGGGAGCACACATCAGAGATCCTTTCCTTCAATCCCCAGAGAAATAACTGCAAAGTCTGTATCTGGACCTTGAGGAGAGGCCTTCACGCTCTTCCAGTGTGTGTGTGAGAGGCTTCTGCCTTTTAGAAATTTTGTGCATCTTTGATAGAGAAAAAACTGAGATTTTGGTCACCGTTACCATTTTCTTTCATCGCTCTCCATAACCACCCTCCACACCAAGATGTTGATTCCTGGTTAGAGGCTCAGATTCTTGGGCACCAAGGACAGCTCCCTGCTGGCCCTTCCCATTCAGCCTGGGTTATCTCTGGTGTGTTCCAGCCAGATGGGTGAGAGGGACAGGGGGACATCCTGCCTCAGGCACTCACCTCCCTGAGCTGTCCCACTCTGCACCCCTGGGCTCAGAATGCCCAGACACGATGGGGTTGGGCATTAATTCCGTCTGTGAAGGGCTCAGCTGATTCACAGCCACGTGGGCAGAGCTGGAGTGGAACCCCAGTGTTGGACCCTGGTGGCTTTTGAGGAGAAAAGCCCAAAAGGGGAGTGTGGGTCTGTCCTGGCTCTGGGCAGTGCTGATGTTGTGATGGGTGAAACAATGGGAGGATTCAGTTTGGTTTGGGGGATGGAGACCAGCAAGGATGTCTTTCTTGCAGAACCTGTCAGTACCAGGGCACACATCCAGTCAAAGACCATTTTCCGTGTCTTCCTTCTGCAATCTGTTAGAAAATTGTCAAACTGTTATTGGATGCCTTTTCCCTGTTGTAGCAATCAAAATTCCAAACTATCGAATAATAAATTCTTTCTAATACTGACCTGAATTGAGGTGATGTTGTAAATTAATGATAGAAAAAGAATCCATAGTTTTTTGAGGGGGCTAGAAATAACTTTTTTTTTTTTTCTTTTTTAAATGTTTCCTTTGGGAGTGTTTGATCCCATGCCAGAGTGTGCATTTGCTTTTACAGAAAATTCAGATTGAAACAAGTTCCTAACTCAGCCATGTCAAAGAATAGCACATGAACTGAAGTTAATTGCAATTGTGCTTTCAGTTTTACTAGGCTGTGTTGCTGTAGGTATTTGCTTTTCAATTTAATTCAGTTTTTTCCATCCGGTGGAAAGCAGATGAAATGTGCACATAAAGGTTTCCTGAGTTAGATTAGATTCTTTTCCATTTTGAAATATAATGGATCATATTTTCTGCATTTGAGGTCTCATTAGTGAGGATTTACTAAAATCCAGGCTGCACAGTGGCTTTATTTTTTTAATGAAAGGCTCAAATTTTCTCTCATAGAACAGTAAAAATAAAACACAGTGATGGTTTTCATTTGACATGTGATAATTGAGCTAGTTAAAATGATCTGGAGAAGGGTCTGAAATTTCTCATGCGTTCTCAGAAACTGTTTTCTTCCTCATTTTGTATGGAACTGTGAGACTTGGCTGATTATCCTTGGTTTTTACTGGTTTTGAGGCGTCCCAGTGAATCTGGAGAGAACACACGAGGCTTGACTGGATCACAGAACAAGATTTTGTTTCAATACAAAATTGCAGACTGAGATTGTGAATTGTGCCTGCTCTGTTGCATGATAAAAGTAGTTTTTTGATAAATTATGCATATTTTGTATTCATACTGTCCTAAGGCTACAAAACTGTTCATTAGCAAATAACATGTTACATATCAGCACAGCCAGTGCTGAAGGAGGGGAATGCTGGCAGTAAGAGATGTGAGATTTTTGACAATGTGGGTTTAGAGGAGGTTCATGCACTGCAGGATTGCTTAGGTCATACATTATCATTTGTTAATATCCAAGACCAGCATGAGCAAAACCTGTTGTTAAGTGTTTTCCACTTGAAGTGTTTTGTTTGTTGTTTCCCATCCTGTTCTGTCTGATCTGGATCTCACCAAAAGTATGAAATACTCGGTTCAGGGAATAACAATTAACATTTATTTATTATGGACCCATACACCCAAGGTGTTTCATGCAGAGTATTCGTATGCACACCTTTTGTCAGGTATCCACCGAGAAAACCTCTGGCTGCAATTCATAGCTTTTGATTATTTTCATATTTTTAAACTTTTTTTTTTCCTTTTAATGTCTGAAGTCCCCTAAAGTAAACACCCAAGGACAATCACGTCCCTGTTGCATAATCATCACAGGCAACAAGGATTGAATTGCAGACGTGGAAGGTGCTTCATTTTCTTTCATCAGTACTTACATGATCAGTCATCCTGGCATGGGATGAGCCTAGTTCTTTATCATTTTGTCAGGAATTAACCAGTGATACAGCTGATTATTTATTGTAGATTGTTGTTGTTTAAAGTAAAGGTCTCATCTTTTAAACAAACTTTTTTCTACCAGCCCATCACAATTTGCAAGAGTCCTCTGATGCAGGTAGCCAGAAGCATTTTGTTTGCACATGCCTTTTTGTTTGCTGCAGAACCACTTACTTTTTAATGCCTCTCTTTATCTTTCCAAGTGTGTGCTCTGACTGGCATGTTATTGGCAGGGATTCAAAAGTCAGTTGGGGCACATGTTGTATTCTATCAAAACTGATATTTATTTTAATTTAAAAACAAGATAGGCTCTGTTTTGTGTTTCACTCCTGCATCCAGCTGGTTGTTTGATAACAGGGCCCGTGTTGCTAATAGGATTGCACAAGTCAGTAGATTTCAAAGCACAAAAACTTGAATTTTTTATTTTGTTCAAGTAAGTGGTTTGCTTTTTTGTCCTAAATGATCTTTGAAATAAGTATGTTCTCCAGTGACTTTTGACTCCCCAAATGAGCAGTTGCTAGGAGAGCTTTTCTTTGTGGGTTTGTTACCAGACAGGATGATTTTGATGGCTCACCTCGTGCTTTGGAGAAACAACTGCCTTCTTTCTGCAAAGAAATTCAATGTCAGGAGTGTGCTACACATTGGCAAAAATATTTGAGACATTTTTAGATGTTCCAGCCTGCCCTGTTCACAGTTGTGCTTTCTTCTGATGCCCATATTGCGATTCAGGATGCTCACCCGAGGGTTGTAGGGTATGGAGAATGGGCAAGGACATTCAGAGAGCTGCAGCAATAAAGGAGGCGCATGAAACACAGATCAGTAAAAGGATAAATATGTTTTAAAGTTTATACTTGTGGTGCTGTGGATTTGAGCCTTTTGCTGCTCTAAATTTAAATTTAAAATGACAGCTAGTGCCTATTAGCACAGACAAATTCCCTCCCACTCTCTCTCTCCCCAACCTGTGCAGCAAACAGGAGCAAAGGCAACAGAGTCACAGAGTTTTTCCTACCCAAGCCTTTCTCTGGCCATGGTGGCCTCTGTGGTCCATGAAGCCAAAATAATCCTTTCCATGTTGCAGTACCCCATTTCCTACCCCAGCTTGTCACACCAGGATCATTTCCTTCCCTTCAGCACGCTGCACATCTGCTTCTCTGGCTGACTGCACAGGGTGAGGAGCTGGTCAGGCTGAGAGGCTTTTCCTTCCCTTGGTTGGTTTTTAAGTTTTTAAGCTTTAATAGTTTCAACTCGGGAGGAAGATTAATATTGTGACAGTAAGAAAAATGCACAAAATTACACCCACAGCCGAGAATTTGCCTCCTCCAGCTGCTGCAGAAGGGTTACTTGGCAGCTGCTCGCTCGGATACATCAACTCCCATCACACTTGATTAACCCACACAGCTATGGGCCAGCACATTGTTGGCTGACAAGATAAAGTTAAGTTTAATTACTGTTATTTTCACGATGAATGAAGTATTTCCTCCATGGGCTTCAAAAAGTTAGATGAGACAGCCGTCACTGGGAGAGTGGTAAGGAGCTGAAATATGAGACTGCCTTTCAGCTGTGAAGAACAATCTGTGTCTTCCAAGATTTTTTTTTTTTTTCATTCTCTCAGACAAATCGTGGCACTGGTAGTGTAACTTGGAGGCTGAGAGATGTCTGTCAGCTGCTTTGACAGCAAAAGCTGACAGATCTAAAATTCTGTCCAATCTTTCATGTTGGGTGGTGTTGATCAGTGGCCTTCTGAGGAAGTAATGAATTTGAAGTGTTGAATACTCCCTAGCCTATATAAAGTTAGATTTTTACAAAAAGTCTCAAAATTTGAATTATTTTCTATCACACAAAATTTGGCTAAGAGATATGTTATACCCTAACGTTCCTAAATAAAATCCTGTAGCCTGCAGAACTGAAGGGTCAGGTCAAGATCCTGTGGTATTTTCAGGAGGAAAAGCATTTTAGCCCTTCTTGACTGGGCATTTTTCAGCTTGCCTGATTGTCTTTAGGTGCACAGAGCTGCTGCAGTGACTCCTGCAGGAAAGATGTCATGGACAGCTCCTTACTCTGGACCTGCTCATGAGTTTCAAACCACCCCCTCCCCTCTGTTACTGAGCAGTTAATTAGTGGTAAATAATTACTGTGCATCAGATAGAGATAGAAGTAGCCTGAAAGAGTATGAATACTTTGTTACTGAGATTTTGCATTACACTTTTTCAGTCTTATAATGCCTTGGTGTTTCATGATTTTCCATTGTGCTTTTGCATTTCATTATATGGCCAAGGCAGAAATAAACCTGGTGTGCATTTAAATTCTTCTAATCTCGGCTTTTGTGATTTTGAAAAGCCTCGTTGTCAGTGTCTGGGTTGTGTTTTGATTCCAGAAGCAGTTAAAAGTTCTATTTTAAGTACCGTAGCTCTGGAGTTTACAACATGGTTTTTGCTCAGGTTTGTTTCTTTATTCCCATTTACAAAAAGTGCTTCCCACTCCCCTGATTTGAGCGTGCTTTAGGAAAACCCCTAATTTTTCAGTTCCAGCTGTTCAAAATAATTGTTCCCTTGAGGAAGAAGAGAGTGTGGGTGGGGGATGTTCTGGGGTTTGCAGTCAGCTGCGAGTGGATCTGCCTGTGCCTGGGAGAACCACAGTGACTGGCACTTCACCTCAGCTGAAAATAATGAGTTTTCAGTGTTTTCTCTTGCTCTTCTCCTGCTCCTTCCCCTGCAGCCTGGCTGTCTTTAACATCACCCGTGCTTTGCAGCCAGCCTGGGTGGAAATGCTGCATTGGATGTAAAGTGTAAGAAATAATCTGGAATCTTGCCAGAGCATGGTACAGAATTCTGTGAGCGAGGACAATGATGATTTAAGACCAAGGCAGTGGCTGGTTTGAACCCCCTGAGAGCTTTGCAGGGTTTTGTTTCTGAGTTTATCAGCTCTGAGTGCAGGCTCAGAGTTGTGCTGTGCCTGTCCTGCTCCTGTGTCAGCACATCAGCACAGACACCAGGGGTACAAACACCCAGGGACACAATCCTGGTATGGGGCTGCATCCCACAGAGCTTCCCTTTCCTGTCACAGCAGACATTCCCAGTGACTGTGCTTTCATTTTTGCCAGGGTAGAACCCAAATGTTCTGGTTACTCGGTCACCTCAGCTGACAAAGGCTTATCAGGAATGTTTGTGTGCAGAGAATGAGCAGTTCTGGCCTCTCTGGCTCTACCCAGAGAACCAAAGCAATGGCTGAGAACTCACCTGCTCTGTCCTAGACAGTTTGGGGATCCCTGAACTGGTGCTGACTTAATTCCATAGCCTAAGGGAGTCAATCCATCTGCATTTCAGCCAGGATAATTCACCCAGACATTTACTCCAGTGCTACATGCCTGGAGAATGCCTTATTTCATGACTTATTTCCATACTTCAGACTCTGATATTAAAGATCAGTAATCAAAGATGCCTTTAAAACTTGAATTACAGCGACCTTTATCTGTATTTTTATACAGTAGTAGTAATAGTAATAAAGTTATTATTATCACTAATTGCAATATTAACTGCTGTGTTTTTTTTGTTTTGTTTTCTTTCCTGCAGGCTGGAAATTAAATCCAGTTGTTGGTGCAGTTTATAGTCCAGAGTTCTATGCAGGTAAGGATTGCTCTGTGCTTGTCCAACTGGCCATATTTGGTTTTAGTACTTTTTAAAACATACAAAATTCCAGAATGTGTGCTTGGTGTGAGGTTTGGTTTCTTTGTGTGATTCACATTATCTACAAGTCATTTATACATTTGTGATCCAAGATTTTATGTTATCTGGGCATACTAAACTTTATACAGGAGATATATGAATACTTTTTTATTGGAAAGTAGATAGTATAACATGATGTACTGCAATATCCTAGAGATTTTATTTTATTTCGTGTTTCAGTACAGTCACTTTCTTCCAGGAATTATTTAGTAAGGAACAACAACAAAAAAGTCTTATCTATAAAAATACATACTTTTTATACATACATATATGTAGACACACATAGGTATAGAGTATCTGCATTCATAATTTTTTTCCAGAGCATTTTTTCTTTGACTTTTATATTTAGTTTTTCGGTTTGATTTTTTTTTTGTATTTTAAATGTATATTTTCACCTGAGACCAGATCCTGGTTGCGACTTGGAGTTAGACAGATCCAGTCATTTTCTTCTCCAGCAGACAACACTGAAAAGCTTTTGTTAGTTTGAGGGACTTCAAGAAATGAAAATTTTTGAAAAGGACAATGTAACAAACATATTTGTGGTTAAAACAGCTGCCTATAATACACCCAGTGCCTTTACTGAGATAAACAAAAGTGTTCCAATTAGGGTAAAAGTGGCCCAGTATAATAAAAATACTAACTTGGCATTCATGGAATTGCAGGATTTAGTGTAGGCAGAATTTATTTGCTTGCTTGATGTATGTCTCTGTGGAAAGCAGGAATTTAACATTGATCTCGTTTGAGTAGTTAGTGAACCAGCCCTGAACCTGCATAAATTAGAAAGTCAGAGTTATTAGTCATTTTATATAAATGACTTTGGGTTAATGACAAATATAATAATATTCCCATAGTACAGTAATCAATTTTCTAATACATATGCAGAATTAACAATCTGACTTATAATTGTCTCATGAAATAGGGCATGAAGAGTTCACATAGTTTGTAAATTAAAATCAATATTTTCAATCTCTCCTGAAGGTAATTTTCCTAATTTACTGGACTTTTCCCTAACATTTATTTTGTCTTTTAATTATAAAATGGCAGGTTATTGATTTTTTTGAATAACCTCCTAAAGTCCCAAGTGCATTTTTATTGCCAACACTAGGGAGGTGTTTGCCCTTCTTAATGAGAATCTTTAATTACCATTAGAAGGGTATTAATTTAATTTCATGAATTATGACACGAACTCCACCACACCTTTGCAGAAAAAGCCTCATAGGTACTCATTTATTCAGATTTTTTTTTTTTCTGTCTATACATGTAGGCAGTTATATGTTTGGGGTTTTGCTGCTTTCTTTCATGCATGTCAAGTGCATTGTCTTTATATTGACTAGAAGATGATATTTCTCACATTTAAACATTTAAACTTTCTTTTAAACAATTTAGTTTGGATTGTGCAGATCTCTTGAAGTTATTAGGAAATGAAACAGAAAACAGCTCCACAGTTTTTGCCAATCAGAATAGAATATCGTAACTTGTCTTTATTTTTGGGTTCCCCTTCACCACCTTCCTTACAGAAGCTATTGAATTTTTGAAGATTATAAAATTAGAAATGTGATTTTTGAGACAGTCATAGTTCTACTTATTTGGCTTAATTGTTGTCTCCACCACTGCCACGATAAAACTGTACCAACTTTTCCACAGCCAGCACGCGAAGTTCCTTTAGCTCCTAATAAACGATGAAAAATTTGGCCACTTCTGAAATAAAGATGATACATTCACCGAGAAACTGTTGATTTAAACTACCTTTAATCTTCATAAATAAGTGAAAAACAGAAGGTTATACAAAGCTGTCAGGATGGCACTGATGAATGGCAAATTCCCCCGTTCCTCAATTGCCGGCGGAGCCGCAGCCGCCAGGCTTTCCCCGTATTGTACATCAAATCTGCCAACTCATTGCTGTGATTAAATATTCCATCAGCGCGGGCTGGGAGGCGGTAAAGCTTAACAAGATTCATAAGATGCACCACTTGAATACACATAACTCACTTCCTTGGCTGGAGAGCGCCCTGCACGCACGGGGAAATTAGAATGGAGTTAAATTACTCCGTGAGACAAGATCAATAGAGAAAAGGAGAAGATCCCCTAATGCAATGCAAATCTAAGATATAGTTATGTCCTGACAACTTGAAGCAGACAATTAAAGTCAAATAGGGAGGAACGCAATGTAAATCAACCCTAAAACCTTGAAGATAATGGTAAACAGTAGGACCAGTGACATGATTGTTATAGCTCAGTGGTTGTTTTTTTTTTTTTTTATTTTTTTTGGAGTGTACACTCCTGTGAAGAAAAACCTTTATTGAGGAAACATGTGACAGCTAAAAATGGAGGCTGCGAGATGCACAACAGACACTATGGCAGGAAAGTATTACTTGGGGACTGCAAAATTCTAGATATTTACAAAGCTCTGTGGACTTTTCTTCCTGCGTTGCCTGTCTAAGGCTGTTTTTGTGGCTGTGAATGCTCACGCTGAGGTGAATTACAGCCCTCCAGCAATGTTGTGGTGCATTGGGATGGATTTGCAGTGGCACATTTGGGAAGGGCCCTCTGGAGGCTCCTGCTGCACTTCCAAAGCCTGGCAAAGGTCCCTGATGGCCACCAGTTCCTGCCTTCCCACCCTTCTGCTGGGAAGCTCTGAAATGATATTTCAGAGAAAGCTAAAGGACTTTTTTTTTTTTATTCATTTCTCATTTCCACCTTTTCACAGAATTGCAATTTTCTGTAAGTGATCATGGATAGGAATTTTTTTTGTAAATGACTTATGTCCACACAGTCTCCCTCTAGTGAATAAAAGCAAGCTATTTAAGGGGGTTTTCCTCCTTACAAGAAAGAAATGCTTAATGAAGTAATGATACCCATTTCTTATAATTTTCCAGTAAACTATTTATGAAATTCTTAGGCAGGTCCTAATAAGGAAATCTGTAAGAAGCACTCTGTGATTTGTCTCACAAAGCCTTCATGGAAGCTGGGATAATTTTTTCCTTCTATTTGTGCATCCATTCAGTTTTAAATACATCCCATAGTTTTGTTATACTGAAGCTGGAGTCTGTTCTCTTCCCCATACCCTCATTTATGGCTGGAAAAATACAGATTTGCAGCTGGGTTTCTTTGCTAGGTGTGCTCTGGTACTTTCTTTCTTTCTGTGGTTTGTTATAATATCATTTTCACCTGCTTATTTTTATAGAGTGTATATTTTATCTGTAATACCGAGCCTTTCTCTCTGCCTCAGGCAGTCTGACAGCCGAGTTCCATGTTGTTCCTTGCAGTTATTGCAGATCTTTTTTGGTTTTCTCTTCTGGGTTTTGGAACGATGAATTTTTGAGCGATCTCTTGCTTTCTCCTTATTGAAATACAGAATATTGTTGCACCTGTGTTACCACGACAGATCAGTCCTTTAAAGCAGGTAGCTTGAGACACAGTAGGGCCGTTTGAAAAGACTTTGTCATTCCTGGCAGAAAATGTTGTTGTTTTACCTGTTGGAGAGGCTCATTTTTGGCAGTTCCCAAATGTGAGGTGAGGCAAAAGATGTTACAGAAATAACCTAAAAATCGAGTGAATATTGTTTCAGAGAACAGTTGAACTCACAGTGACTCCCATCAGAAAATATTCTTATCTGGTCATAAGCAACAATATTTCAGACATTTCAAAGTTGGCAGTGTAAAAAGAAAGGACTGAAGACCAGAGATTAAGAATCATTAGAGTGAGGCAGGGAACACAGCTCAGTGGAAAGTGAAAATCCTCATCCTCCTCTTTCTTAAGGCTCTATAGTTTTTCCTGAATTTTATTAAGTTCTGGGAGTTTCAGGAGGTGGTTTCAAGTCATCCCACATAGCACCCAGGTTCCTGGGCAGTTATTCCAAGATCACAGGCAAAATTTTCCCCATCACTTAAAATGAAAGAGACGGGAAGAGTTTGTGCATATTTAATTATTTTATGTCCCCTCAGAAGAGAGAGAAGGTTTAGGTGCCCGGGGCTTTTTGCCACGTGTGGATTTGGAAGCCAGAAGTATCCACCAACAATCAGATTTCGTAACAAACTTCCTTTCAAAAATTTGTTCAGAAGTTTGGAATATAATGTTATGTATAATTAAGAAGTGAAGGACTACCATAGTGATATATATAACATCATGCCCTTAAGAAAGAGGAATCCAGGGGAAGAGAGGATTCCAGTACACTTGCTAATACTAATTCTCTTTGTTCATGTCTTAAAGCATCTATTTCTGGAGTGTAAGAGCACCTGGGATTCATTTCATCTTTCTAGTGTTTCTCTTTGAATTTAAATGAGTCTTGCATAAGCTCAGCAAATACCCTAGAAACACTTCTCAGTGAAGATGTTTGGAGTTTGGGAAGCTGAATTATGTGCTTGCACAGCAGTTCTAATCCTGGGGTAAAAGTTCACTGTATCATATCTCTAAAGAAGAATTTTGATAAAAGCTGTCTATCTGTACACAGATTTACTCATTTTACAGTTTGATTACACACACTTAGATTTAAACTTTGCTATTAACTAAGCAGATTTTCCTAAATAACTATATTTTCAGTAGCATTAGACAAGCAGCTTAAACAGTTTTCTAACTAGAGTTGAATTAAATAATTATTGTTTAATATTCCACCAGTGTTATGTTGATGCTCCTTCTCAAAGCATAAAACAAAGCTGCAACTGTTGTTTTGAAAATCATAATGTTAAAAGTACCATCATACAAATGAGGACTTGCTAGTTAGATTAACACCACTGATGACAGCTAATGTATTTCTAAAACTCTGTGGAGCTTTTACAAGCCATTATCGAGGAAATCCTGGTTTATGAAAGATGAATAAAGCCAGTAGAAGAAGAGAATGCAGCATCTGTATGAGCTATTTACTAAAATAAAAATTAAAAAAAACTAATCCAGAATTAATTGTGCCTTATGCTACATTTTAATGAGTTCTTTATTAAAATGTATACCCTCATGGAAACTAAACAAGGCTTATTCAAAGATAATGCCAATGACTTATTTTTAAAACATTAATTTAGTCAATGTATTTAAATCTGAAGCAGGATTAATATATCTATATATTCACCATTGCTGTGAACTCTGCACATTTAAAAAAGATCATCACAGATGCTATCAGTATTACCCTTTTAAAAGTGTTTCTCTTGGATGTATATTTAATCACACATAAAAACTTAGGCTTTGATACCCTTCCTATGTGATCTCTAAAAGAAATTCCATAGATTTGTTTATGTAAATCTTGAACTGTAGATGCAGCTTTATGTCAGAAGATAGGAAACGGTTACGGAAGGAATTTTTACTTCTTCTGGATAAAAGTTTGTGAATTCTGACCCCAGTCCAGCATGGAGGAACCATTTGATACTGGGTTATGATGGATTTGTTCACAAACAGAATCTGGAAAAACAGGAAATCTGTATTTGCTGGAAGTTGGAAGTTCTTTCAGAAGAGGGAGAAGGATGTTTTTGGGGGTGGGAGGTTGGATCTCTTTGCTCCAAAATCTTGCTGAGAGGTAGGTCTTGATCTGCTGACCACGTTTCCATGTTTCTCCTAATTTCACATAGTAGGAGCTTTATCTTTT